>OY282644.1:1367395-1491094 GCA_958299015.1 Tetanocera ferruginea
TTATTTGATATATCATTGTTAAAACAGCAACCAATTCTTATATAATAATAATCTTATAAAAATAAATTTTTTTTTTTACAAAATTTACAAAATATCCAACATTTGTATCCGTAGAGTGAAATACCTCCCTCCTAAAGTCTGTTTGGTTACACTAAAACAATTGTTTGATAATTTTTTTCTCTCGTTGATGTTGATCTTAATCTGAGAACGAAAATAAATGAAGGAATCGTTCGATTGAACTAGTTTGTTCATGAACTATAAAAAGCTTCTGATGAGTTCGTATTGCTGTGAGCGCGGCTAAAGAAGTTAAACTTCAAAAAGTCGGTTTTTTGGAAGAACGAAAGACAAGATTAAAGGTTTGAGATCAAAATGTCAAAGTGCAAGAACAAGAAGAAATGCAGAGGTCATTCAGTGCACACAAATACAACAACCTGAAAGTATAGCACAAAATTCTTAGAACACGCTTGCGAGATAAAATAGCGATAAGCAAGAAAGAGTTTTTTAAACAGTTTTGCAACGACTTCGACAACAACCCATTAGGAAGCACTGACAGAGTCTTAATGACAAAAATAAAAGGATCCAAAAATCCAAAAGAAAGAATTCCGTTCTTTTAATGAAAAAGTGTCTAAACTGTTTTCCAAGCACGAAACCTTCATCAAGAAACCTGAGCCAACTGGAACCAACGTCGAGTACAACTATCACAACAGAGAAGTCATCGATTATCTAAAAAAGATAGGAGACAACAAAGTATCCGGGCCGTATGGAGTCTTAGTCAACGCATTGCAAGTGACTGTCAAAATAAACTCAAAATTTTTGGTCAAAATGCTTCAGTCCTGTATAAAATATGGAGTTTTCCCTAGCAGATGAAAGAGACGAAAGAGACGAAAGCTGGTTCTTCTACCAAAACCGGAGAAACTGAGAAACTACAAGACAAGACACCATTGTCCATTAGATATATTGACAATAGACATGTAAAAAAAATGGTAACCCATGCGACCCACAATAGACTCTTTCCATTCACGGAAATGAAGAAATGAAAAAGAAGTTACGAAACTACCATATAGTTCTGTAACACTAGACATGAAAATCGCCTTGAACGCTTCTAACTGGAGTCATATCTTTAATGGACTTGAAAACGAAAAAGTTTCGGGGTATTTCAAACAAATTATTGGGAGTTACTTTGAGCAAAGGATATACGCGTATACAAGTGAAGAAAGAAACAAATAATACGAAGAGCAGGGCTCCGTTCTAGGACAAATACTTTGAAATATTTTGTATGTGAGATACTACGGCAACAAATTCCTTAAGAAGCAAAGGAAGTAGGATTTGCTGATGACACGCAATTTTGATGATCACGATATTTTTGGAAAAGCTGGAAATGATAGCCAATGATTGGGCTTATATTTGCCCGAATAATCGAAGGATCAAATCTGTTGGTCTTTCTCTGGCCGAGCAAAAGACAGAACTAGCGGTCCTTATAAGCAGAGGAGAAGTAAGGGCGAGGGCTAAAAGCAAAGTTGGTGGCTAAAAAATTTCATTGCAGGTGGGCATTAGATATCTTGTGCTGTGATCGACGACAGGCTAAACTTTCGGTCACACACGATTTCGGAACATGCCGGATTTATCAAAAAATTCTTTTATTTTTAAATTCTTATTTTAAAATTTGACTTTATTTTGATAAAAATAATGATAAGAACCGAAAATGAACTTTGTTGACTCATCACTCATGTCTACGACAGATTTCTGCCTTATCTGCTGAAGAGTCTCTGAAATAATTCTGCAGCAACGACAATAACTAATAACAGCAAACAATACATTCCAAACGAATATCAATTCAATAATACTGCAAATCTTTAATTTAATTTAACTATTTGACAGCCTCATCAGACAGGTGCTAGCAGTAGCAGAAGAAGATATGTGCAATAATTGTCTACCGATGTGACAACAACATGCAATCAAATAGCTACAACACATGCTCAACCCATTGTGTTAGGCATGAACGTGCAACATTTAGTGGTTGTTCGCTTTAAAATTGACAACAAAATCAAAACTTGTTTCATTGTTTTGTATGTTAGAATATTTTTTAAGCATATTATTAAAACTTATTATAACAAAAATAATGAGAATACAAATAAAAATTAAAGCTACTAATAATAGTAATGAGATAAAAAAATAATAATAATTATACTACTAGAAACAGCAACGCCAACAAAAACAACAACAACGACCACAATAAGAAGAGGACGTTAGTTATGTGTAATAAAAATAATTAGAGATGATATCATCGTCGCGTCTTCTGCTTCTTCTTCTTTTGCTTTAACTTTGCAATACATTCATTTATTAGCTAGATTGTGCAATATTGTTATTCTAATGCTAGTTCTTGTTGGTGTTGCTGATGCTGTTGTTGCTTTAGTTGTTATTTGTTAGATTAGCTACACTATGCATGGGCCACACTGAAGTTATTAGAATATTTGTAGTTGTTGTTTTTTTTTTTAATGTTTATTTTTATTTTTTATATATTTTTTAAAAAGTGGGTACAGCTTAGAATTAAGTGCCCGGTTAAATTTATATTGCTATGATACAGCTGCGCTATGCGACGACAAGGTCGTTCATATGCAGATGTGCTGGACAGACACAAGGACGTTTGTTAGCTGCTTCGGCTGCCTCATTTATGAAGGGACAGACATATATTAGAATTATGAATATGCTTTGCTTTGTAAATGATGCAAACATTAAAAAAAGATTTAAATTAATTAATATTTAATGCTTAAAACATGCAGTTGCTGTTATGCAAGTGCAACATCTCCACCCGTTTTCAATGTTTAATAGAATGTTTTATGTTGTTTAACCTAAGACATGGCGTAGAATATCATAAAGAGTGTAACTTTGTGTAAAATACGTGATTTATAGATATCTATCGTAATAAATTTACTTGGCTATTTTTCATAATTTGCAGGCTTTGGCATATTTTATGTATTTATTTTCTACACATAAATTTTAATAAAAATATTTCAAAAAGTTTTTAAGCTGAGGCTTAACAAAGATGTTTGTGTAAAATTAATGCCCAATAAATTGATTTTAAAGCGAGTCAACAGTAGTTTTTTGTAGAATAAAATTTGCAATATTTCTTATGTTAACTACTTGTTTCAAATATTTACAAATTAGCTCTAGGTGATGAAGAAAATTTTTCAAATTTTTTCAAATTTTTATTTTCACTTCTTTGCCGCACAAATTTTCTCCGCCTTGGCAACTTAATCACATGCTTATGCTTTCCAAACCTCTACAACAACAACTGACAGAAATAACACCACATTCTTGCATTAATTTCAAATCAATTTTATTCACAGCTTATCTGAAATCTTTGTTTCAAATTGAAAATTAAATAAGATCTACAAAATTGAACAATAGCAGTATCTCGGAACAAAATTAGAAGATTTATTGAACAATGTTGAAACCATTTATCATGCTTAATTAAAATTGAAATGTTCGTTTTGTGTAACAGAAAACTATATAAAAACCCGTGTGCGTGGACACTTTTGTAACAGCAACACCAACAACAACAACAACAACAACAATAACAAAGATAGTGTTAGAAAAAGAAAAATTTAAACAAAAGCAAGTTAGTCAGTTTTAGGTTGGTTCTAATTTGAACACAATAAATTTTCTTTGTGGCAGCCAGCGACACATTAGAAACATTTTCTATTTAATTGTAACAAAGTTATGCTTTTATAAAAACATAAATAAACTCAACTGCTGCATATATTAGAGCTCACATCATAAGAATGAGCTGAATGAATTAAAAAAACAAATCAATTTAAAATAAATTTTTTTCTGCTATATTCTTTTGACTTGGCTGCTGTTTATTAATTAACTTTATAGAAATTCATGGAAATTGCACTTATTTGTTCATATTAAAAAAAAAAAATCTGTGAATTCCCAGTAATTTAAACAACAACAAATATAGCAAAATCAATTAGTACAAATTAACCACAAACAGCCGATCGTTAAGAAAATAACTCACACATTGTTGTTACATTTTTAATCTAGATCATCAATTCTGCTGAATTACACAAGATCGTGTTGAAATTTCCAACTCAATTGAACACAATTACTGCTAAGCAGCATTCTATAGAAAAAAAAAGCTGACATTAACAAAGTGCTATACGCAGCTTTAACTCTTAACGCTTCAACGCTACAACGTTTCAAACCAATGATCGTTCGTGGCTGTGATCAGCACTCATTTATTTAGTGATCGAGTGATGTCATTGACAACGACAACTTTGGTATTTCACACCTTTTCAATTATTGTGCTTTTTTTGTTGCTAGCATAAATTTGCTCGATTTCCAATTAAAAAAAAAAAAACAAAACTCAATCTAATTCCGCAGCTTTAAAGCGATCGTTATCGATTCTTTTTATTTATGACTTAATTTGAAAAATGACAAAAATTAAATTGCAAATGAAGACCACCTGTGGAGTACTTAAAAATGCTTAGCTTATGCAATGAATTTAAATTAACATTCAAAGAGCACAGTGTTGCATTTTGTCTATTAAGAATTTTTCATTAAAACACCGCATATCGAGATCACAGCACTTTAAATATTCATTTAGTTTTGCTAAAAAGTCATTTAAAAAACAGCTTTATGGACTGAGCAAACAAAAGACTTAAGCCACAAACTTGTTGCACGTTCCATAAAGTTTTATTTGATATCCAACCGCCAAAGTAAGAAATCATATCAATTTATGTAGTCGTTTATTTTAATATTTATATTAAATTTAAATTATTAAACTTATTAGCCAAAACAATATTTTCTCATTTGACTGAATTGTTAATTAATGCCAGTTTTATGCAAAGTTAACGCTGTAGGAGCTCTCGATAAAGATGTGAGTTTATTTTTGGAGAAATATGCTGGCAGTTATGTTATATATTTCGATTAGTTATGGGAAAGCACTGATTTCTGCTAAAGCTTAGGCTGCAACACAAATTGGCTATAAATTAAGAGTGAAATTTTTGTCAAAAAATTAAATATTTTGCAGCTGGAGTTCGAATCGAAAAACAAGTGAGCTCTAGTACAGAGCAATCATTCCCTGTGTTCGGCGACAATATCTTTAGAATTAAACGCACTGAAAAAATAAACAGTTTAGTTAATGTAGTTAAGTTTTTCTTTTTAGATTTTGCTATTTTGTAACTTGTATAAAATACTGACAAAATTCAAAACCGCTAAAGTAAGAAATCATATCAATTTATGTAGTCGTTTATTTTAATATTTATATTAAATTTAAATTATTAAACTCGTTAAGTTCACTTTATATCTGACATTTAAGCATATAAATTATCTTTGAACGATTAGTATTAAAGGCTGTAGGTATACCCTAAAGTGTTACCGAAAAACGTTGCATGTCCCAAAAAAATTTCTAAAAACGATCCCATACAAACCGCACTGCATGAAGTAATTCTACATCAAAAGTGAAGTACTTATTCGAAGGAGTTCGATATGGTGTGCAATTGCCAAACTGAGACGAGGACGCTCACAGAGGAGACATAGGTCGATAATGAAGTAAAAACTTTGATGAGGTGACAACATCTGATGATGATTGCAATGTAATTCAATCAGGTGACAACATCTGATGATGTGTGCAATGCAATCCAGAAGCATCTTGGTGACTGGAAAGGGTTAACCGTCAAGTACTGCCAAGAGCTAATGCTGACACACAAACGGCAGTCGTCAGCCTACGAGTTTCACAGGCAAAAAAATGACGGAGACTGGGTCAAATGACGGAAAGTTGACTGGGTTATATGTAGAGTCCAAGCGAAAGTCCCTCTAGCCAGGTGCTTCAAGTGCCTTGACTTTGGTCATAGCTACATAGAAAAGCACGGAGACAAACTACCGTACCGGAAGCTGGAGATTCAAACTTAACTTCAAAGAAGTAACGAAGCCTAAGCGAACAACTGTCACACGGCTCCAGATTTCTTAGTGCAAACGGTCAGAGAACAGAGCACCAATCTTGAGATTATAAGTGAACCGTATGCCGGCAAACGTCTCGAAGTTTAGACCTCAGACAACACTGGTAAAGCTGCTAGATGGTCGAGCGGTAAAAATCTTCTACGTATACATCTTTATACACGTGCAAACGGTATTTTTCGGGTCGAGATAGATTGAGTACAGCTTGTAAGCTGCTACCTTGTTCCGAGTTTGTTCATTGAAATGCTTGGAGAGACCATAGATACCATAGTTGAAGACGTACGAGGGAGCCTTTTAATAGAGCTTTTAATAGCTTATAGAGCCTTTTTTCAGTTCTAAAGCCTTACTTTACTTCGAAAAAACTGACAGTTAAAAAAAATATTAAGCATTAATCCTTTATGTGACACCCTTTGTTCTTGCGCAATAAAATCGGCTTGATTTGATTTCTTCACTTGCTCTTTAATTCACTTTTAATTCGACATCATTAAAGACAGAGTCGAAGTACAAAAATAATTAAGCTGCATGATGTGCCAGTACAGCCAAAAAACAAAATACAACATCACAACACAACAAAGACAACAGCAACTTAAACAACAACAACAACAACAACAAAAACAACATGCAGCAAGTATTAATTACCAATGCTCATCACTCAACAGCGTTCATCTTTGAGCCCTGTGGGAAAGTGCACGCGACACAAAAAAGTGTAGCTGCCACTTTTTGCACTAAATATCAAGAGATGACAGTAAAATGTACCTTAAAAAAAAAATCACTTAAATGCCACCGCCGGCAAATGACCACCACATGCGTCAATAACACAAACACACACACAAACATAAAGTTTGTACTGTTTGCTAACCGCGGAAAAGTGCGAAAAATATTGTAATGCATATTAAATGAAATCATTTCCTTGGGGCCTCGATTAGGGCCGGCAACTCAGCGCCAGAGCAACAGCTAAACGCTTTTAATTGCCGCGACGATGAGCTCGGCAGATATTGTGCTTCTTGCCGCACAAACGTTTAAAAGCGCATCTTTTTTTTATAGCTATTGCCGTCGTTAGTGTTGCTGTAATTTTTCACTTAAGCCTGCACTCAGCCAACAGTTGACCTCGTCAATGGCTGTCAGTGTTGGTCGTGTTGTTGTGGTTGTTGTTGTTATGGTCACTTGCAGCAATGCTGGGTGTTGCGGCATTTGTTGCACTTTGTTGGGGCCAAAAAAGCAGAGCAAGCCATCAACAACAACTATAAATAACAGCATGTTGTTGTTGCTGTTGTTGTTGTTGTTGTTAATGTTGCTGTTGTGACTGCCTTTAATTAAGCCAGAAACAATTTTTCTATTAATGAAGAAATTCTTAAGCGTTAAAGTCAAGTTGCTGGCTGTTGTTGTTGCTGCTGCTGCTGATGATGATGGAACACATTTTGACGTTTAATGCTGACACATGAGTTGCCACAAAAAATGAGAAGTTTAAGCAACAAACCTAGCACTCTATATAAATCACTTTGCTGTGACTTTAATGTCGTTGTTGCAGTCGCTGTTGCCGCTATTGTTGCTGTTACTGTTGTACTTGTGCAAAATATTGTCTACAACATTAAGTGTTGACCTTTGCTAGCGGTTTGTTGGTTTTTTGCAATATATTGCATGCAAGCAAAGACTTTGTTGTAGCAGCAAGCAATTTTTGCTCATGTTGGCACATTAATAGAGCAACAACAATGTTGTTGCAACGCTAGACGATGCTTTAAAATTGCCAAAAATGTTGCACTTGACTTGATTATCTTTATGTACTCAAGAGATATTGTTGTTGTTGCGTCGAAGTTTCTAAAACTGCTGCATCAATATTTTTATTGCTCATTGTTATTGATTTTAAGCTGTTGTTGCTGTTGCTGCTGCTTCAAAACGAAGTAGCAACAAAGCATTAAAAGCAGCTTAATATGGATTGGCACGCATTTGTTGTAATATGCAAAATAATATTGAGTGCAGTGGCAACAACAACAACAACCATCACCACCAACAACAATGACAATAGCAGCAAATATTGCGCTAAGTGTTGTTGCTGCTGGAGCTGCTGCAGCAGGCGTGCACAATTCGTAGCCAAGGTTTAGAGTAACAAAATTTTATATGCACTATTGTTGTTGTTGTTGTTGTTGTTTTTGCTGCTTTTTTTGCTACTATAACCCGCTGCAATACATTTTTGGCATATTCGGCACGTTGGCTAACCTAGTTGTATGCCATCGATGCACCATGTTAACCCTTAAACGGCAAAGCAACATAATTTGACTAAAATAATTTATAAAATGTCTGGTTTGCTTCAAAAATAATTATAAAACACTTTATAAACTGAGTTGTTAAAGAAAAATATTGTTTACAAAAATGCAAATAAGTCAGTCAAGTGTTAAATGTCTGGCCTAATTTGCCAAAAAAGCTCATCGCAACTTCATTACCACGAAACTGCGTGTGGGCCACATTCACACAGGCGGCAGCATCTGCCAATTTTGGTGCAAGCGCAAATAGCAGCAGCAGCAGCTAAGCAAGCAACAACAGCAACTACAACAAAAACAACAAAGCAACAGCAAAGACGTGAGGCCACCACAAGCAGAAATTGAAACATTTATTGTTTTCCCGTTAAGGCAATGAAAGGGCATGCGAACTGAATTTTATGCAATTATGAGACAAGAACAGCAACAACGAGCACAACAAAAACAACAACAACAATAGGTTAAGGCCACAAATCATTATGAAACGATTAAGCAAACGACAAGCAGGCGATTTACTTGGCGCAAAAAGAGTAACAAAAACAAAACGGAAGCTGCGACCTATTGGGTGGTCCAGTCCACAGGCGGCTCTTTAGCGAAGTTTGACGTAGCCAAAAATAAAAAAAAATGAACTTGCGCGGCTTAATTTTGTGGTCAAAAATTAAAAAGTACATTTTAACACATACCAACATTTTGTCTTGCAAATTTTTTATTTCAACACCAGTGACAAACGACAAGCGACAGGCGTCAGGGGCAGACAATCAGCTGCTGCAGCAAGTTGCTAGATTTTTCATTGATTGCTGACAAAGATAAGCGCCACACAAAACAAAATATGTGCCCATTGTATGAGTTTGTGTATATGTGTGTAATATGTGCGTGTATTCGTGTGTGAGAGTGTGGAAAACTAAGAGAAAACTAAAAAAATTGGCGAAAGGGGGAAATTTATGCTGATTGGCATTAATAATGGATTATCACGAAATCGACTGGTCACACAGCAACAGCAACAGCAACAACAATAGCAACAACTTGAACAACAACAGCAACAACTAGTCACCGCAGCAGCATATGGAAATTATTAACCCAACGCCATATCGTGTGATCATCAAATGATGATATGATCGTGTGATCAAGGCTTGCTTCCTGTTCTAAGCTCTTCTGACTCGCTGCCTAGATAGACGATAGACGGCAGTTGGGAGTCAGCCTGCAAGTGCAGCGTTGCATTTTTTGGCTTTGTTTTTCTTTTTTTTTTTTTTCTGTTGCAAGTTTGTTACACTAACTTATTTATGCGAATTTTTTTTTTGTTTGTTTCTTCTTTTCTACATACAAGTCGCTAGTGCCAAAAAATCGTGTGTTTCTGTGCAGCGCGTAGTTTACAAAAATTGGAAGCAGCAACAACGTGATCTGCTTTTTGCGCCTTTGTATCACGAATTATGTTGCATATTTTTGTGAAAACAGCACAATTTCTTTGGTTTCGTGAATTTTCGAAATAATAAGAAAAAAATATTCAGCTGAAGGTGGCTGCAGCAAAAACAAACAAACATGCATGCAAAGAGGATTTTACATTTTCCAAATGCTTTTAATTTTGATTAATTTTCTTAATAAGCGAAAAAATTTTGTAAAATATATGCTGATAAGTTTTTATCTCCTTAAGAGAAAAAAAAAAACGAAAGACTTAGGCAACGAACTAGATACTAAAGACTAATGATTTCTTTTTTCGCTATTTAAATAATTCATACTTAAATAATTAAAAGTTTTTTTCATATTTTATTGAATTCATTTTTAATGTGCTTCATAAAAGCTTTTACATCAAAAAAGCTTAGCAATAAGTTTTCAGTTCAATTGAAACTAAAGTATTTTTGTAAAGTATTTATCCTTAAATGTGCGGAAATAAATTTATTTTTTTAACTAATGTGGCTGGTGGTGTAACCATGGTGTAACCATGGTAACCAAAAAAAACCTCAGCAGCAAACGAGTTAACAATTGTACTAGCAAGATAGTGGTATCAATTAGTATGAAGTATAATTTAAAGATTCGAAAATATATTTGAAAATTCTGTAACCATAAAATCTCAATCCTCTGAAAGTATAAAAATTTTCAGTCTGTTTCAATTCTTTTTTCCTGTTTAACATGCCGTGTACTTCAATAACCCATCGATAAAATATCTACAATATCTCGTCTATTCAACCATGGTTGACAACCATCAAAGCGCGGGCGACGTGTTAGTCCTACGTTGAGTAGCTCACGAAAGATTTATATAAAAAACATAGAACAAAAATAATAGACGAATAACCCACAAGAGCTGAACTGATTGTGAGCTGAACGTGGCTGTACATTGATTTGGCTCATTATATGCAAATTATGTTTACACTGTGAGTGCGACGAATTTTTGCGACCAGCGGCAATAAAGCTGCAAGCCTAGCTTTCTTGTTGTGAACATCTTCCGGCTAAATTGAGAAGAGTGGCCAGCTGTGTAAATAAATTAAATATAAGGAAAGTGAAATTTTTAAAAAAAATTACAATATTAACTTTCATAAAATCATCATAATCGACAATCGGAAATCGACAATCGACAATCGACAATCGACAATCGACAATCGACAATCGGCAATTGGCAATCGACAATCGGCAATCGACAATCGACAATCGACAATCAACAATCTACAATTGAAAACCGACATTTGACAGTCGACAATCGGCAATTGACAATAAACAATCGAAAATCTATAATCGACAATCGATAATCGACAATCGACAATCGACAATCGACACTCGATAATGGACATCGACATCGACATCAACACCAACATCGACTGGACATCGAAAAAATTGTTTGTTTTTTTTAAATATTTGAATAGAAATAAGCTTTTCATATTTGTTTATGATATAAAACTTTAGAATTTGTTAAAATTTTGTTTAACTTGGCAACTCAATTTTTGAAACACAATTTTTTCTTCTGCTGCAACGCATGCTCAATCTAAATTCCCGCATTTACAGCACTCCAGAGTGCTTTCTACCTTCACATACACCGGCCACTTTTTCTTGCGCGTCCTCATCCATTTAAGTCGTGGAACAATTTTACTCACATGCTGCGTAAATTCAGAAATTATTGACAGCCGCCGTGAAACGATTTGCCCGTTGACAGTGATCGAGATGTGTCTGTCGTCAACGTTTGACAATCAACAATTCGTAGATTTTGCGGGCGGTTTTCTCTATGCCTTAACAAGTAGAAAATCTGAGGAAAAAGTTTTCTCATATGTTAGTTGTGGCGGTTGTTTATGTTTTGCTCTTGTTAGTCAAGCAATTGTTGGTGTGTGTGTGTGTTTGTTATGTTGGCTTGTGTGTTTGGTCGCACATCTAGCCAAAAGTGTAGTAAATTGCCCTCCACTTAAGTCGCCTGCTTTGCATATGCAATGCGGTATTTCTTTATTTTGACTTTGATGGATGTTAGCTAGTTGTTGTTGTTGTTGTTGTAGTAGCATTTGTTGTTAAATTTGCAAATAGCAAAGATGCACAAATAGAGATTGTCTTTTGTTAAGTGGAACTATTTATGAGAACAATATTGCGCGCACAATTTTATGAGTGTCTTAGCAAAGAAAACGAGTTCGTGGCTGAAGTCTTTTGTTTTTGCAGCAAAGTTGATATTAATATTAGATATTAATTAATGATAAAGCAAACATAATTTTTTTTCTTAATTTTCAACATATTTTCATGGCGATTTTGCAGACTTTCAAAATATTCAAAGAAAATTTTTTTAAAATAAGAGAATAAATTTCATGTTCTCTTTTATATTTTCATGGAGAATATAAATTTTCATGGCAATTACTACGAATTTATAAGTAAAAGTCACTCACAAATATATTTTGCTTTAATTATAATAAGAATTTTTTTTTTATTGAACAAAAATAAAATTTTACTTCAAGTTCTGCCTTGATTTCAATCAAGTCCAGTGTCCACATTAAGCAGTTCTTTGGTTTTTTAACGACTTGATAATTGATCTAGTGCTTTCGATAGCCTTGACAGTTACTTATTGACATTTATTGCTTGTTTGTTGCTGCTGCCTTTTTTTGTCCGGTTAAACCAAATTGCACTTTAAAGTCGAACAACTGCAACTTAATTGAATGACACAATTTGAATGAACCTCACAGTTGCGCAAAAGCAACTCTTGTTAACTGGACGATGCTGCTGCTGATCAAGATCACTTTGTTTTTGGATTTGCTCTTTTTTTTCAAACCATTTTGCTCTACGCATAAATTGTACGTGTATAACTACAATAGAATATTTTATAAAGATAGATGAAGAACATCGCCTGCACATCGTTTGCATGTTTTTGTTGCTCTTGGCAGCGGTACGCCGTACGCGCATACAACTAATTGGATTTCTAGCGTTTGCTATGTAGCTACGCGGCAACTTCTTCAGTTCTTGTTGTTGCAGTTTTTGATATTTTCCTGCATTAGTTGTTGTTGTTGCTGTTGAGTTAGAATCGGTAATGTCTTGATCAACTTTTTAGGCCGCTCTATAGTGATTCATATTGCAAAATAGTGCGATCACTTTGGTCAACGCAAGCAAAGCAGGACGCTTTGATTCAAAGATTCTATGTTGGGGGTGTTTAGCAGAGGCAGGAGACGCTGTGGAGGTCGTTGTTTGAGCGCACTACGGCGCGTGCAAAGGGGCAATTAATTTGTGTGCCGCACAACCCACAGGCATCAGGCACTCTTACAACTCGCGCAAGCACAACAAAACAAAACACAACAATTACAACAAAAACATGCAGAAAAAAGGTTCCCAGCGCATAGAGCACGCTTTGACAGTGAGCACCAAACATTGGGCATTGAAGTAAAAAATTAATAAAACAGATAAATAGTAAACATAAAAAAAATATAGTAAGAAATGGAAAAGGATTAGACAAAAAAAAAAAAATGGATAAATTTGTATCTGAAAATATAGAATTCAAATCGACATCAATATTAACATTGTTAATTTATTTACTATTAAAATTCTATTAATTTTTCGATAACTGTATGTTTGTATGAAAAGTGCATTAAAAAATCGATCAATTAATGTCTGAAAATATCAGAAAATTACAGTATTTCAGATTATATAACATATTTGCAGATTAAAACTATTGCTTGCCTTGGAGTTGTGAAAATATATTGCAATTTTTATCGAAAACTTAAAAAAAAAACAAAATAGCGAAAACAATGTTTGTTAAAAAGTGTTCTTATAATATTTTTTCATACAATTTTAGTTTTTAAATATATTATATAATTGTGTTTTGTATTTTCTTTTTAAATTTAAAAAAAACACTAACGCTATAATTTGCCTCTCTTTCAAAATTCAATGAAAATGTTTGGTAACCGCTGAATTGTGCCGCATTGCCAATTCATATATGCGAGTGCGCTCGTAGCATCAGTTAAGCGAGCAGACAGATCAAAGCAACAACAACAACAACAAACACTACTACAAAAATAACTATCCAAAAACCGATCACCGCTTAGATCGCTACAACAACAAACACATGGGAATGAACTCTAAGCCAGCACTCACACAAATACACACACACACACACACATTCAGCCATACGTAGTAATAGCCTCAAAAAAGTAACCGAAAAACCTTTAAAGCCGACCTCTATGAATATTGAACTCCAAAGCCGATCAACGATCGCCCCCAATAAACAATAACATGCAGCAAACTGCAACAAAACAACACAAGATCAAAGCAAAAATAAAACAAAAAACCAACTAAATTTAAAAAATTGCAATCTTGAACATAATCGCACAGAGCAAATTCGCATAACCGCCCATAATTCCACCCACTACAACAACTACAACATCATCGGCAACAGCAACAACGCATATGTAGCGATCATGGTGGTGCCTCTGCTGTTTGGCCGTTCGTCCAACAGCGGCCGTTGCATGTAAGATCAAGAAAAGTGGAGCTTTTTTTGTGCAACAAAAAACAACAACAAATGCTAGTTTATAGTTAAGCCGCTGCATGATTTTCACATCAGCAAATTGCCAGAGATTTAAGAAATGTGAATGCAAACATTATGATCGCCGCATGATCCCAGCTAAAGTTGATCTATATTTGCTGCAAGAGAGAGAAGCATAAAAAAGCAGAACGACTAATAATGAGAGAGTAATCAAAAGAGAGCGTGTACGTAAACAAGAGAGCCAAAAAATATTGGCTGTTGAAATGGAAAATACTTTTTTTGGCTTTTTGTGGCAAAAATACAAGAGTGCAAACTGGTTAAGCACTGATTTTTAAATTATTTTGAATAAAAATAATTTTGGAAGAAATATTTTTCACAGCGGTTGAAAGTGCTTTGAGGTTCTTAACTAGTGCAAAATAAAAAATGAAAAATAAATTCAAATTGTTTTTTGAGAGTAAATGTTTGTTTCTTTAAACAAGTTTCTTGCTTAAGTCTTTTGTTTAAAGAAGTGTTTTCCGCAACAGTGCCAATATTTGCCATAAATTTTCGTTATTATTGTGCTTATCAAAGAGTTTCTTCACATATTCTATATAAAATCATACCAAATGACAAAAATATACAACTATATCTGCCTCTACTACTACTACAATGGCTACCAGCACCACCCACTCACGTGTTAAACCAAATTCATTGCTTCTTGCCACGTCTGCTTACAAACTTACGCACTTTCATTCACACATTTTATTGCCATCATAACAAAACTCATGTTATGTGTTGTAAAAAAATTGAAACAAAAAAAATTTCTAAACATTAACCCAAAAACTTCAATGAGCAATGGTGCGGCTCAATATTTTGTTATTTATATTTTTATTAAATTCTGTTCGATTTCCTGTCATAAATTTAAACGCTTCTAACGGTTTCAATGGCACAACAACAACAGTAATACCACCAAAAACCCATGCAACTATATCAAGCATACCAAACATAAAAATGTCGGCTTTTAATGGCTTCATTACCACGCAATAAAGTCACGTTACTAGAAGCTGTCAAAAGCAGTCTCAAAAAAACATAACACAGACCACAAAACAATAACGTAACATGAAATACCTTTGCACAAAACTGTCTTAAATAATGTTATGTCAGCAGAAGCAGCAGCAGCCGCAGCCGCAAAGCACTTGAAACTTAAGCTGCATAAAAAACATAGAAGCTTCCTTTGCCGGAATTAAGCATTCAATGGTCATAAAATTTTTAAAAACTCACAAAAATATAAGAAAAGCACACAAAACGCAGAGGGTGAGGGGAAAAAAAATAAAATTTAAATCAATTCACAAACCAATAAAAATTTCTTTAGAAAATTATTTCATATGCAAAAAGTGTTTGATTTCGGTTTTTGAACCATGCCGCCAGCACCTACTATAAGGAAAAAGAATCTCTGCTTTATGAGCTGCAGCCATAAGCGTGGTTCTTACTATGTCTGTCTGTATGTGTTAAGTGTGCACTTTAAGCATGCACACATACAAGCACAGACGCACACAGATGCATACACACGTTTGCAGTCAGGCGGCCCTTTTAATAAAAGCGGCTTTTAACGGCTTTTTAACATGCTTGCTTTGCCAAAAGAACAAAATTAATGTGAAAAGCATTGATAAACATCACAATTAAAGTTAGGCTGTTGTTCTTGTAGTCGTTGTTGTTGTTGTTGTTGTTGTAGCTTTTATAGTTGTTGGCTTATAAATTAATTTATGCTTTAGCATTGCATGGTTCATTCATCAAATATCGAGTGATTTTAAGAATTGATATGCTAACTTTGTTATTTATTTTTGTTGTTGTTGTTGTTGTTGTTTTTGAAAGAATTATATTAAATAAAATAAGCAAAAAAAGTCTTACATTGCGCAGTGTGCAGTTGACTTCTGGAGTTGTTGAAAATTTTGCTTTAAATTAACAAAAATTTTAAACTTAACCCAAGAACTTGCTTATTCTTAAATCTGCTCAAAGAGCTAAAATTAAGTTAAAAAATAATGAAATTTTAGTTAGATGTAGTTGACGATATAATAAAAATTAAACAATTTATATGCATTTTTATTATTTTCTCTATTATGTTACACTTGAAAGCATATTTCTGCAAATATATAGAAATTATACCATAAAACAACATAGTTTGCATGTGTGCGTGAAAGAAGGCCACAAGACTTGCATTTTATATGAACAAATTTTTCTTGTAACTCTTGAAGTTTTCAAGATATAAGCAATTCCGTGTGGTCTATAACGTTACATTTTTTGTGAAATCAATGAAAAAACCTAAATTGAAGAACTTTTTTGAAAAACAAGTTTCAAATAAACGACTTAAATCGAAATAATGAAAACAAAATGTTGTCTTGCACTTCAAAAAGCCAAACATGTGGTCTTTGACGTTACACTTTCATACCTTTTGGTATGATTTAAATTTTTGCCGTACACGACACTGGAAAAAGAGCGCATGATGTAAAATAAATAACTCAACAGAATAATTAAAAACAGTCTGTTTTGATTTTTATGTCTTCCGATAGAATGGTACATAAAAGAATCATACAACCAAGAAGAAATATAAATTATTACTAAGTTAGAACGTCGCTACTGTCTAACTTCTCTCATTAAAAACAAAATGGCGACTTTTTGATTAAAATGTGATGTTTTGCTCTTCTTTTAAAAAGTATTGCATTTTTTAATAATAGTTAAAACAAAATATTATAATTAATTCTAGTTTCAACAAAAGAAGGATATATGTTTAGGTCCGCATCATAACTTGATAAATCACGTCAGACGGATTAGAAAAAAAGTTTCGAGAAAAACGTGTTTAAAAATTTCAATTTTTGAATTTTTTTTTTTTTTTATTTTCAAAAATACCAATAAATATCTTATAAGAAAACTGGCTACTAAAAATATGCGCTGCTTTTTTTAAAAAGCACAAAAGAAATTTTAAAAAGCACTCAATATTTGAACGCCTACACTAGAATTCACCTTCTTAATTTATACAAGTTAACTTTTCCAAATAAAAAGCTTTAAAAAATTTATTTATTATGATCTTTATTCAAACGATTCCCCGAAGGAACTAACTTAAACAACCCAAAAATAAACTTATAATATCTTACTATACTTGCTGCTTCAGCTGCGCTACTGTTGCTGATATTGTTGTTGTCTTGTTGTTGTTCCTTTAGTAGTTGTTGCTATTGTATTGGCTGCATGCTGTTGTTGTTGTTGTACTTTTACCTGCACTATAGTGACTGCTGCTATTGCTCTAACAGTGACCGCACTGCTGTTGATATTGACTTTGCTGTTGTTGTTGTACTGGTTGAATCTGCCGTTGCAGCGCTGTCGTTATTTTGGCTTGCTGCTGTTCTATTTTGCTGGCTCAGCGTTTGGCTAATGTGGGAATGGAGTGTGCGACAAAATTGACAAATTGTCACGTACTATCTTCATATTACAACTGGAGCGGATACGTGTGTTAACTTCTCCCCCTGTTAAGAGGAGCCGTCCCCGGTTTCCTTTAAAACTCTTTCTAGGGCTATGACGTTGTTAATCTTATTGCGACGTCTTGTGATTAACAAAACAATAACAATGATTGCGACTGTTACTATCGAGGAAATGAAAATTGTTAGCCATTGCGTAGATTGTTGATGGATTAGTTCTTTCAGGCTGGCAATATGACCAATGTTTTTTATATTAACCTCATGTAAGTACGGAAGTGATAACAGCGTAACGTGGTCCGTGATATTGACAAATTTAACTGATGCGGGTTGAGGGTGTGAATGACTGATTTTCTTCCAATTCGTAAAGGTTGTTCCGTTTATGGTTATTTCGCTTTCGAAGGTAACAAGAAGGGTTCCATGCATCAAAATTGCTGGATTATTTCCTTCCTGTATCTCTGCTGTCTGATCATTCACAATTACTAGTCCATCATCGATTTCTTCGACTGGTGTAATATGGTATGCCGAAGTGGTCTTGCATGTTGCAAAATTATTGTTCAGTAATTGCTGCACGCAGGAGTTTCCTTTTAGAGGTTGACAGAATGTCATTGTGGCTGCATCTCTGCAATTTTCGAGCGGTTCATGTACTATTTTGCAGTTGGCAACGGTATTTGTTTCTAACAGCAAGATTTTATTGTTACGTACTACAGGCAATATCTTAATTCTACTACATATTTCTTCAATTTTTGGATACTTAATTACAAAATGGATACTATTACTGTCTTGGAATATTTTCTGTTTAGATATACTTAAAATATCACTTATGCTAATATTTGCAAAGTGTTCCGCGACTAACAAATTTTGTATTTCGGTACTATCTAGTATAATAGGATTAATTACATTTACTTTTCCAATAATGACCGAATAGATGGTATCCTCAATACTCGTTATTATGGCCTTGTTTCTGGCAGTAGCTAGTTCAAATAGGTGTCCGGTGTCTATTTCTTTTTTCATTGTAACATTTAGAAGCTTGTTTACTGTCTCTGTTAATTGGTTAATTCTAATCTGCATTTCAGTGTTAATAAGTATCTGTTTTTCATTAGCCTCTATTAAAGCTTCCTCCTTAGTGGCCACCTGATTAAAGTCATCGAAATCTGGGGTGCCAGCAATGTATTTCAGAGCCGTTCCCAAAAAATTGATACTTCGCGACTGTCGATGATGAATTCTGAGCGCGCTAAGTAAGTTAAAGATCTGGTCCACATCTGCTTTAAGTAATTTTCTCATGTGCGACTGTGGAAAGTGGTCGAGTAAGTTTTCGGTATCATGGGCTATGGTTTCATAATCAGTCAGGTTTGTTCTATGCAGTAGGAACCCGTAGCTATTGTAAACAGCCACTGCTCCATCGGTTATCGGAATGTAGTGTGAATTGGTGTAATTTAAAAATTTGGCTCGTTTCGCCTGAGCTATTGTTATTACAAAAATCCTGAAAATACAAGAATATTATCTTATATTACTTTTATGCACCTTTTTACCCTCAATCAATAAAGTAGTTCCTAAGTCTTTTTCGACTACTTTTTCAATATAGAGTTTTGTGAATTTATTCCCTATTCTTCTATTCGTTTTAACATAAACCTTGTCACCTGGTTCGAACTGTCTAGTTTTTTTCCTAGAATTTAGTCGTTGCAACTCTACGTGTTGTGCAATAGCTATTTTTGATTCGATTTCTTTTCGCAGAGCTTCTGGTATAGAATGGATAATATCTATCGGTCGTTTTTTTGTGGTAGAATGAATTGTCCTGTTGTACTTCGCCGTAGCAAGTAAAATTAAGTCAATCGTGTCATTGATACCTTGTGTTAATTTTGTACATCTGGCTATTTCTGAAAGCGTACTATGGAATCGTTCAACCTGTCCGTTCGTAGTGCTATGATGTGGAGGTGTTGTAAATATGTTTATCCCAAAATGGTCCCTTACTAGTGAGCTAATTGTATGTGAATTAAATGATTTTTCATTGTCACAGACAATTGTTTTGGTGTTTTTGAAAAAATTTAAAATTTGTAATATGGGTTCTTTAATGTCGACTATTGATCTGGAATTTATTGCTGAAACTATGGCAAATTTTGAGAATTTATCAACACAAGTTAGAAAGTGTTGATTGTCAGTAGAGTAGATGTCGATGTGCAAAATTTCACCAGGATTTTGAGGTAAGGGTGTTTTGCCAATCTCTGGGTTCGGAGGGTGGCGCTGATACTTTGCCTCTCTACAGATTCTACAATTTGAGGTTATTTCTTTCAGGCTCTTACGCATGTCAGGGAAATAATAGTCGTCTAGAACTTGTTTAAGGTTTTCTTGCACCGAACGATGGGCTCTATTGTGCTCCGTTTGCAAGATTTCCTTTTGGTCATTTTTATTAAAGATATCTGTCACCTGCTTTGCTGCACGTAGGAATTTAACAGCAGGGAACATTGAAATAATTTTATCCTGAATCTTGGCCAAGGTAGGTAGGTCACACAATACTCCGTTGACTACGTTGGGATTGACGCATAATCTGATAGTCTTCAAAAGATTATCTATACTGGAAAAAACAATACGATGTCTAACTTGGGATTTGAAAAGTATTTTTGAGGTATTTGTTTCTGTATTTCCTTCTTCCAGGATAAGCTGATTTCTGAAACAGTTTATGGGATTCTCAACCGTGGGAATTGTTTTTGTCAGTGATTCTTCACTGTGGACTGTTTTTGATGAACTACTAGAGTCTTCTAAAGCATTGATATGTTGTCTGGACAAGGCATCGGCTACAATGTTCGCCCTACCAGGTTTATAAAAGAATTTGGGTGCAAATTCCTCTACAAACGCTCTCCACCTTTTCAATTTTGAGTTAGGATTTTTGTCTGATATAGCGAACGTGAGGGGTTGATGATCAGTAAAAATACTCAACTGTTTAACACCATAAAGATAATTTCTGAGCTTCTGCAAAGCCCAAACTATTGCGAGTAGTTCACGTTCATTGGTTGCGTAATTCTCTTCAGTCGAAGAGAGAGTCCTGGAAATCATAGTTATAGGCCGTCCCTCTTGAGAGAGAACTGCACCTAACGCATATGACGATGCATCGGTGGTTAGTTCGAATGGTTTTTCGTAATCAGGATAGAGTAAAAGTACGTCTTCTGACGCCAAAATTTCCTTTATCTTGCTAAAGGCTCTCTGTGCCTCGTCGTCGAACTCTATCCGAACGTTTTTTGATTGATTAGCACTAATGTTTCCATTTTCGCCCCGCAAGTATCTTGTAAGCGGTTTAGCAATCAACGCATAGTCCCTGATGAATCGTCTGTAGTAACCGGACAATCCAAGAAATGATCTTAAACCTCGGAGTGTTTTGGGAACCTCGTAATTAATGATATCTTTTACTTTGTCCGGGCAGGTTTTCAGCCCGTTCTTGGAAACAATGAAGCCAAGAAATTCCACCTCTTCTTTGAAAAATTTTGTTTTCTCCAGTGAAACCCTCATATTAGCTTCAAAAAGTTTCTTTAAGATACGCCTTATATCATTCTTATGTTGTTCATAGCTAGAGGAGAATATAATTACATCATCTATGTAAACGTGACAAGCTTTGCCTATCTCGTCCCTAAGAATGTCGTCAATTGCTCGCTGAAAAATGCTGGGCGCATTTTTCAGTCCAAATGGGAGTCTACAGAACTCGTACTTGCCGTTATTAACAGAAAAAGCTGTCTTTTCTCTGTCACACTCAGCAAGATTTATCTGGTGGAAGCCAGATTTAAGATCTAGGGTAGTAAAGTAGGAAGATTTCCCTAAATTTGAGAGGATAACCGAAGTATCCGGAATCGGGTACCTATCGCTTGTTGTTTTTTCATTGAGCTTCCTAAAGTCAATGACCAAACGCATTTTACGTTTTCCTGTTTCAGTAGTTCCTTTCTTGCCTACGACCCAGATTGGGTTGTTATACGGAGAGCGAGAAGGCCTAATGATACCGTCTCGTAATAGTTCGGAAATTTCTTTATTCACAAACTCGGATGCGGCTATTGGATAAGGATAGGACTTGGAGTAAACTGGTTGGTCATCGTTTGTTCGGATTGTTGCTACGATATTGGTATTATAGGGCAAGGCTTCATTAGGATCTGCAAAAACTCCTGCCTGTTCTTTAATAATGACAGAGATTTGTTTGTTGTGATTTGGGTCTGATAAAATATTGTTCACCTCGCGGCAAAAATAGTAAAAGAGGACTTCCTGCTTATTATTATAGCAAATCATTCCTTTTTTCATATCGAGAGTCGCACCAATTTCCTTGAGGAAATCGAAACCGATAATGCCATCGAATGTTTGGAGTGACGGAAGAATAAAAAACTGAGCGTTTGTGTCGAAAATATTCATTGTGCATTTACTATGGATTTTCTCGTTTCCGTGAATTGATTTAACTAGAAATGGATTATCAATATGTTTGACACCTTTGAGGGTTTCTAAATTTGTAATATAGTTCTTTGCAGCACCTGTATCTATTAAGAATTTTAATTTCCTCCCTGCCAATGTTCTGGTGACGTAGGGCAGGAGGGATCTTGTTCTAAAAAATTAATTTCGTCCGTTGCCTCAATCTCCTCGTCCTCTGGCATATCGTCGTTTTCGTCAGCGTCTTCGTCTTCGTAATCTTCAGGGAAGTAGAGGTTTTTGGCAACAT
Organism: Tetanocera ferruginea; assembly: GCA_958299015.1. Classification (NCBI taxonomy): domain Eukaryota; kingdom Metazoa; phylum Arthropoda; class Insecta; order Diptera; family Sciomyzidae; genus Tetanocera; species Tetanocera ferruginea. Next base: position 1,389,665 of record OY282644.1, read on the forward strand.
AAAACCCAGGTATGTCCTTGTCATCACGTTCGCTCTGCCTCAAATGGTTTACACGTTGAAGCTTATTGGCTGGCAATCTATCACTCTCATTAGGTCTTTTTGTTGGTCGGATAGTTTGAGGATTAGGGCTAAGGAAAGAATTTCTATTAATATTAAGGTTTGGTGCAGTGTTGCGGAAAAGTCCCTCTGGCTTATTATGCCTAAAACGGGATGACGTTGGGTCTACATCCATAGGAACGGGCCGTTGCCACTGTTGACTTATAGGGAGTCTACGGAATTGCGGTAAACTGCTAGTTGGTCTTTGTGGCATGAGTGTCGGTCGGTTGTTGAACGAGTTCGCAAACAACGATCTTGCGTGGTTCGCTTCTAGCTCCTGAGCTAATGCTAAGGCCGTAGGCATATCGCCTGGCCTGGACGAGAATAGGATGTCGCATAGCGGTCTGTTTAATCCGGAAATAAATACTCTTAGTGCGTCCTGTCTGTATTTGTCGTTGAGGGACTCAATAAGTCCAGTCTGTCCACTGTGTGCCATTATTGTTTTGTTTACTAGAAGTGTTAACTTCTTTTCCACTTCTTCATAGAATTCGACGATTGATAATCGACCTTGTCGCATTGTTGACATTTCTTGTTCGACAAGGTAGACAGGCCTTTTGTCAGCATAAGTAAAATCTAGTCTTGCGATAATTGCATGAAAATTAAGAGTGGTGTTAAAGGATGAAAGGACCATGTCTGCAGAACCTACCAATTTGTTCCTAATTATTGCGACCGCCTGGTAGTGTTTTGAACTACCATCATGATTTGCAAAAATTTTATAGGCGGTGTGGGCCGCCTGCCTCCAGGACACGTATCGTGCCTGGTCTCCGGAAAATTCAGGCAGGGACTTAACAAGGTCAAGTGACTCGTCACAGTCTCTACCTGGCTCTATTGTTACTTCTTTAAAGTCCTCAACTTGCGATGGTGTCTCTATTTGAATGAGCCTGTTCGTTAATTCGTCCAGCTTTCCCTGAAACTCTCGTTTCGTCTGTTCTGTGGCTGCTCTGATAGCAGCATTTAATAGACCTTGCAATGTTTGAGCATCCATTTTCGATTACCGCAACTTAATTAACTAAAAAATAGTTTTTATTCACAGTAACTGGTTTTTTTGAAAAAAAGAAAGAGTAAACAAATTTTGTTTTGATTGAACACTTAATTAAAAACTTGGGTTTAACAATTATTTATTAAGTAATTAATTTTTACTTCTTGAAAGAAAGAATTATTTGCGTTTACGCTTTTACCTTCGACTTAATTATAGGAAAATATAATTTAAATAGTTAATTAATTTAATTTAATATAGTTTAAAGATCCAATTTACATTAGTCTTAATTTAAATTCCTGCCTATGCTTGCTGAGCACTTAACTTACAGCAACTTAACAGCTTCCATGTTGTTCAGCGCAGCGTTTATTGTAGTCCGTAGTTTATCCTTTATTTTCGTTCTAACTTTATTTATTTCTTCTTTCTCGTTTCAGGTAAGAATCGTTTTCCTCTCAGGTAGGTTACTTTTAATTCCGTTTATTGAAATAAATTTCTACAGCCTTTATTTAAAACGTTCAACTTGTATTTTTAATTTTATATCTCTTTGTTAAAAATTCACTTTAGTTTATTTTTTTCCTCATAGAAAAATTTTATTCGAAGATAGAAATTTTTGTTAAAATTGCTCAAATAACTTTTGCAACATACAAAAATTTTTTAAAATTGTTCACATAGAAATTTGCTCAAATATTTTTTCCAACATAGAGATTTTGACAGAAAAATTTTTTAAGTTTGTTCACATAGCAAATTTTATAAATTTGTTCAAATTTTTCACAACATAGGAAATTTTTTATTTATAACTGATCACATATGTTTTGCTAATTATGTGCAAATTTTATGCTAGTAGTTTCTTTAAATTTTCAATGTTCTATGCATTTACTTGTTCAGGGTCCGAACCCTAGCTACGCACAATAACTTCTTCGCGTAGCCCCACGTTGGGCGCCAGTTAACTTTTCCAAATAAAAAGCTTTAAAAAATTTATTTATTATGATCTTTATTCAAACGATTCCCCGAAGGAACTAACTTAAACAACCCAAAAATAAACTTATAATATCTTACTATACTTGCTGCTTCAGCTGCGCTACTGTTGCTGATATTGTTGTTGTCTTGTTGTTGTTCCTTTAGTAGTTGTTGCTATTGTATTGGCTGCATGCTGTTGTTGTTGTTGTACTTTTACCTGCACTATAGTGACTGCTGCTATTGCTCTAACAGTGACCGCACTGCTGTTGATATTGACTTTGCTGTTGTTGTTGTACTGGTTGAATCTGCCGTTGCAGCGCTGTCGTTATTTTGGCTTGCTGCTGTTCTATTTTGCTGGCTCAGCGTTTGGCTAATGTGGGAATGGAGTGTGCGACAAAATTGACAAATTGTCACGTACTATCTTCATATTACAACTGGAGCGGATACGTGTGTTAACTTACACTCAACCAAAACGTATAATTCATAGAATCGAGTTCAAGAATTTTGATTCAGAAACTAACATGAGTTACATGATTACATGAGTCACACGAACTATTCATGATATCAATGTCTTAAACAAAAATATAAGAATAAACACAAGTACATGCATTTTTCATAAGACTTGTGTTTAAATTTCATTGAGTGTGTGTACAAGATATATGAACCAATAAGAAGAGTTGGTAAATGTCATGCAAAAGATAAGATAACATGGATCATTTGCAATTTTTTGTGAATAAAATTCATAAAATGCATGTACAAATACAAGAAGAAAAAGAACAGTTCATGAGATAAGTGACAAAAAATGGATGAATCTCATGTATTTATACAAGAGAAATGTGAAATACTTCATGAGTTAAGTGCCAAAAATTCAATCAATACAATGTACAAATTCATATAAGCTATGTACAAATTCATCTAATCTATCCAAAAATTCAAGGACAGCAAGTATAGTTCATAAGAAAAGAGTCAAAAATACAATCAATTCATGTACTTATGGAAGTGTGAACTATGTATGTTACGCATTTAATAACAAAAACTCATACATCCTGTGTACATTTGGTTGAATTGGCCAAAAATCATGGTATTTTTTTATGAACATAAGACTTATAACATACATAATGAATATTTTCGGTGTACCTTTAAATTGTTTCTCAAAATCTTTATTTGAATAAATAAACTATTTGAAGTCAATCTTAAAAATTTATTAACATCTATAGCAAATGTGACTAACAAGAAAATATTTCTAATGCAAACTGTAAATTATATTTTTCTCTTGTAATTATTTTAACTTCTTCAACCTACTTTGTTATTACTATGTAATTTATAAAAATTTTTGAAAAAATTTTAAAATTTATTTTTTATATTTTTTATTTTTTATTTTTTTTATTCAAAGCTTCAATTTGGCTACAATCACTCCAGTTTGAGGCAACTCAAAATGCAGTGCACATATTGTTTGAATTGGTAGCTACTATTTTTGGCATTTAACATACATTAAAAAGTCATTTTTAAGCAAACAACAACACAGCTGCAGACCTTAATAATGTTTCACCTCATTTAATATTTTCAAATTAACTGTTACTTGCACTACTAATTTGTCACACAAACGCCTTAAAACCAATAAAGCAACAACAACAACAACAATACACCACACAACACATCACACATTGTATTGATTTTGATTTACTTTAATGAAAAACTGTCGCAAATATTAATTTTCGTTTCGACTCACTTCACTGAAGCCAACACAACAAAGTTTTTTTTTCTAGTTATTAAAACAACTCACGTGCAATTAAAATGATTTGCATAAAATTTTGAGTGCAGCCTAAAATTGTTGAAAAGAAAAGATAAGAAGAAAAAACTTTGTACAAAATGTGAAATAAATAAAAAACGTATGAAATAAATCAACGCACAAATAGAGCTTAAATGAGCTCATTTTCATTTATATGTTCATGCAATGCAATATCAATAACCTGGGTCATTGCCTCAATATACCAAAAATGGACGCATGGTTGCTTTATACACTTTTGTGCTGTACTTTTTTTTTTGTATTGTTATGTTTATTGTTCGTTAAAGTGTTGCCCATAAGTGGCCACCCTCAATCAGTCAAGACTGTATTAAAAATTGTGCGTAAGCAGCAACGTAGCACCAATTATATAGTGTTTATAAGTTTTCATACAAAATTGCATGTGGAATATTAATTTCAAAAAACAAATATAAAGCAAAGAGTTGAATGCTATGCAATAAATAACAAAATGATTTACTTCAAGACGCTATAAAAGCTTTAATAATGGCTGAACGAAAATAAAGCCTTAAGCATTGCATGTGTATTGTGTGCTTTAAAAACAAAATATATAAAAATTACTTTAATTTTGAGCTGAAATAGCTGCAGAGAAAGTGTTATACAAAGCTGCAAAGAGCAATAAAAAGAGATCTAAACAAACAACAGAAGACTTAAGCAACAAACTTGCCTAACTTCTATGTGTAGATAATTATTTTGTATAACTTTGCATTGAAATATTTAATTGTATTTATTTATAAGACATTGGAAAAATATGTTATTTTAGTCTTAAGCCGCTTTAACCAGTCGTCGCAATAAAAAAAATAAGAGTCATGTTTCTCAGTCGTCATTCATCCTTTGATTGACTTCCGTCAACACCCACAAATATTAAAATAAATAAACTCAGTAAAACGTGATGTTTTCATCTAAGCCAGCAGACAGACTCTTAGAACTCTAAACATCTTCATTAAAAAATTTTTTTTTTTAAATAGAAAATAACCAAACAATTTAATTCCGGCGGAAGCAAAAGCAGGCCACCAACATTGTTTCGGCGCACAGTTTAAAGGAAGTATTCTACATAAACAAGATTTCGCACGCCGTCATAACAATACACATCAGCACACAACACACACACACACAAAGATAACTACCTGTTGTCTTTCTTTTACGGCATGGGTGGCTGTAGGATGCCTTCATCTCTGACTTCTAATGCTATAGTATTTAGTCGTTTTTTCTTGCATTTTTTTCAAGCCAGCTGTTGCGTAGGATTTAATTTTGAGGCGCCCTTATTTTCAACTAATTATATATAGAACATGCCCCGTTAGCAGCGCCGCAAAATCGTGGTTAATTTTTAACTAATCGCTCAATTGCTGTAGCAGTTTATTTTTTTTTTCTATGCCTTTTTGCTGAGTTTTTTTGTTAAGTTGATTGACTTGATTGAGTTATTAAGGTTTGAATGCAGAGCCTTTTTGCTTTTTTGTTGCTCTTGCCATTGCTATTGCCGTTGCTGTTGCTGTTCCTGGGCAATGTGTAACGCCCTCCTCTCCGACGTTCGTGCAAATGCTGTGATAAGCCTTGAGTTTGGCTCTTAAAGTGATGGATTAGTAGCAATTAAATTGCTTGCAACATATTGACCTACCGCAGCAGCCAACAGTCAGTCAGACAGTCAACAGTCGTGGGTGCAAATATAAAGTTGCACGAATTCAAAAAATGTTTTACTGTTATATTTGAAGCATTTGTAGATGAATTTCAAATAATTCAATGAAATCGAGAAGCTTGCAATTTTTTTTCAAGTGCTGAGTTTTACTTTAAAGTGGTGACGGTCGGTCAGAAATATGTATTTCTATTAAAAGAAACTTTCTTTCGGACGTGAGAATTGAAAAAATAATTCTTATTATTCTCCATCATCACTATAAATCTTCTTAATCTTATTTATGCAATATTTCGACAGTTTAAGTTTTTTCTTATTTTGAACATATATTTTAAAATAAAAACAATAAATTTATGGCCATCACCAACCGCACCTATTTTGAAAGATAGTTTAACAAACAACAACAACAACTTGGCAATTTCTATACTTGAAAGGGCTTCAGAGCTTCTTATGATCAATTGTGTTGTGTGTGTTATTAAACGTTTGCACACAATTGACCGAAAACGGGACCAACATGTTTTATACCAACTCCCAACGGCTAAAGCTCATGTTCTCAAGAATATTAACACGGCATTATTTACTCTCTGAGGCTTACTATCGTCTGCAGAGAGGTGATGGCCGAACAGAAAAATGTATTTAATTGAAAAAATGTTTGCCTGATATGAGGTTTGAACTCGGGACCTCTTGGTTCACACGCCACATACTTAGCACGCTCTACCACGGCCGCTACATATTTGGATATATTAACCATATTTCTCAGTCTGATTTAGCCACAAAAATAGATTAAATGACGATTCATGTTGAAAATTTTTTACCTGAGATTTGGTTAAATTAATCAGATTTTCTCTCTGAGTGACTTTTGACAAGAAACTTCTTTGGGACACCCCCTGTGAAACACTGTAGGCAAAGCTTTATGGCCATTTACCTTCATGGCAAAATTTGTGGTCTCAATGCAGAAATGTTGTATTGGACGTTAAGAATGTTAGACCTATGGTCTCTTATGGTTATAAGTAAGCATAACAAACACAGGTATGAAAATCACTGTGACAATAAGTTCGTGTCTGACTGAAGCCCCTGCTGCATTACCTATAAATCTTCGAAAATAACCTTTTTCTAAAAATATCGGACATTATGTTATCAAAGTTTAATTCCTTGAAGAGCTAAAAGGTAGTTTATTTAACAGACAAATATGGAGGCATGATAGGTTCAGAGTTAAAATTGAACCTTATGATATACTAATGGTCCAAACTAAAAAATGGAGAAACAGGAGCAGGGGTATGTTGGTCTCAGATTCCAAAAAGCTCTTCCAATGAGAACACGTTTCTAGCATAAACTGGTAGATATTAGCGTAGCGATAGCAAGCTTTTGCAATAATCAGTCCTTATTGGAATAAAGTTATACTACTTCAGAATGGATGCATGTCCTGTTTCCTGGTATTTCCATACCCCTATGTCTATTATAAAAACACTATAAAATAGTCTGAATAAACAACTCAGCCATTTTTCCATAAAATTAATCTTCCATTACTTGTAAGAATTTAGTATGTGATTGTATTTCTAAAATTCGTCTTAGATCGTTGAAGTGTACTATAGAGAAATGAAGTGTACTATAAATAATTAAATAATTTTTAAATTTCCAACACTTCGATTTGATGTATCAATTTAATCTCAAACTGTTTAAAACGCTTATTAAAATTTTTTTAGTATTATTTTAATAACGTATTAATTTCTTTTTAAGTGAAAAACTAATTTTACCATTTAAGCTTTTGTTAATTATTTTTCCTAGAGTAAATTTATTAGTTTTAATTTTTGTAGCACTCCTCAATTGTAGATTTAGTTAAATAATAATCGATTTTAAGTTCTATAAATTTAAATTGAAAAATTCGATATATAATTATTTGCCTTTTTGTTATTACTGTGGATATGCATTTTATTCTCTAGACTTTATTTCTTATTTACGATTTATTTATTTCCTAATGGCTACTGTTTAATTATTTTTCTCCACTTTTAGTGCAAAAGTGTGCATTTTTATTTCTACAGATTATATGATTTATTTTATTTTAATGCATTCTGCATATTTGTGCATTTTCTCATGCTTTTTTTTGCTTAATGAGCTCATTGCACAAACTTAACATCTTAACTGATGTCATCACAAAGAATAACTCCTTCTTCAGCGTTATGCTGCTGCTCACTCTTTAACTGCAATGGCCATATCAATTTTAACTCTTTGTAACTTATGACTCATGTTGTGGTTATTTAAACTATACCGCCATTGCTTGAGTGCAAAGTAAAACGTGTGCAGAAATTGTCAGCTATTGTAGAATAAACAGCATAATTCAATTAATAGAGAAAAATCGTTTAATTAAACATGCATTGATCAACACCAAAAAACAAACACAAACAAACGGCATGTTTTCCTAACAAAGTAATTCTTCTTAATTTAAGTTATGCTAATTAATGTGCATAACTTAAGTAGAACATTACAGTGAACAACATACAAACATATCGATAACGACACAAACATATGCAAAGAGTAGCTGCAGCTAAGGCAATAAATTTTGTAACGCAACAACAACACCCGCGTTACTGATCTCAATTGGGATAAACTATATAGTTTAACGCCTGCACAACACGTAGTGCTTTTATTAACAATATGTTGTTCTTGCAGCGACACTCCGCACTCTGTCGGCAAAGGTGATAAATCAAATTGTGCTGCTGTGGCAGTACGAAGGCCTGAAATGTAGAATAGATACTTAATAGAGTTGCTCGCATTTCAAATTCAATTTAAATTTCCATTCAATCGATTTTGTTTGGCTTTCAACTATTGCGGTTGGTTGTTAAAAGTTGATTTATTCTATGATTTATTATAAATCTTAAGTTTGTTACAATTATGTATGTGCAGTTTTAATTGTAGCGCCTTAGTTAAGTGTAGTTGCTGATGATTTATTTACTTGGCATTAGTTAAATTAAGTTATTCAAAATTTTGGCAGACTAAGAATTAATGTTTATAATTTTTCATGACAATTAAAACAAAAGAAAGCAATTTGAAGAAGTAAAAAAAAAATTAAATTTACTTAGACGCTGAATTCAATGCGTTTTATGCCTTGCTACAAGTTCGTCGCTTAAGTCTTTTGTTTTGCGACTTCATATATAAGCAAGTAACGATGATTAAAATGCTTGATGACTGAATTAAATATGGTTAAGAAGTAGAACTGTTGTATTTGACATAAATTAGTATTTTTGTTGATCAGCAAGTTCGTTTCCTAAGTCTTTTGTTAATATAAAAGACCAGCCACTTTAAAGACTTGCTTTTTTTGTGCTGGTAGCAATAAAATTTTTAATTTTAAATTTAAAATTTTTAAATTGAAATAAAATATTTAGATATTTTCAAGTTTATTTTAAAAAAAGTGCTTAATATTATTCCACAATATAACAAAAAAATGTTGGTAACAGAACTTTAAACTCATTTAAATCAAATCATTGCTTCATTTTTCAGTTCTCATGCTTTTTTGATATAATTGTTTTATCACTTTATGTACTTATTTAGAAAATTATATATTTTTAAAGAGAAGAATCATCTTCAAAAATAATTCATCGCTCAAGCACGTATACCCTCCAATTTGGGGATTCTCATAACACTGCTTATATTCTGTTACCATTTTGGACACATTTTATTCAATGTTAATCTAACTCTTGCGTGTCATAAAATTAGTTCACTTTCGTAGTACGTTATCAACAGCCTGTAGCTTAATTTTGTCTGCGTGGGTCTTTCCATCAGCGCCATCAACTTGACTGATAGACTTTTAACAGTTTTAAATGTCACTTAACTGTCATTCGCACTCGTTCTTACAGCAGCTACTGTGCTCAGTTAATGTGCGTGTTTGAACTAATTTACTAACATTGGCAACAGTAGCAACAACAACAACAGCAGCAGCGACGATAATCAACAACTAAATGACAGGAAGTTGACGCGTTGATTTAGTTTTCTTCTTCTATATTTTGTATAATCAGAGCAATAATTGTAAGCTGAGAACTTTTGTTGTCTATTTGACTGGCAGGCATTATTTGAACAGTTTGATTCGTGTATTTTTTTGTATATTTCTGAAGATAACTCATATTTTGTGGCTAATTTTGGCGTGAGAAAATTTTGAACGCACTGATTTTCCCAACATATCACAGTTGAACCCAACATGAACTTCCGCTAACGCAGTTCGTTTCCCAAATATTGTTTTTTTTATTCCATATTTTTGCTCGTGATCTTTAATGAAATCCATTTCAGTTCACAGCAACACTGATTAGTTGGCTGCAAAAAACTGATTCACTGCTATTCAACATATTTTCAGTTTTATGTAAATTTATGCAGTTTTGTGCCATTCTTATCTTTCAACTTGCTGACTGCAGCAAAACTTCTAAGAAACAGTGCCTTCAACGTTGCTGTCACAACATTGGTTTTTGCTGCAAAGTGTTCTCTGCGAGTTGACATAAACACTCAACTCCACGCTGCTTGCGAGCCATGGGGGGTACGTTATGTGCTAAATGTTGGCAATTGTTGCAACAACAACAACAAAAACATCAACACCAACAACTGCTGCACTGATAATAACAACAAATGTTGCACCATTGATACATTGTGCCAGTTTCATATTGTTATTGTTCTTAAGTTGTTATAGACGCTGCTTACCAGAGACTCTTCTGTCACAGCAGGTGGATGGTGTGGAGCAGCTTCAAGGATTTGCCAGCAGTTTTTATTACACCAAAACAAACATAAAAAACACCATTCTTGGAGCCTGTCAAAATTCTTCCTTCAAACCATTTAATTTATCATATAAAAAGATTTTGATTTTGATTTTGATTTTGATTTTGATTTTAATTTTGATTTTGATTTTGATTTTGATTTTGATTTTGATTTTGATTTTGATTTTGATTTTGATTTTGATTTTGATTTTGATTTTGATTTTGATTTTGATTTTGATTTTGATTTTGATTTTGATTTTGATTTTGATTTTGATTTTGATTTTGATTTTGATTTTGATTTTGATTTTGATTTTGATTTTGATTTTGATTTTGATTTTGATTTTGATTTTGATTTTGATTTTGATTTTGATTTTGATTTTGATTTTGATTTTGATTTTGATTTTGATTTTGATTTTGATTTTGATTTTGATTTTGATTTTGATTTTGATTTTGATTTTGATTTTGATTTTGATTTTGATTTTAATTTTGATTTTGATTTTGATTTTGATTTTGATTTTGATTTTGATTTTGATTTTGATTTTGATTTTGATTTTGATTTTGATTTTGATTTTGATTTTGATTTTGATTTTAATTTTGATTTTAATTTTGATTTTGATTTTGATTTTGATTTTGATTTTGATTTTGATTTTGATTTTGATTTTGATTTTGATTTTGATTTTGATTTTGATTTTGATTTTGATTTTGATTTTGATTTTGATTTTGATTTTGATTTTGATTTTGATTTTGATTTTGATTTTGATTTTGATTTTGATTTTGATTTTGATTTTGATTTTGATTTTGATTTTGATTTTGATTTTGATTTTGATTTTGATTTTGATTTTGATTTTGATTTTGATTTTGATTTTGATTTTGATTTTGATTTTGATTTTGATTTTGATTTTGATTTTGATTTTGATTTTGATTTTGATTTTGATTTTGATTTTGATTTTGATTTTGATTTTGATTTTGATTTTGATTTTGATTTTGATTTTGATTTTGATTTTGATTTTGATTTTGATTTTGATTTTGATTTTGATTTTGATTTTGATTTTGATTTTGATTTTGATTTTGATTTTGATTTTGATTTTGATTTTGATTTTGATTTTGATTTTGATTTTGATTTTGATTTTGATTTTGATTTTGATTTTGATTTTGATTTTGATTTTGATTTTGATTTTGATTTTGATTTTGATTTTGATTTTGATTTTGATTTTGATTTTGATTTTGATTTTGATTTTGATTTTGATTTTGATTTTGATTTTGATTTTGATTTTGATTTTGATTTTGATTTTGATTTTGATTTTGATTTTGATTTTGATTTTGATTTTGATTTTGATTTTGATTTTGATTTTGATTTTGATTTTGATTTTGATTTTGATTTTGATTTTGATTTTGATTTTGATTTTGATTTTGATTTTGATTTTGATTTTGATTTTGATTTTGATTTTGATTTTGATTTTGATTTTGATTTTGATTTTGATTTTGATTTTGATTATTGATTTTGATTTTGATATTGATTTTGATTTTGATTTTGATTTTGATTTTGATTTTGATTTTGATTTTGATTTTGATTTTGATTTTGATTTTGATTTTGATTTTGATTTTGATTTTGATTTTGATTTTGATTTTGATTTTGATTTTGATTTTGATTTTGATTTTGATTTTGATTTTGATTTTGATTTTGATTTTGATTTTGATTTTGATTTTGATTTTGATTTTGATTTTGATTTTGATTTTGATTTTGATTTTGATTTTGATTTTGATTTTGATTTTGATTTTGATTTTGATTTTGATTTTGATTTTGATTTTGATTTTGATTTTGATTTTGATTTTGATTTTGATTTTGATTTTGATTTTGATTTTGATTTTGATTTTGATTTTGATTTTGATTTTGATTTTGATTTTGATTTTGATATTGATTTTGATTTTGATTTTGATTTTGATTTTGATTTTGATTTTGATTTTGATTTTGATTTTGATTTTGATTTTGATTTTGATTTTGATTTTGATTTTGATTTTGATTTTGATTTTGATTTTGATTTTGATTTTGATTTTGATTTTGATTTTGATTTTGATTTTGATTTTGATTTTGATTTTGATTTTGATTTTGATTTTGATTTTGATTTTGATTTTGATTTTGATTTTGATTTTGATTTTGATTTTGATTTTGATTTTGATTTTGATTTTGATTTTGATTTTGATTTTGATTTTGATTTTGATTTTGATTTTGATTTTGATTTTGATTTTGATTTTGATTTTGATTTTGATTTTGATTTTGATTTTGATTTTGATTTTGATTTTGATTTTGATTTTGATTTTGATTTTGATTTTGATTTTGATTTTGATTTTGATTTTGATTTTGATTTTGATTTTGATTTTGATTTTGATTTTGATTTTGATTTTGATTTTGATTTTGATTTTGATTTTGATTTTGATTTTGATTTTGATTTTGATTTTGATTTTGATTTTGATTTTGATTTTGATTTTGATTTTGATTTTGATTTTGATTTTGATTTTGATTTTGATTTTGATTTTGATTTTGATTTTGATTTTGATTTTGATTTTGATTTTGATTTTGATTTTGATTTTGATTTTGATTTTGATTTTGATTTTGATTTTGATTTTGATTTTGATTTTGATTTTGATTTTGATTTTGATTTTGATTTTGATTTTGATTTTGATTTTGATTTTGATTTTGATTTTGATTTTGATTTTGATTTTGATTTTGATTTTGATTTTGATTTTGATTTTGATTTTGATTTTGATTTTGATTTTGATTTTGATTTTGATTTTGATTTTGATTTTGATTTTGATTTTGATTTTGATTTTGATTTTGATTTTGATTTTGATTTTGATTTTGATTTTGATTTTGATTTTGATTTTGATTTTGATTTTGATTTTGATTTTGAATTTAATTTTGATTTTGATTTTGATGAGTTCGAATTGGAATTGGAATTGGAGTTCAAGTTTGAGTTCGATATTGAGTTTGAGTTCGAGTTCGAATTCGAGTGCAAATTCGAACTGAGTTCAAGTTCAAGTGCTAACTCAACTTTGAGTTTGAGTTTTAGTTGTAGTTTGAGTTCAAGTTCGAGTTGGAGTTAGAGTAAGAGGTCGAGTTCGGGATCGAGAGCCACTTTTATGTTGATTTCTAGTTTCAGTTCAGCTTCGAGTTTGAGTACAACTTCGAATTCAATTTCGAGTTCGAGTTCGAATTCGAGTTGGAGTTTAAGCTCGAGTTCTAGTACAAAACTGGTGGAGTTTGTGTTTGAGTTGAGTTTGATTTCGAGGTCGAGTTTTTGTTCCAGTTTGAGTTCGACTTCGAGTTCTAGTTCGAGTTGAAGTTCTTGTCCGACTTTGTATTTGAGTTTGAGTTTGAGTTGGAGTTGGAATTGGAGTTTGAGTTGGAGTTGGAGTTGGTGTTGGAGTTGGAGTTGGAGTTGGAGTTGGAGTTGGAGTTGGAATTGGAGTTGGAGTTGGAGTTGGAGTTGGAGTTGGTGTTGGAGTTGGAGTTGGAGTTGGAGTTGGAGTTGGAGTTGGAGTTGGAGTTGGAGTTGGAGTTGGAGTTGGAGTTGGAGTTGGAGTTGGAGTTGGAGTTGGAGTTGGAGTTGGAGTTGGAGTTGGAGTTGGAGTTGGAGTTGGAGTTGGAGTTGGAGTTGAAGTTTAAGTTGGAGTTGGTGTTCGAGTTCGAGTTCTAGGTGCAGTTTAACTGTTTTGATATAAACAATTTTTTATAAAATTATATAAAATTATAAAATGTTTGCTATCTTAATGCTGTTAGATATTTATCTTGGCTTCAGTAATATAACTAAAAGTGACCAATATCGAATAGACTCTCCATTTTTCTTAAGCTTCAGTATTCACTTGGTCCGTCGTATTTATAATCAATACTGAAAACATATATGGCATGTTTTTTGTAGCAAATATAATAAAAACAAATATTATATAAGAAATTCACGTTGAACTCTGGAAAATGTTCGGCAAACATCTTATACACTTTGTCCACCTGATTGTTGTACTCTGTCAACAACTCTTATTGTCCTAATAATTGTGCAAACAATAATGATGCGACAGCACATGCTCAGGGAAAAAACGTTTGTCGGCAAATGTGTAGCCTTTTCACATTTACAAAAACAAAAAAAAACATAGGAAAAGAGACTTAAGCAGCGCTTTCTTAGAGGCTAATTTTTCAGTACAAAAAAAAAAGAGAAAAATATAAAATAACAACAGCAAAACAGCTAAAACCAATGCAAGCCCAAGACAACAACCCGAGAAAAGCAATTTAAATAGTAATAATAAAAGTAAAAAAGCAAAATAATAATAATAACAAATACTAATGGTGTTCAAACAAAGAATGTTCAATAAAAATCGATGGCAGCTTCTTTTTAACAACTCAGCTAAGACTGCAGCCGCAGTTGAAATATTGAAATGTTTTCATTTTGACGCTGGCAAATAGACGGAAACTTGTGGTAAGAGTCAGAAAGCAACTAAAAGAAGTTGGCAAAGTGAACTTGGAAGAAGTGCCAGAATTTAGAGAAGGCCAAGTGTGCCTGGTCAGCACTTGTTGAGGAAGCAGTTAACAGCTACAAGAAGTCAACGTATTGTTGTTATTTTTTACTTTGGCTTGTTCAATTTCGAACAAATAGCATAACTGTATGCAACAACAACAACAACAATCAGAAAAACAAATATTACTAGGAAAGCAATGCCACCAAAAAGGAAGCCGCTGCTCTCATGGCTGTAAATAAGCGTTCGCGTTATCTATTTATTTATTCTTAGTTTACTTAAATATATTTGTTCAAGGCGCAAAGCAGCACAGCAAGAAAAAAAAAACAAAGAAGACAAAGCATTGAGCAGGCAAAAAAATTGAAGAAGAATGCAAAGTGCAATAATTGCTGACGTTTAATGTGTTGCTTTAAGCAGCAGTGCTTGATTAAGGACTTTGAATAAAACTTTTAAATATGAATTTTTATAGTCGCAACCAAACTGAGCAGGAAGAAAAGTGCAGGAAAAAATGTGCATTAAAAAATAAATAAATTTTTAGCAAATAATTTAAATATTTTTAAGGTATAAAATGAAAATAAGCCATAGTTTTGAAATATATTAATTAAATCTTTTCGTTTAAGTTATGATAAAAATAATTTTTAAATAACTTATTTAAATGAAAAACTGATATGAACTAAAATTTGATGTCTCACAAGTACTTTAACTTTATTTCTTGCTTAACTTGACAGATTTAATTGTCACTTTTAAGTTTTGCTTAAAGATAAAAATTTTCAAAGTTCATGTTGTCAATTTCAATGTCTTAGTTACAGGGCCATTTCTTAATGAAGTTATAAAAATTTTTATTGTAAAAATTTATTAATAATAAAAATAA
The DNA here is from genome assembly GCA_958299015.1 of Tetanocera ferruginea. NCBI lineage: Eukaryota > Metazoa > Arthropoda > Insecta > Diptera > Sciomyzidae > Tetanocera > Tetanocera ferruginea. Next base: position 1,405,229 of record OY282644.1, read on the forward strand.
ATTATAAAAATTTGATGTCTTGCAATTTGTTAAGCTATATGCTATAAGCCATGGTCTTTGATTCAAAAGACTTGCTAAAAAACAAACGTAGTTAAAGCCAGTTAGCAAGAATTAAAGAAGAAAAACAAATAAGTGAACTTATTTTATGCATTCAAGAGATTTTTTAGGTCAATGTGATGGTGGAAAAAATTGCAACCTTCAATATACTAGAGGTAATAGATAGTAACCAAGTACTTAAATTAAGACTTTGGGAAATTCTCTAGTCATAGTTTTTGTGACTTTTTTATGTGGAAGTGCTGAGTATAAATTCGAGTTCAAAATTTCTAAAGTCAACAGTAGTACGATGCTTTGTCTCATTTATGAAGATTTTTTTTTTAAATTCAAACAGAAAATATTCTGCTCAAAGTGTCTAAAAATCAATGCCATCACTTTTGAAAAATTATTTTTATCCTTAAATATGTTTCTTAAGAAGAACTACATTATTTTCTTGCAGAGAAGAACATTTGCATATCTTTTTAATAAGATCTTTATAAAATGTTTTTCATATAAATTTTTGTAGTTCAAACTTATGAAATTATATTGAAATTTTTTTTGTTTTTTTTTTTTATTATTTTAAAATTTAGTTAGAAAAAGGATTCTAAGGATATCAAAATTGATTTTTTTTTTCAGCTGTTGCATTTTTTTTCTGCAATAAGTTAGAAAAGTTAAAACATTAAAGTTAAAAAGTTAAAAAAGGCATGCAGACCGCAAGAAAAGCACTATTAAACAAAAGACTTAAGAAACAAACTATATCAAGTGATAGACTGAACAAAGCTTCAATGTATTTGAATCATTTTTTTAAATAAATTAATAGTTTTGTTAAAACTTCTACTTAAACGCTTGCAATTAAAATTTTATACGTAATTTTCACAATAATTTTCGAAGATAGGACTTCCCAGCAAAAAAAGTGCTTTCGAAGAAAGTGAAGTGGAGAGGAAAGTCGTGAGTTCCATCCCTTCTACTTTAATACCCAGAAGACATATTTTTAATTTATGCATGTCATTGGGAGGAATGTTTTTCTTACTCTTCTCTAAAAGTGCTTCTAGAATTTTTCAATGGAAGATTTCTGTGAGGACTTTAATGAAAAGATTCAAGTAGGTGCTTTCCAGGAAAACTTTAAGAAGGCATTCCATGATTCAGAAGACATAAGACAAAATGCTTCTAAGAAAATTTTTAAACACAACCATGCACAAAACATTCCATGGCATCATTCTTGGAAGCCATTGAAAAAGCCTTTTTGAAGTTTATGAGAATGCCAACTTTTCGATAAGGCTGAGGAGACAATTGGATTTTTAGAATTCCTTCTGGAAGCAGTGTATCTAAGAATTCATGTCAAGTTTGTTTCAAAATATTTTGCTGGGTTATTAAGTAAAATTGAAAATGAAAATATATGAGATAATATGTATAAAAAATGAATGTTTTATTAGTTAGAAAAAGTTAACCAATCACAGATACAGAAAAATTATTGTTCTTCAAAAGTTTAAAAAATTAATGCAGGCTGCTAGCCAAGCACTAAATAGAAGACCACTTAAGAAACAAACTTAGCTGAGTGTAACAAAAGGGAACAAATACATTTAATGTATATATGTATTTTTGTATTATGCTTTTATATTGATAACAGATTAATTTTTTCATATAATTATGCCTTAATATGTTTCATAAGAAAAATGAAAGCCTAAAATTTAAATTTTATCCGAATGCTTAAAGCTCTATTGTAATTTTTTAATGTTAAAAATTTCAAATTTTATAAGAAATTTATTAATTTAGCTTTTAGAAATTTTTCTATATTATTTTGTCATAAAAGGACACTTTTCATCAATGTTAAGCTACAAGAAATTATTGTCGCCAAATAAGAACGTACATTTTATAAGAAATCAAGGCAGTCTGCCAGGCCAGCAATATACAACAAAAGACTTAAGAAACAAACTAGCTGGCCTGAGACATAAATGTTAGCTGCAAAATCAGCACACATAAAAAAATAGCCTCACGATTTGCCGCAAATATGTTGCCGTAGCTAATTTTAAATGTTTGGCTTACTGTGTAATAAAACTAAAACGAAATAAAAGAGGTCCACCTATGGCTGAGCGTTTAGAGTTCAACACAGGCAACATATGTGACTTTAGCTGCAGCCGCTGCCTCTTTAACTTCTTCTGCCCAGCGCAGTGCTCTTATGTCGCCAACTTGAAGACAAATGCTGATCACGTTGATTACACAGTTAAGTGAACCGCAAAGACCAAAGTCAAACGTTATAGCCACAGCAGCAGCAGCAACACAGCATCCGTTGTGACTTCATGATGGAATGGAGCTGAGGCACATTCTTGACTCATTTTATATAATATTTATAATAATATTTAAAACAAATAAAAATAAATGCATGCCTAATAATAAGTAAAGCAACGTTTTAATAAATATTTTGAGCTCGTAGCTTGTGGCAGGCGTGCTTTTTTTTTGTATTTGTTTTTTGGTATACTTTGCTTATCGTGACGTACGTGATGCAGGATAACATGTCACAAGGTGAGACAACAGAGATAAAATTATGCTGCATAAAAACCATTGTTGTGGCAGCGTTTGAAAAATATAAAAACAAAAAAATAATAAAACTATTTCAGCGCTGCAGTTGCAGTTTTGCTTTGAATCAAGAAATATACGTTTAGCGCTTAATTACAGGAAAGCTTATAAAAGCAAAATTTTTGTTTGATGCGTGTTACATATTATTGCTGTTGCGTCTATTTTAGCTGTCTTTACAATCAAACTAATTTACAATTCTAGAGCCATGGGCAAGATTTAGCTATTTTTTTGGTTTTTGTATTGGCTAGGATTTTGTTTTTTTTCTACAGCCTGATCTGTGAAAATTGCGCATGCGCATGCGCTTCATTTATGGTGAAGTCACGTTGGAATAATTTGTTGTTTTATGTTAATGTTGCATATATAAGTAAACAGCAACAACAAAAACACAGCGCTAAACCATAGATGAGCAACAAATGAATTGGAATTTAATTTGAGTGTCCATTTGCTACAAAAACAACAACTACAGCAACTACTTTAAAGTTTTTCTTTTTTTACTAAATCGATTTCAAATGCAGCAGAACTCGAACCCTTCACTTTGTTGGCTGGCTGTCTGGCTGACTGGCTGGCTTTGTTGCGCCTTAAGCTAGGCTAAGCTTAAAGCAATTCGTTTTTTCTTAACAGAATTTTTTGTATGCTTCAGCTGAACATGAAAATTGTTATTGCTTAAAGAAAATGTGTTTTACAAAAACAACAACAAGCAAAAAAGTGCTGCAACAATTTGCTACATTAAATAGCAACATCGGGAGGACAAGAAAAAAAAAACCAAATTGAAAACAAACCTACACCAAAGTGATGCTATTCGTGCTATGAAAAGCTACTGGAATATATTGTTTATGCTAATTCTTGGGTGCATTTTGTAAAAATAAGTTTTTTTTTTCTTAAATATTTGCCAGTAAGAATTTGTCAAACAAAAAGAAGTTTGGCGCTTAAGTCTTTTAAAGTAATGCCTCAGTTGTGAGTGCAGATAGGCACGAAATAAGTAAGAAAAAATGTTAAATAAAATTAAAGTAAATTAAAATTTTTTAAATTTAAAAAAAAAAAATTACATAATTACTGCGAAAATTTAGCAAAACCATATGTTCAGAAATTAAAAGCAAAAAGTGTGAAAAATAAAAAACATGCAAAAATGTTACAAATATAACACAAATAAAAAAGGCGCAAAAAAAGAGAATAATTTTCAAACATGTCAGCTATGACAATGTGGAGTGTGCTAAAGCAAAATAATTTATAAGCAAAACTAAGAAATTTAATGAACTCAATACATGCGACCAGCAGTTTCTTCTATGTTTCATACTATTTCGTGAAAATTCTCTCATTAGCCAGCTTTGTGTGCAACGCTTGTTATGCTTTCCTGTCCAGCCCTGTTTTTTAAGCACCCTCATTTTAAGTGGTATTCATGTTCAAATTATTAAATAATACTTTAATATTTCCAATTGAAATGCTAGACGCAAACGTAATATTAGAAGCTTATTAATATGTAGAATTTATGATTTTTTTTTTTTGTTGACACAGTATTTGTAGGTATTAAAATAACTCGCTAGAAAACTATAAAAAGTCTAGACAAGTTGCAGGCATAACAACAAGTTGAACAAATTTTAAACTTCCTCAATTGCTAACAACTTGGCCAGCAGACCACACAAAGTTAACACAATATTTGAAACAATACAAAAATAATACCAAAAAAAACAAAAAAAAAAACAATATAACAACAGCAACATTGAACACATACGTAAGCAAACACTGTAGCATGCAAATTGAGCTGCATTTTGTGTGTTATGCACACTAACTTAATGCCAAACAACAACAACACCAAAAACAAAAAAATAAAAAAAAAAACTACAACAACAACAATAGTACATCAAGTTATTAGTAACATGCTGTGACATATCTAACTCATATTCATATTAATAACATAAACAAATAATAAAACTTTTAAAGCTCCTTTTTATGTCTTCTGTCGTACGTATGTCGTATGTCGTTTGTCGTCTGTCGTTTATCGTCTGTCGGTGGGTGTGGGAAAAGCTGTCTTTGAAATTTCTATTTAGTCATTTGTTAGAATTGAGCAGAACTGTGGCCCGCCTGACGTACTGCCTGCGTGTGGTGCGTTTCAACTGTGTGTGTGGCTTCGGCTGTGCTGCATATATTTAGCACCTTTTTCATAATTATTGTCACGAAAATGCTATGAATTTTTAAATAATGCAAATAAGCAGAACAATGCTGGATATTAAAAATTTTTTATATTTTTATTTTTTTTGTTTTGTTTTATGATTTAGCGTTACTTGTCATTTATGTGTCATAATTTGTAGGTGAAAATTATGTATTTCAGGAATTCTCATGACTTATTTTTTAAAAATATTACAAGAACCTTTTCGAAATTAAGACTTTATATAGAAAATTTTCTTATCCAGTACATAACAGAAAGCTTTATTTTTTTTTTGTTTTTTGAGAATAAAATTAAAAAAACTAAAAAAAAGTGGGATTGTGGCTCATTTACAAGACCAATCTTTCTTTGGAATATTAGACGATTTCTATGGAATTTATTTTTGTATAAAATCTAGAGTTATCGAACTTAAAAATTTATTTAAAAACCATTCTGGGTGTAAACAAATATTGAAAAATAAGTGAAATTTATATTTTCATATTTTTGCCGTTGGGTTTTTGAGAATTGAAAAAAAAAAAAACAAACAAAATAGTTTCAACAATGAATGAAATATTTATTAAAAGCAATACATCAATGGCTGTAATTTACTTTTTAAAAGTTATTTCGTGTAAATGTCGCCCAAATGTCAAAATGTCAAATGTCGCCAAATGTCAGTAATACTATCTGGCTTGTTTCTGAACACGAGAGTTCACGTAGCACCACAAAAATAAAGTCTAGTGGTGTTCAAATTGCATGACCTTGGCGACAATTTTACTGCTCCAGAACATGAGATTAATTGCTCAACAAACTTGGCTCTCAATACGTCCATGATATCACGTGGCACCTTCTTGTGGACACCACATGCCAGCCAAGTTCAATTCTTTCATTTTTGGCAAAAAAAAAGGTAGTCATTGCACGGTACTTTGTTTCATTGAATCTAACTTTGCGATTTTCATTATTTTTGAAAAAAAAATGGTTCCATGATATCACCGGCTCACAAACCGCACCAAATAGTACATTTTTCAGCGTGATTGGTAGCTTTTGAACACTCTGGCTGCTTTTCAGACCAAATTCAGCAATTCTGTTTGTTGATGTACTCATTGAGCTAAAAAGTGAGCTTCGTCAGTGAAGACAATTTTTCGATAATGAAGTACATTTTCATTCATTCAGCATTGCTAATGCCCATTCACGACTTTATGGTATGTCACCCGGCTTTAGTTCTTGCATCAACTGTATTTTGTACAGTTTCATACCGAGGTCCTAACGTTAAGCATTTGAAATTTCCGAACGAAGCTTAATATGGCATACAAGACATTTTTTATCTTCTAAGTGAGAAGTAAGCAAAATGTATTTCGGTTAAAAAAACTTTCGGCTTCAGATGGGATTAGAACCCGGTCTCCAGAATGTTTGTTAACACTCATGCTAAGCACGTTAGCAGATACTTCTATAAACATCACATTTAAAATTTGTAGGATGCTAAAACTTTGACCTTGCAATATTTTTCCAAGATGAGTGCTTGCCAGAAACCAATATTTTGCTTATTCTAAAATAAAAAACTGCATGACAAAAATATCATAAATTCTTCAGAACTTACTTTATAAATTGCAAACATGTGGTTTTTATTAAGAATCTAACCCAAACCCCTTCAACAACTATAAAATACGTGCAGCTTTGCCTATTAACCCGGATCTATATTAAAACAAAGCATCAGCTAAACTAAACAATTGACTTTATTTCCAGGAATGTATTGAAAATGTTAAGTTAATCGCAAAAATCACATTAAAATCGATGGCGTTTGTTAAGCTCAGACAGCTGAATGCTTTAACAGAACAACAATTATAGCTTAAAACAGGTGCAAAAATCAATGCAATACAGCAAGTGTTCTGAAAGAAACGATAAATATAAGCAAAGAAATAAATAGTGTCATCCACACTCTTGCCAGATACTACAAAGTACCCAACGCATGCATACAAACTGTGCAACCGAAGTCAAGTTCAAGCAGGACAAAAGAAATGCGTGCAACCTTTGGTATTTATGCGTACAACTTGAAGTTGTTGCAAAATAACATGAAATTTAAATGTTTCAAATGTTAAAATATTCGCCATACAACGGAAGCAGCAGTTAGTGTGAACGCCATCTAGATTAAAAGTAGCAACAAATATTTAAGATGCCTGAAATTTAAAGAAAAAAAAAAATAAAAATAAAAAGCTCTGGCCTGAAGAACTAAAATACAATCAATAAATATAAAATACAAACTTTTTACTAAAAACTAAAGAACTAAAGCGCAACCAATAGATACAAATACAAACTTTTTACTAAGGCTGAACAAAAATTTTGGAAATTTCCAAAATTTAAAAAATTTTCAACTCTGCTTGAGCGCCAACAAAAACTTTTGAACTTGTGTTTAGTCTAAATATCCGATAATGCTTAAACAAAATAGATCAAAGCAATTTAAACGAAAGACTTAGGAAACGAACTTGTTTGCTTTTCATTTGTTTAGCTCACATTTTAGGTTATATGTTTACTTTAATTTTTGTAAATTTTTTAAATTATAAATGCTAATAAAAATTTTTATTTTGTGCTAAGAAAACAAAAGACTTAAGCAACGAACTAGATATATTGAAGCAAGCAGTGCTTGCAAACAGCAAATTTAACGCTTTGCTTTTAGTTTTAATGTTTGAACTCAATATTACGCTATTTTTGCAAAACTGCATTAACAACAGAGTGCTAAAGTGCAACAAAAAAAACAACAACAACAACCATGCCAACTTAGTCATTTATTTAAAATTATTCGTGCACTTTTTTTAAACGAATCTGCCTGCCTAGACTGACTGATGACGTCTTCGCATAAGTTCCGCTTACCGTTTCTAATAATAAATAACATACAAATATTGCAACCAAATTAATATTGTAAATAACTAAAATGCAAACAACAACAACAGCAAAAATTAACAGCAAATAATAGTTTTTCTCACGCTTGATTTAGTCGCATTAAAAGCGCTGCACAATATATAAAACGTAAGTTGAACGTCAACAGTTGCTGACTGCAGCAACAACAACAACAACAACAACAACAACAACAGCAACAAGCAGCCGGAAATCACTGTGGTCTGTAGTAGATTTACAACTTTGAGAATTTTCATAGTAATAATTTTTAGTATTTTTTTTCAACTGAGCCATAAAAATTCAATTTTAATATTTGCTGCATTTGCGAATTTGTACTTAACTTATGCCAAATGCTGATTCATCAATAGCGTCTATTGAACTTTATGATGCAATTGATTGAAGTTGCAATAGTAAATATGTAAAAAACAAAAAATATAAAAAATAAGTTTGCTATGCATATTCATAGCAGCTCATCTTTCTAATTATAACTAGCTACGCTTCATATGACTCCATTTTTCTGCTTTTTCTAACAACCCTCAAAGGTCAGCTGAAGCGAGCTGCTGCCAGGGTGGCTCTATCTGTTGTTAGAATTTAAATTACTTGTATTCACTGCGCTTATTTGTGTTAATTGTTGCAAAGCCGGATTTGACTAGATTCATTCATCTTAATTTTTTTTTTTTTTTCTTAAAAAATAATTAATTGAAGATTATTGATATTGTTGGTGTGATTGTGTTTTTTTAATTACGTGTTCTAGTGGATCAGATAAAAACAATAAACTGAAACCCATAATTTTGTTTTAACATATTGAGTGTATTTTAATTGTCTGGGTTTTCTGGCTAAAAGCATTTAAGCCGAATTGGCTGTGATGGGGAGTTTTTAATTTATTTGGTACAAAGTTCTGCGTAGATTTTCAAGAAATATTATAAAGGATGTGATGATCACCGAAATGCATGCTCAAATCTTGCAAGCAAATTTATTAAAACATTTTTTAGAATGAGCTGTTCCTATTTACAAGTATGAAATATTTTAAAAAACATTTTTAATAAATTTTTTCATATAAAATAAAATTTATTTTACTTTGAAATCTCGTTAAGAAATATACAAGTACTATTTTTTTTTTCTCTAATCCATTATGCGCACGCTGCTCTGGTATAACGTGCTTTGCACACTGGAATCGTGTTCACCGCAATGACAAAAAACAGTCATAAATAAAATATTAGTTTTATAGGCTAAAAGTGTTATGAAGTGAGTTTATGTCAAAACACAAAAAAAAAAAAAAATGGGGTATAAATAATTTCAGTTTGCCGAAAAGGGTTAATATCGTTTTTTGTTTATTTAATTTAATTTGTTTAAAATATGTTGTCATGCATGCAATTAAAAATATAAGAGCATTTTGTTATCAACTTAACAGATTTTATTGATAAATAGTGAAAATTTAAATTTTAATATTTTAACACATAAAAAAAAATAAATTATTATATTTTAGTATAAATTTGGCTATGAATATTTTTGATCAAATTTATTTTAACTAAATAAAGCTCCATAACTTGCTTAATATATAAAAAATCATACACAAGCTCCTTAGAAGACTTTAAATCAAAAGACTTAAGCAACGAACGCGCTTGAATGATGTTCTTTTTTCTTTGCCAGCAAATAGAAATTAAAGCAAACATTTCTAATGATTAACAAAGAACGCACAAATAACAAGAATAATCCCAACAACAAAATTACCAACAACAACAACAGCAACAACAACAACATAAAATGTTGTACAGGCGTTGCTGACTCTTATCACCACTCTAATTAACTGCTCCAACTAAACACCACAAAATGAGTGCATTTCAAATAAGGCTCAATAGGCACGTCTTGTTTGCATGCTTTTAACTCGATTTTATAAGCCTTTTAGATGTTTTCGTGTGTTCGCTCCTTTTTATGCTGGCTTTAGTTATGGCTCTCTGTGTGTGTGTGCCAGAACGCAACTAGCTGCTGCCGCCTGTCGCACTCCTTTTAACTCCGCGACCACTTCACAGACATTAGCCGCTTGTTTGGTTAAGCAAGAAGGCTTAAATGTTTACACAACATGATCACCGACCATGGGCGGCTTATTAGAACATCAAATGGTACCAAAAAAAAAAAAAAATATAAATTAAAAAAAAACAAGACCATAAAAATGCAGCGTTAAAAGAAAGCGAGCACAAGCAGCCAGGATTTTCCACACAGCACAACAGCTAAGGCAAATTTTCACGCCATAACAAGAACGAGTACAACAACAGCAACAGCTTCACTGACATTGCTGGCAAACAATTCAGCTCATTGATAATATTTGACTTATTAACCCTGGTTTTAGGATGAACTCATCTCAGGGGAAAACAAGTAAACGAGGCTAACTGTTTTATGTTTATTGTTTTTTTTTTTCTTTCGAGTAAGCAGCACAATTTCTAGAACTAAATTGAATTGATTTGTTGAGTGATGTATGTAGTTTGGTCTTAAAGGGTTTGAGAGTAGAACACACAGCGGCATGACATCAAAGTGGATGTGTGTGTGTGTGTGTGAATGTTGTTTTTTGTAAAAGGTTGTTATGATAATTTGAAGCCAGGACATAATGCGCATTGCATGCTTACGCATAAACAAGTGTTATTTTCATGTTCTCACAGTCAACTTGCTCAGTCGGAACATAAATTTCCTTTGCACTATCTTTATGTTACCCAAAAGTTGTCATTTGCACACAATTACTCTTCACTACTTTGAACCCCTGTTAAATTTCGATAACTTTTTTTCATGTCTAACCTTTATCAGACTCTCATGCTGTCAGATAAAATACTTTAACTTTGCCATTAGCCTAATTTTGCGGCAACAAATCAACATTCAATGCAAAAGCAGCCCACTTATAAACAGGCAAAATTTGTTATTTACCCACATTCTGAAATCATTAAAACGCAACGCTCCAGCAATTTTCTAATACAAACTCAATCAGCACGAAAAGCAGCCAGCAACAATTACAGCCACAACTTCAACTTCAACTTCAACGTCTAACCTTCTACAACAGAAAGATTAGATTAGAAACTTAGTATAAATTTTTATTTAAAATTGCTGCTTGCAACAATTACTGAAGCGTTGACGACGACAACGACGATGACAACTTCCCTACGTTGACCTTGAAATATGGGGGAGCAATCATTATCATTTGCCATAGAGCTGCCACAAACTAGCTACAATAAACAATTTCGTTTTCTGTGTCACAGAAAATCACACAAGCGACCAATTATAATTATTAGTTAAAGTGCTTTGTGAAGAAAAAAAAAAAATACAAACAATAACAAGACAGCCAGCAACTTTGATATGCAATTCAAAAATGGCTTAAATCAAGCTAGTTTAAAACTAAATTAATCAAAATTCAACAGCAGAGTGAGAATATTTTTGTCAAATTATTCGAAAAAAGTGCAAAAAGTGTTGCTACTAGTGCTTTGATGGACTTAAAGCGCTTGACGCACACTATGTTCAGCAGTTTTTTTTTCTTAGTTATTTACAATTTTTATGCAATATGTTGAAATTGTGAATGAATGGCACGCTTTGGCGCTGCTTATTTTAACAACAATCAACAAACAACAACAAGTACAACAATAGCCAACCAAGCACGCAAGCGTTGCAATTATTCTATATAGCTGTATATATAATTATATGTCGGTTTGTGTTTAATATTTTTTTTTTTTTTGTTTTGTCAAATTTGTTGACGTCTTTAGTTTGTTCATTGAACTTCTTTTTGACAACAATGGCAGCTAGTAGCATTCATTTTCCTTGCAGCATGTTTTTGTTTTTTTGTAATTTTGATTTTGATTGTTTTCCAAAGTCAACGCAATTTTTCTGGGTTAATTTTCTTGTTTAACTTTTGCTGTCAAGGTTAAAAATATTATTACAACTGCGGAAAATGATTGTGACAAGTACGCATGAGCGACAAGCCGCATGCTAAGATTATGCAATCAAGATATAGCAGCACACTACATTGTTTAAAAAGTCTTTTTAAAATGAAGACTGAAAATGAAAATGAAAGCGAATTGATTAAAACAGAAAAAAAAATAATATATTTTGCCAGAACAATAAGTTTAAGTTTCAAGCTTCAGTTGCTTTAGCATATAAAAGACTTAAGCAACAAACTTGTTTCATAAGTTCTAGCGATTAGTAATAAATTCTAGAACAAACTTTTATTAAAAAATTTACTTTATGCTGAATCATATTTAATACAGTGTACCTGCGCATATTCAACAGAAAAGCTTTTATTTTATTTAAATTTTTTATAAAACAATGCCAACAAAATTGATACTTCTAAGAAAGCATAAATTATTTCCAGCGCTATAAAAATTCCCCACTCACACTCTCAACTTGAGACACACTTGAGTAGTAAAATTGACTCAACCGCTGTTTGTTTAGATATTTGCTCTAAAATTAGCTCATGCCAATTAATTATATCACAAAGTCTCGGCAAACAAATGAATGCTAAAAATAAGCATTTCGTACTAAAAACAACAAATAAATTTCCAAAATAATCATTTCATTTTATTGACTTAAGTTCTGAATCAGTTCTTGTTTCAAGTAAAACGTGCAACTTCACATGCTCACCAGAAACAAAAACCAACTCAGTCACTAGAAAAACAAGCAAAACTTGACGTCACGCTGACGCATTAAACGCTGAGCATCTTCAACGTAGTGAGAGGAGCTCTTGAGTAAGCTTCATCATAACAAAAAATTATAATTCGGTCAGCTACCGTTTCACTTTTTGACAGTGGCAAAAATAAATAAAGCATGCAAGTTAATCATCTCAACGATAAACGATATCAAGTGCCATTCCATGAAAAAACAAATGTGAATTCTACGAGATTATAAAGCAAGTAATATAATTTCGCAGTAAAATTGACTCATATTTGTTGTCTTCAGTTATGAGCAAACCAGAGCTGGGCTAAACTGAGCTGTGCTCTCCAATGTTGATTGAAGCAAGTTTTTGTGAGCTAATTTTGTTATTGATTGTTTTACCTTGATGACCTTTAAGGCAGTGTACTTGGTAAAGTAAAACATGTTTACGTTTTTGAAAACATCAGTTCTGTGACGGCCACAGACAAATATTAACTATTGAATAATTTTATAAAGCATTGATGTAAAATTCGTAAACATGATGTGTTTGTTATATGTATAATTGTAAAATTTTTGATTTTTTAATCATATTTCAGACGATAAAAACGAAAGTTTGAAATGCGTGAGTGCCAGAAAATTGAGATGTATGGCTACAGAAAGGATACTCGAACACTATTCGAAAAAATAAAACGCCTGGACGATGGTTTTGAGACCAGGTCCTTTCCTGCAATGGCGAAAATGATATTCTAGTCTTCACTTCTAAATGGCTACGCTGACAACAATTCCGACGATAGAGGTGATCTACCGAAATGAGTCTATTTATGAATGACTGAGTTAAAGTTCCGCTGCTCGACTATAATGAGGACTTAACAGCTATAGCTTTAGGACAAAAAAACCCACAGGAGCCGATGACCTACCGTTTGAGCTAAGGAGGTTTAAACCTTCAATTTATTTACAAGCTTATATGCAGAATATGTTCGAAAGAATGCATTCCAAAAGATTCGAAATTTAGTGCAGCTCTGCTCAATCCGAAGAAGTATCGCCCAAGAAAGGCTATCTCTCACCATTTCTGCCTATCGTGGGATAGACTCAGGGTTATGCTTAGGATATGGATATGGTTATAGATATGGATATGGATATGGATATGGATATGGATATGGATATGGATATGGATATGGATATGGATATGGATATGGATATGGATATGGATATGGATATGGATATGGATATGGATATGGATATGGATATGGATATGGATATGGATATGGATATGGATATGGATATGGATATGGATATGGATATGGATATAGATATGGATATGGATATGGATATGGATATGGATATGGATATGGATATGGATATGGATATGGATATGGATATGGATATGGATATGGATATGGATATGGATATGGATATGGATATGGATATGGATATGGATATGGATATGGATATGGATATGGATATGGATATGGTTATAGATATGGATATGGATATGGATATGGATATGGATATGGATATGGATATGGATATGGATATGGATATGGATATGGATATGGATATGGATATGGATATGGATATGGATATGGATATGGATATGGATATGGATATGGATATGGATATGGATATGGATATGGATATGGATATGGATATAGATATGGATATGGATATGGATATGGATATGGATATGGATATGGATATGGATATGGATATGGATATGGATATGGATATGGATATGGATATGGATATGGATATGGATATGGATATGGATATGGATATGGATATGGATATGGATATGGATATGGATATGGATATGGATATGGATATGGATATGGATATGGATATGGATATGGATATGGATATGGATATGGATATGGATATGGATATGGATATGGATATGGATATGGATATGGATATGGATATGGATATGGATATGGATATGGATATGGATATGGATATGGATATGGATATGGATATGGATATGGATATGGATATGGATATGGATATGGATATGGATATGGATATATAGATTGAAACCATGTTTGTAAATATTCAGTTCTTTATAGCAAATCCTTCTGCATAATTTTCTTAGGTGAATAAGAAATTGTTTTTTCCATTTTCTTCAATTTCTGCTTAGGTTGGTTTTTCATCGTCTTTGGTTAATTCATAAGTTTTTCCACTCAAACACTGCTAAGCACAGTCATTCATATGCAAAAGAAACACTAAGCAACGCACCAACAGACAGTGATTCATCGCTGCCACACTCTGAACATGCGCGTTGCGCCGTTAAATAAACACAACAATGCCTGATAAAATTCAAGCATTTTAATTAACTATTAAATCAAGCCAGCAATAACAACAACAATTTAGCCAGAAGACAAAGCAAATTGAACCAAGCCCAGTGACCACAGCAATCACTCCCTTTTATTTTGTCGTTCGTCGCATTTAAGGCCTAGTTAAGCATTCATGCTTTATGCAGCAACAAAGAATACGCGCAGTTATTGATTTCCTTTATTGAAAATGCAAAAACAGAGCAAAAGACAAAAAGGAAAAAAAAAGCAACGAAAACGTACCTTACAGTCATATAAAAGAAGCTGACAAAGCAGCAACAACAATGTAGCAACTAATTAATATGCATGACATGTTGTGCTGACATGTGCTTTATATGTTATTTAGGCTGTTTTTCTGCGAAGAAGTGTGCTGCCTGCGTTCTTATAGTTTAATTGGCAAAAAAGCTACTTATTATAGCTTAAAACAATGTGTGTAGGTGAAAAATTTGCCATTGATTGTGACTTTTTTATTATGCCTGTGTAATTTGCTATGTTGGCTCGATGCTATGCAACAATTATTACCAATTTTTATTACTTTTCATATTTTTTCTATTCTTTTTTTCTAACAATAATAATAAACATAAGTTTTTGATTCAGCTGCGCTGTTGGTGAGTGAGCTGCAAACATTTTAACGCGTGCCAAAATTTTCCATACTATTTTAAGAAACCGAACGCGTTTGCGTGAGGGACTGAGTATGTGCTTGTGTGTGTGAGTGGAGCTTGTAGTTAATGTTTGTTAATTTTTTGCGCTTTTAAACAAAGCGTACCAAACTGTCGTGACCGTTGTTCTTGCTATTGTTATTGTTGCTATTTATTGGGTGTGTTAGTTAAGTTCAACATTTATAACGCCAGGTCTAGCAAAAAAAAAAAACAAAAATTCTTTTGGCATTGCTTGATGTTTTGCGCTGTTTCTTTCAGCCTCTAAATAAGGCATGTGATGTGAGTGCTAAACTAATATTTACCAACTACAGAATATTAAGCGAGGATATTGGGTTTGAGTTAGCATATTGATTGGATTGTTTGATTTTATTTTAATTTCTTGAAACATTTTCTTAGTCAACAAAATCATTAATTACTTAAGTGCTCATAGTTTAAGCAACTGAAAAGATTATAATTCAATTTTCTTGCGCTGTTGTGCCTCAACACTTTGTCACATAACTGGGACACGCTGCAGGGGCTACGTGTTGGTGGCATACCTTTGAACTTTGTTGTCATAGTTATATTGTTGCTTGCAGTCACAAATATTGCAAAATGACATAAAGTAGTTTTTCTTAGCCAAAGCTGACTGCAGCGATTTATATGAACGCAGCTAGCAAGTTGCAACATTGGCTAAACTTTAATAGTTGCATTGATGGCACGAGATTTTTAATTTTTTTTTTTTGTTTTTTTAAGTGATGCGCTGCCTTGCTTTACCACTCATATTGCAGTGAAGAACAATCATATAAAATGTGGCAATCAGCATATTATTGCAGGCAATTAAGTCACGATAATGATTTAGTGTTTTTTTTTTTTAAATTCACGTAATTTTGACGGTTATTCAGTAAGAGTTATAACTCTGCTACTATGGCATTTACATATAAATGATGATAGTTTGAAACGAAATATTTATGCAAAGCGGAGCAAAATATATTTTTAATTTTTTCCTAGAAAGCTTAAATTGCGAATTATGTGAAAGTAATTTTGTATAACAAGGTACAAAATAATTTTATTGATGTTGAATTTTTAGTTAGAATTTTATTTTGATGTTAAATGGTTTTTTATATTAATCTTTCTATCAAATTTAGATTCACTTTCATGTCGTCAAAGCTATCTTTTCTCATATAGGTTTTGAAGCTTCGTAACCTTTTAATTCGAAATAATTTACAAAACTTCAAAATTATTTCTATGCATATTTTTCAACTAAACGCAACAAATTTAATGCTTATGTCAATGGAACTCATTCAGAAAGGAACTCGCTCAGCCATAGATCTTATTTTCAAATATCATGTCCTTAATGTTTTGCGCCTTTTTCAAATACCGAACGCCTTTCAGAAGAAATTGATGACAAAGATGTACTGGTCTGAAGGCAACACAACATTCCTTCTCGGGACAAATTGTTACCACAAATTATCTATGTTTAACCCTTCAACAAGAGGTTGACATTCAAGGGCTTGTCATCCCATCCCACTTTTAAAAATATAAGCGTAGCTTTCTTTGTTCTCAGTCACCGTGGCAGATATCTGGGCGTTTGCATGCAACTCATTTTAAACGAGATGTCGCGTTGGATAGATCATCCAACATAACTTCCCCTGGTGGTGACGGTAGTAGCCATCACTCTGAACAAAACGAGTCGAAAGGATGAGGGATGAGTTTAATTATATATGTGTACGGAGAAACTATAAGTTGCCAAGAACATTACTTTCATGAAGATACCTGCTAAGCCGGATCGATTTTGTATGGAAAAACAAAAAGCAGTCCGGACACCGACTCAAAAATTAGAGGGACTCTTAAAAACTATTTCTGCATCATTTTTTTTTGGATCGGAGAAATCCCCATGGAGCGGTTTTGGTTCTCCTGAACCCTTTTTTTGGCCAAAAAATCTAGTTTTTTGCCTATAACTTTTTTTTTTCTTCAGAATGCATACCCAAAATAAGCAAAAAAGTAAAGATTGTGATAGTACACAAGTATTGGTAAAAAAAAATTTTGACATTTTTTGTTCTTACAAACTCTTTTGAGACCCCAAAAAGTCGATATTTCGTCATTTCCGAAAAGGTATTTTTTTAAAACACCTATAAAATAAACATTTTTCGTGGTATTCATATGCATTTAAACTTATTGGTAAAGTATTGAGCTATACTTTCCATTGGTATAACTTATAAAGTAGTTTGATCAAAAGTGAGTATCATGAAAAATACGTATCTTGTAGGCGTTTCAAAAAAAAATATTTTCGAAATGCATGCATTTTGTACTGGAGCGCCATCTGGCGTTCACTTTTCTAAAAAATGGTTGTCAGAATTCGATTTGGCGTACCTAAAAACTCATCTGTACCAAGATTTGTCAAAATCTAACGGTAATTATGGAAATTAAATAATAATTAAGCTGAAAAAATCCTTCTGAATATCAATTTCTCACGTTTTTTGTAATTGTGGCACTTAGTTTTGGTGAAACCACACCATTAGATATATCAATGGAAAGAAGAGCTCAATGCTTTTCCAGTAAGCGTAAATTCATGTGAATAACTAGAAAAATGCATTTTTTATAGGTTTTTAAAAGAAACATCTTTTCGAAAATGATGAAAAATCTACTATTTGGGGTATCAAAAGAGTTTGTAAGGACAACAAATTTCAACATTTTTTTTAGCCAATATTTGTGAACTATTACAATCTTTACTTTTTTGCTTATCTTGGGTATGCATTCTGAAGAAAAAAAAAAGTTATAGGCAAAAAACTTGATTTTTTGGCCAAAAAAAGGGTTCAGTGGAACCAAAACCGCTCCATGGGGATTTCTCTGATCCAAACAAAAATGATGCAGAAATAGTTTTTAAGAGTCCCTCTAACTTTTGAGTCGGTGTCCGGTGACATCTAAATTTTGATCCGGCTTAATACCTGCGTATCCGCAGTAAATGATATAAAACCTACTCTTACTACGGGGATAGCTGAGAAACTTGTCTTAGGCAATTATGATAACGGTAATGAATATATATTCTGATATATCTCTGTGTGTAAGAAGTAGAAATGATGTTGTTTTGTACTCGACGATATGAAATAAAGCCGGAAAATTTGGTCTCATATTGCAAAATGATACTGTATTTTAGTATACAATCATTCAAGAAAATTTTGTGTACTTGACTAATCCAAGTTTCTTAGCCGAATTTGATAATAGCGTGTAGTCATGAAAAAACAAAAAATTTGCAATGAAAATAAATTTTAAAGTTTAACCTCAGATTAATTTTTCTCTCATTGGTAACATGGGTTTTAGAAAAATAAATCTTAGTACTTGAAACGGTAAACGGTAGCTTACCAAAGTAAGGATTCATTTTGAAAATCTGTAGCCTTAGAGCTCTGGTCATGTCTTGGAAAATATTTAATTTTGTTTGGGCGAATAGGCAATTGAATTCCGATTGAAACGAAGGGCATTCAGTAGAGCCTTGGCTGGTGAATGTGCTGAAACTGGTCAATAGATTTAATTATATTTCAACACAGGGATTTGAGAAAGTAAGTCCTAATAGATAAATATCGGTCCAAACGAGACAAACACTGTCGAATGTTTATAAGTTTGACTTTGTCATGGCACTGATGGCACTGAATCTTGAGATCGCGTGGCACTGAATCCTGAGATTGCGTCTGTTGGGAGGTTGTTTTGAAAAACCATGACTCCTAGTCAATGGGCAAGTAGAATTAAGCCATAAGGCGGATGTCTACTATAAAACACATAGATCATCCAACCTATTTCGCATAATACTATTGTCATAAGTCATGAGTCATCCGTGAACTCACTTCCATGGGTTATATACGTTTAAAAAACAGAGGCTTTTAATCTTCAGTTTTGCTTTCCTTTGCTTGACTTTTCTTCTTTTATGCTAGCTTTCTAGTTATGAAAATATATAAAGTGCTGCAGTTTTTGAATATTTGCAGAATATATTCTTAGCATTTTTGTTTTAAACTACTAACAGCTATTTCTCACGCCTTTGAGTGTCTTAGGCTTTTACTCTAACTTATCACTGCTATTTGACAGTTTTGCCTGCCTCTTCAGTAGCTAGCTTCTCGTTCTTCTGTTCTGTGAGCACTTAACTTATGCTTAAAGTGCAATTTTTGCAAATTTATTATCTAATGCTGTTCTAATCGAAAATGTCAAACGTTAAACGCAGCCAGAATTCTGGGAAAAGTTGGAACTCTTCTATGCACTCTATGCTGTAGAAAGTCGTCGCTCTTCTTGTTTTGCAGTTTAATGAACATGCGGTTGATTTTGCAATTTCTCCAGAAATAAATTTTATGATTGAATTTTTCAAAATTTCGTTTTAAGATTTCCTTAGCCAAAAACACAATTTATTTTTTTCTATAAATGAAAGTCATTATTTTTTTTATATTATAGTTTTTTTAACATTACAAACAATCATTTTATTCAATACTGGCGCCAGCAATGTTTTGTACATTTTTGAGTAATAGTGCAGAATATTGAGTTGACTAGACCACACACAATATTTTTTTTATCAAAATATCTGTCGAGGACATGCTGTGTGACGTCTGGTAGAACAATAATGTCAAACAAAACAAAGTACAACATGTCGCATATTCGTAACATTTCAATTGTGTTGCTGCAACTACAGCATGTTATTGTGGGGGTGACATAATAATAATGAAGAAACATGACTCGTTAAAAAAGAAACCCTACATATTTTTTTATATTGCTTCAAAAGAACAAAATTGAAAAACTTTTGAAAAAAATTAGTTAATTTGTTTTCAATTAATTCTACGAAATGCACCGTCTTGCCATTTAAAATTATTTGAGAAGACCTTAAGCCACATCTTATTTTAAAATCCACCATGTACTTGTCATAAAATTTTAAATTATTTTAATTATTAAAACTCCATAAATCATATAATATGTGAAATTTTGTCATCAATGTCAGGCACAGCAGAAAAAGTCGTTAATATGCCAACGCAGCCATTCAATCAAAATCAAAGCGATTAAATATATTGACAAGCATGGCTAGTAGTTCGAAAGAGGCCCTTAAAAAAGCTCTCAAATAAAATAAAAATTCTTATAAAAGCATAAAATCAATAAAATTGTTTTTCTTTTATTAAGTTTTTAGACTGCAATTCAAATTTTAACGACAATAACATCCGCTGCAGCACGCAAAAAACCAAACCAAAAACAAAAAATAAACAGCGGTATAAAATAATTAGTATGCTACACGTAAACTGCATTTCAAGAGCTCAATAAATGCAAGCATAACAACAAAAACTACAATTACAAAACAAAAAACAAAAAATATAAAAACCAAAAAAAAAAAACAAAAAAAAAAAAAAGGAAAAATTCAAAAATATATTAAAACGCGTACGTTGTGGTGATTTATTGTTCAGTAACAGTTTCTGCATAAAATAAGTCATAAAATGAACAAAGCAGTAGTCAACGCGTAGAATCAAGATATCAACAGACAACAGTCAGAACAACAAAACACAAAAAAGAAGCAAACAAAAAAACTAAAGAATGAAGAATGACGAAAAATCAGATTTTCTTGGCTACTGAATTTCTGCTTAAAGATTAAACAACAAAACAATGAATGGCAAAGGATACGAAGCACGCATGCAAAACCAAGAAGGAAATGTCCCTGTCATGGCTGCCAAAGCACGTACGCAACAGCAAGAAAGACGAGCAGCACCAACAGCAGCAACAGCGCGATAAACAGAAGTCAAAAAAGCCTGAAATGCAGCACGTAAAGAACTGTTTAATAAAATTATGAATTAAATATATATATATTACTGCGTATTACAACAACAACAACAACAACGCCGACAACAATTGAACAAATTCACAGAAACAAATAACTCGGTATGGCATAAGAAGGACATTCATATCCGTTGCATAGATGTTGAATTATGTGCAGTTTCCGGTTGTGCAGTTGTTGTTGTTTGTTTGTTTCTTGACGTTTTCTTGATTGGCATGTGACGATGTGTTCGTGACTGTGTGTGTGTGTGTGTGTGTGTGTGTGTGTGTGTGTGCATATGTGTTAAAAGGAGCTGCTTTAAAGATTTATGATTTCTTCTGATTTTTTTGAGTTTACTCATAATTTTCTTTAACTCACTTAATATGGGTGAGTGTTTTGTGTATGTGTGTGTATGTAAGTGCGCGCTGCTTATTTGAGCCTCAAGAATGTCAATGACCATTGCTTTAATTGTTGATGATTTATAAGCAGGATTTATTTAAGGTTAATGCTAAGTTATGAGCAGCAGCTGATGGCGTTTTTTATGTGCAGCCAGTTAATACGTTTGATTTTTATAGGGATTTATAGCATTTATATAGAGCTAAAAAAACAAGCAATTTGAATATTAAAAAAAAAGAGTAAATTGCAATTCTTGTTGTTTGATGCAACTTCCCAAAACAAGCAGTTTTGCAGTCTTTAGACTAAACAACTTCTATATATAATAAAAATTATTAATTATTAAATAAATAAATGTTCATTTCTTATGTAAGAAACAGAATATCAAGCTTATTTACTAAATTTTTTTTTTTTTATCAACACAAATTAAATAGTTAGCAAAACTCTTACTTTAAGACAAAACTTAGCTTATTGTTTTTTGCTTACAACTTTGTTGATTTTGTTTAATTATTTTTATACATTGTATTTCTAGCTTTATTAGAGCTTACAACAGACGTCGTAAATTGCTTTCATTTCCATGCCTTCAAAATTTAATTGGCCATAAGCTGCTTTCCTTCAACAGCCCAACCAACTATGTATATCCTCTGTTTGCCCTTAACTACTCACTCTAGGCAACATTTAAATGTTAATTACTCCAATTGCAATTATTTTGCTGTAATTAAAAAAAAATAAATAACAAAAAAAAAAATTCAATTACTCCACTTCCCTAGTTTTATTTTTCCTCAATTTTATTTCTATTCCTTAAGCATGCATTGCAACAACCAGGCATTCATTCACCAAGCTTTGCACTCCACCAAATAACATTGTTTTAAATTTTCCCAGCATTTAGTGCGCCAAAAATTTTAATGACAACAATTAAAGCTAGATTTAAAACTAAATCAAGTAACTGTGTGCCGACTGACTGACTGACTGCTTCACTTGTCTTGACCACCAATGAGATTTTGATGAAAATCTCAAACTACAAAAATACATAAAAAAAAAAACAATGAAAATTTGTGTCGATTTTGTTAAATGATGTCGTCACACTTAAGGCTCTTTGCATGGTTTAAATTTTGTTAATTGCTATAAAAATAGAAACAAAAGATAAAAAAAAAACAGTCAAAAACGCCAGTCTGAGGCCAACTTGAGGCAATTCATGTAAACAAATTAAAAGCGCGTGAAGTTGAACTAAAGTGTTTCGAACCGATTTCGTGAGAAATTCGTCCAACATTTCGAAAACATTTTCGGTTAATTTTCGGGTAGCTTTTATTTGAGTGCTGTTGTTGCGGTTTTATTTGTTTCTCATTTGTTTTTGGTTGTTATTGAATTGTTTTTAGTTTTTGTTGTTGCGCTTTTTTTATATGTATGTTATGCAGCATTGTTCTATTATTTGACTGCTACTGTTACAAAAACCAAAAAAAATCATGAACAACGCAACGCATTTTCCAAACGCTTCATTGTTGTTGCATGCATTTTCAATGCTAATTAGGTAACCCCGTTGGCGCCATCATCATAGCCAGTCATTTGCCATGCATGCGTTTTGGAGCACTTTTATGGCCTTTTGTCTTTTTTTTTTGTTGTGTTTGTGTCTGTTGTTCAATTGCAGCCTTACAATTAAAACGTGATCAATGTAAATCATTTGAGTCCAATTTGTTCGAGAGCAAAACGTGGCAATACAATTGCTTGCAAGGACATTCGTATGTTAAAGCAGCCGCACAATGGCACACAGTCGAAAATTTTGTTCATAAAAATAAATGCCAACAAAGATGCAAGGACCGAAAGCAACAATTTTGAGTTTTCAAGTCTAAAAAGAGTCAAATTTTTGAAATTTTTGCACTTTTGAGCTCAAAAAATTTAACAAAAAAATTGGTAAAGTGCTCCCATTATTGTGTGGTTAGGAAAAACTTATTTTTAACCTAAACCGTACAAATGTTTGTGATTAAAATGAACCTGTGACGAGAAATCGTGTCCACCGTCGATTAACTTTTTTGAAATTATATTCAAAAAACAGCTAACAGCGACTCGAATCTAAATATATTTCGTAGAAAGTTTAGCTAAATATTAAAAAAATACTATATTATGTAATGTATTATGTATTTATACCCGAAAAATTTGTGACTGTATCACCTTTTGTATCTTTTCCCAACCGACCATATGAAAAGGGAAAGGAAATTTTACTTGAGAATAAGCTTAATATAAACACTGGGCTTAAAGCTTTTCTTAATATCACTTTTAACAAGCTTGATAAAAAGATAAATCATAATGAATTCTGAATCGTATTTGAGAAATGTTTGATATACATAATTGATTTTAAAGTATGCTTAATAAAAACTAAAATAAAACAATACTTTATTACATATGATTAAAAATCAGTTATTTTATACAATAGAATCTTTGACCATTTTTTTTTCTGTCAAATAAAATATATTGTTTTGCTGAACAGAAAATTTATTATTGAATTTTAACATTTTTTAGATGAGACTATCTAAAGTTGCAGGTGTATATTTATGTATGCATGTGCATAAGAACACAATCTATGCTTTGTTAATAAAACATTAATTTTAAGCTTTTTATACTGTTGCAAGAAAAAGCATAAAACACTATGCTCTATGCTCAAGCTTTTTTCAAGTAAAAGGATAATGTTGCTAAGCTTGTTATAACATTATTCTCAAGCATTTTGTTCGTTTGGGTTGATTTCTAATTTATAATGGAGACTCACTCAGAATCTTATTGAGGATAACTAGTGCCTTAACTTATTGTTTGAACTAGTGCTTCGGATTTGGGTTTGAGTCAGACTTTAAAGGCTGTGTTTTTGAAACTTTTATGACAAATCTTCAAATAACACTATGACACAAAAAACAGTTTTTGACAAAATATCAAGATTCTGCGATCACTTTTTGGTCAACAGCTCCATCAAATTTGGAGATACCGGTTAACTGTCTTCGGTAATTTGATAGCTAATAGTCTAATATTTGTATAAAGAAACAAAACATACTCATGAAATAATTTCTTGTTAGACTTTTTTCAAAGCTTTTTTTGGCATAGCTTGAAAGGTATCCAAGTTTTTTCTATTCTATATTCAACAAAATTATAGCCGGAAGAAAACTTAACAATTTTTATTAACATACTAAATAAGATCTGAACATGTCAAAAGTAGTTTCAAAAAGTCAGAAAGGTCATGATTCTTATTTAAAATATACGTAAGTGATAAATGATGATAACACTGTGCGACAGGCCAAAATACCTAGGAGACTATATTACCCGATAATTCCTCGAGCTATTCGATTTATTTCAAAAACCAACTGAGTTGAATTGAAATCGAGGTTAGTTCCACAACTCGACATTTTTTTGGAATTTGATTGTCTTTGAAATAAAATCTAAATTTTATCACTTATTTGCTGTTGTCATAAATATATCTTCCAATTTAGCTAAAATATGGTTTTTTTTTTGACAATTTAAAGCTTAATTCTTAATGTTTTCTAGCCAAACTCAAAACATTTAGCTTCTTGGAGTCAAAACAAAGAAAATTAGGTAACAATATATAATATGAGGTTAGGCATTGAAGTCATTAAAGAGAATATGCAAAGGTAGCTAAAAACCATTCCGAAATCGACCTACCAAACATGCGTACAAGTATAGAAAAAAAGTTGGCATATGTGTATCGACTCCGATGGTCATTATGTAGAAGGTGGTAAATTAAATATGAAAAATAATTTAGTTAAATTTTAACCAAAAGGCATATGATTAAAAATAAACAGAAGGTCCTTACAAGAAAATTAACAAAAATCCATTACAGCTAAGAGTTGATTGCAACCGCAGTAGAACTGAAAAATTATTCTAAAATTCCTTAAAAATTTAATTAACTTATTGGTAATAAGGGTTCGTCTACAGGCAATGTGTTCGATTTTTAATTTTTTTCTATACTCTCTCTCTCTCTCCATGATATTTCGTAGTTCATTTGATCTTATATAGGATTAATTTGCAGTTATGATCTAAATAAACGAACTCGTTTGACTGTTTTATTTTGTCATATTCGTTGCAATTTTATGCCATAGTAACTGCGTGCTGATTTTGTTTACAACATCTCGTCTGCATACAAAGTATAACAACCACTGCACTACTTCCCGTTCGCATTTTAAAAAAAAGTACGCACCCATACATAGCTAACACAACTGGCGTCAGTCAGCAACCTAGAACCACAATCTACAATGAAAAACTCAGAAAAAATATAATATATTTTATAAAACAAAAACAATTTATGAATTTCTAAACGTTTAAGAAAATCATAAATAAAACAAAAAGACACTTGATGGTCTTCAGTTAAAACAACAAACACCGTAGACACTTGTCAACCCTTTGCTACTCTTGCTTTCCTTATGTTTAGTATGAAAAACGCAAACAACAACCAAATCATTTAATATTTCAGCCATATGCCGAGTTCTTTATTAATTTTATTATCAAACCGTTTCTTTGTTTTTTGTTCTATAATGTTGCTTCTTCTTTAGACTAGCTAGCCTCCTACAAATGTAGTAGGAGACAACATCCGGTGCGTTGCTGACATTGTTGTTGTTGGTATTGTTATTGTTGACTGCTCTTGTATTACCAATAACTGCAACTGAATTAGTATTCTAAGGCAAATCAAGCTAGTAGCCAGCCGCTACTGCTGTTGATTTCTTTTTTCTGATTTGTTTCTTTTTTTTATAATATTAATATATATCTACGTGTCTTTAGCTGCTTGCCTGCTATTTATGCACATGTGTCATCATATATTTTTTAATGATAACTTGTTGCTGTTGTTTGTTTAAATGTCAAACGTATGTCGTTTGTTTTAAATCATGTGCGTACGTGTGTGTGTGTGTGTGTGTGTGTGTGTGTGATAAGCAAATGTTGCTTTTTATATTCATTCATAAATTTTACTTGATTCCTTTTCATTCATGGCGCAACATTAACAATCTGTGCGCAGCCGCAGCGGAAGACGTTTGGCATTAGTTTTCTTTATTGCTGGTTTTTGCCTTAACTTGGCTAATATATTTCTAATATCTGAGGGTGACATATGTTGTGACATTTATGCTACTCTTGAAAAAAAGAATTTAGTTGTGCATGTTGAAAAAGACAATAAAACAACAAATCCGGTCGGAAGTAAAACTTGCTGTAGTTTAAGATTGTTTTTAATAATTATTGAAAACAGCTTTTTGTATACATTTCTACACAGTGCAAAGAAGCAAAATGAGTGTTCAGAACAACAGACTTAAGCAAGAAACTTGCAATTTGCTTATGAGAAAATTTATGCAACAAGTTTGTTATAGCAAAGAATGCATTTTATTACTGTT
Source organism: Tetanocera ferruginea (assembly GCA_958299015.1). Classification (NCBI taxonomy): domain Eukaryota; kingdom Metazoa; phylum Arthropoda; class Insecta; order Diptera; family Sciomyzidae; genus Tetanocera; species Tetanocera ferruginea. Next base: position 1,431,979 of record OY282644.1, read on the forward strand.
ATATAAAAAAACGCTTGAAACTGTTTAAATAGCATTCATAGCTAGCCATATCTATGCAGATTTTAAAGCAACATCCACTCTTTCATTGTTTATTACACCAATAATTTACAGCTAAACAAAAATACCAACGCTTCAATGTCACTTTAGAAACTAGAAAAACAAGCAGCAAATTTGTCAAAACGGATTAAGTTCATTTTCAAACACAGGAAGAGCTCGTTACCATTAGCAGCAACTTGGTGTTGAGCTTAGTGCGCTGCAGCCAGGCACACCTGATCCTTGCCAGCATAAAGAGTACAATTTTTTGCGCAAAATATAGAAAAGATACTGGGGGGGAAAAAAAACCAACTAAGCACCACCAAAGTACTGCATTTATTAGGCTTAGCTGCAGAAAAGCTGCTGGCCACACAATGGCTAACAAATGACCGACTGCTGCTTTACGTTAAACGTTTGGTGTGACCCAAAGTGGTGTTTTGGCAAAGTCATAGCATTAAATTTCAATGTTATGGAAAATAAAAATTTATTACAAAATGTATACCATGCTGCTACAAAACAATACAAAAACACTTTAAACTTTATCACTGCAGCGCAATTTCTTATGACCATTCATAAAAATAGCAACAACAACACAAAATAAAGCAAAACAACAGCTAGCAGCAACTCTACTGATTTCACCGCTTTTGACAAATTGTCCTTAAGGCGGCACACTCTGCGACTGCTACATCTGCTGCATCTTCTTCTTCGGTTGCAATAACAACCAACTTTAAACTGCAGACGAGACGCAGATTTTGAGCTTAATGTCCGCTTAAATGCAACTGAAGCAACTTAAAGCAATAGCAGTTGGCAAGCTTGCAGCAACAACAAAAGCATTTATTAATATTTTACTTTAGCAAAGTTCGGGCTGCATAGACCACCCGTCTGCAGGCGCAGACTACAAAACTCACACACACACACACACACACACACACACACATCATACGCAAAACTGTGACCTGCAATATAATGCCTCAGTATTTTAGCTTTGTGTAGGCGTTGCAGCATGCTTAGTGCGGCGGTCTAGAGCCCCCAACACAAATGTTATAAATGTCAACGTGCTACAAAGCGAAACCTATTAAAATAGCATATGTTGTCGCGCGCAGATCAGTTATCAGCGCTATAAAAATGGGACCTTTTAAAAACAATTTGCCAAGATTTGCTTGCTGAGATGACAACGGCAACAACAACAACAACAACAACAACAACAACAGCAGCAAAAAATAAAGACTAATTGAATGCAATTTATTTATGAGCGGCTTGTTTTTTGTTTGCTTGCACGCAATGAGATGATGATAGAAAGGCATCAAAACAAAGCTGAGGTGAAAAGGATGGCCAGCTGAAAGAGCGAAAGTGTAGAGAAATTCAAAAAAATATAAATTTTATTTAATATTTATTTTAATTCTTGCGAATATATGTATGCATGCATTTCATACATAGAACGTTTTTAATCAAACTAAATATCAGCAAGTTGCTCGCTTAAGTCTTTTGTTTCTACGCATATAAAATAAAGCATATAAGTTCAACTGAAAGGTATTGCAATGCATAGAAATATGTAGATTTTTTCAACATCATATTCTTAGTTTAAGGATTCGTATGTCACCTTTGTATGTATAATAAGCATTTTTCTTGTTTTAGCTATGAACCAAGGATTTCTGATGGAGATCACGGGCTGATATAGCTATAGTAACTGCAATGAGTACTGGTCAGTGGTGCATTGGTATTCACACTGAGAGACTTGGTAGTCCCTTCGACTGCCACTGTCGTGGCTTGTACGACCCAAATACAAAGGAACAGTGCTGCACTTTGTATGTGCTTGTCCAGCGTTAGCAAGATGTAGACTGAGTCGAGCCTTTTTCGCCAATATACAGGAGCTTTCAACTATAAGGATCAAAGATGTACTCATATTCCTTAACTGAACTGGCTGGCTCTGAGGAATCATGCCTCATTCATTCTGCAACACACTCTTGAACGGGCGGATATTAGAGGTGATGGCATCAAAACGGCTCAATAGAGCCAATTGCATACTGCCAGTAGCTGTATCACCACTTTAAACAATCCAAAAAGCTTTTTTAATTTTAAATAAATTTTTACTTGATTTAAAAAAAAACATTTTTCCATTTTTTACAGCAAGTTTCTTTAATAAACATTAATTTTATAACATTTAGATGAATTTTTAATCGATTCAAAAATAATTTTTGCATTTCTAACAGCAAGTTTATTTAATAAACATAAGTTTTATAACATCTGTTGATAAGAAAAACGTAAATTTTTCCGCATTCTTCCTTATATGTTGATTTTCTAAGCAAAACTCGGTATCAAGGACTTACAGGAATGCATGCTGCAAGCTGTGTTCTGCCCTAAAAAACAAACAAAATATCCTGCAGCGTCAAGCAAAACTGATATTCTACCTTGCCCACTCATTTGACTCTACCTAATGATGATTCATAATCCAAAACACATTTCTTAATTTTTTATCGCTCTGTGAGCATTCAATATAACTAAAAAAAAAACGAAAAACCAAATCAGTTATATCAAGAACATATTTTTTCTAATCTATATTTTTCCCACTTGAACATGAAAAACATCTGTAAGCCTAATTTTATTTCAAAATAATAAGGGCAAAAACAACAACACATACATAGCAGCTAATAATAATAATCTTAGATAAACATCAGCCTCGTTAAGGTAACCGATATAAAAATGTTAAAAAAAATACAAAAAAAACACACACAAATTCAACTGCAATATTTAGTGATATAGCCAACGACCCGACCCGGTGTACAAGCAGAGAGGCGCTTGGACACAAATTAATTTTCTGTGGTCGAACAACATGTGCGGTCGTGGAACACCGCAGCGCAACATGACATGTTAAGGTCCAGAGTGTGGAGCGAGCAAGTTAAAAAACAAAGGATGAACTGTCGTTAAAATTAAGAAAAATCTATAAAAATGTGGTTTCTACGGAATAAAAACGCACAGAAATGAACTGAAAACTGTAGAGCACACAGCAAGAGAGAAACGCTGCGCTTGTATCTGATGATGTTGATGGGAAGAAATGTGTAACCAGAGCAGAACAAAACAGAACAGCACGTTGAGACAGTCTGCATAACTGACACTGCATGCTGATGTTTTACCTGTTTGCCGTGACAGTTTTGCAGGTGAAGCAATAAATTATACAACATATAAATGGAATCCTTTGAAAATATTTATTAAAGCAGAGATATGTGCAAGATACAGCCCGCTTAATAAAAATTCAAATTAAATTAAGAAAAAACCAACTAAATCCTTGAAAATCGCTGTTTACTGTGGCAAACAAAAGACTTAGAAAACAAACTTGCTTAGCAGTAATATATTAAAAATAAAAGACTTAAGACACGAACTTATTTTCTATAATTTTGTCTATATTTAGAAATAATTTCCTTGAGTTTGTTAATTTGTTTATTTTTAATTTTTTTTTTTTTTTTGTTTTACAGTCAAAATTTTACCAATTTCGATTTCGATACCGGATATATTTTCAATGTTAAAATTTAAAATTTTGGATTTTTTTTTTTATTTTTTTATTTTTTGTGTGTGTCTTTTTCAAAACACACACAATTAAAGCGTATTAAAATGTGCTTCTATGGCTATCAAATTCGTATGGTTGTTTTTCTTTTTCACTCGACCTCGGTGTAGCTGGTGCTTGCTTGACTGCGACGCTTTACATCAATGTCTTTCATGATAATCAATGGCCAACGGGTGGTGCCACAGCCACGCATCACTGCGATCGCTTGATGATGATAAATGCCATAATTTAATATATCGTTGCGTTGTTATGGCTCATTGTTGTTTTTGTTATAGGCTTCAACTTGTGTCATAGTTCGTTCGAGCTAAAACAAACAGAAACGCAACAGTCACACACACACACACACACACAAAGAGAGACAAGCAGCGATTGACCGAGATTTCGAAGACATTCAATAAATTGAAGCAGACGAAGCTACAAGGTAGACCCAGACTACAGCAACAATATATACAAACATGCCATACGTTTTTTGTTTAATTTTTTTTTTTTTTTTTGCTTCCCATCGTTTATTTCTACGTATTTTTTGTGTTGTTAACTTGTTTCTTAGCTGTTGACCCGAGTGAGTTCAATTTCAGCGCAAATTGCTCGATTGTGCGAGCGATGCGTGAGCATTTAAGTCGCTGAGAACTAAACGTGCTTAAAATCAAATCGAAAAACAACAACAACAACAACAACAACAACAACAACAACAACAGCAAGTAGCTTAACAAAAGCAAGCCAGCGTACAAGGAAACCCATAATCAGAGCATTTTAATCGACACGAAGTTAAACTCTTTGGTATTTGGGTATATTTTTGCCTTAAGATTTTCGTTTTTCTGGGGCTGGCATGGCTTTAAATGAGATCACTTTCCCAAAACACAAAAAACCGGGAAGAAATCAACACAACAAAAAAAAAGGGTGGCCAAAAGGTACGTTCACATAAATAGCATGTGCGTGTGTGTTTGTTCAGAGGCGTTTGTATTTGACTGCAACGTAAATGTTGAAATTAAGTTTCTTATCAACTGCACCAGATCATCACTTAACAGCGCCAGCTGATTGTTATTTAAGAGGTTTTAAAACGAACCAGATTCTACAGTTTGAGCAATTTTTCAAAATTTTATAAAAAATGCAAAAAGTACAAAAATATTTATATGAAAAAATAATACTAACATGTTAAGAGAAAAAATACAGAAATTTATAAATTTAAAAATTAAAAAAAAAAAAAATTAAAATACAAATATACAAAAATACAATAATACAAAAATACAAAAATACAAAAATACAAAAATACAAAAATACAAAAATACAAAAATACAAAAATACAAAAATACAAAAATACAAAAATACAAAAATACAAAAATACAAAAATACAAAAATACAAAAATACAAAAATACAAAAATACAAAAATACAAAAATACAAAAATACAAAAATACAAAAATACAAAAATACAAAAATACAAAAATACAAAAATACAAAAATACAATAATACAAAAATACAAAAATACAAAAATACAAAAATACAAAAATACAAAAATACAAAAATACAAAAATACAAAAATACAAAAATACAAAAATACAAAAATACAAAAATACAAAAATACAAAAATACAAAAATACAAAAATACAAAAATACAAAAATACAAAAATACAAAAATACAAAAATACAAAAATACAAAAATACAAAAATACAAAAATACAAAAATACACAAATACAAAAATACAAAAATACAAAAATACAAAAATACAAAAATACAAAAATACAAAAATACAAAAATACAAAAATACAAAAATACAAAAATACAAAAATACAAAAATACAAAAATACAAAAATACAAAAATACAAAAATACAAAAATACAAAAATACAAAAATACAAAAATACAAAAATACAAAAATACAAAAATACAAAAATACAAAAATACAAAAATACAAAAATACAAAAATACAAAAATACAAAAATACAAAAATAAAAAAATACAAAAATACAAAAATACAAAAATACAAAAATACAAAAATACAAAAATACAAAAATACAAAAATACAAAAATACAAAAATACAAAAATACAAAAATACAAAAATACAAAAATACAAAAATACAAAAATACAAAAATACAAAAATACAAAAATACAAAAATACAAAAATACAAAAATACAAAAATACAAAAATACAAAAATACAAAAATACAAAAATACAAAAATACAAAAATACAAAAATACAAAAATACAAAAATACAAAAATACAAAAATACAAAAATACAAAAATACAAAAATACAAAAATACAAAAATACAAAAATACAAAAATACAAAAATACAAAAATACAAAAATACAAAAATACAAAAATACAAAAATACAAAAATACAAAAATACAAAAATACAAAAATACAAAAATACAAAAATACAAAAATACAAAAATACAAAAATACAAAAATACAAAAATACAAAAATACAAAAATACAAAAATACAAAAATACAAAAATACAAAAATACAAAAATACAAAAATACAAAAATACAAAAATATAAAAATACAAAAATACAAAAATACAAAAATACAAAAATACAAAAATACATAAATACAAGCAAAACAAATAAAAATACAAATATAAGAGTATATAAAATATATTAAAAATATAAAAAATGTACAAAATATAATAAAATAAAAATAAACGGAAAAGTTCCGAGTTCCTCTCTTAAGTCTTTGCTTTAGATACAACTTTATTCTTTTTTTTTTGTGTTGTGATGTCAAATTTTTCTAATTATTTTGCCTGTTGCATTTTTATGCACCTCATCTTAATCACTTCGTGGCTTCACTTTGATTGCTATGCAAATTTTCTGTTCTAACCTCATGTAAGTGTCATGTTAATGAGATGTCAAACAAAACGTCAAGCTGCCACACACAGTCAAGCAAATATGCACTAACACACACACACACACACACACACACTTAAAATAAAAGCCCACCATTGAGCTTAGTGTAGTTATTTAAAAGCGAGCATGCGCCACAAGTTCACAAATTAACACAGTACAACAGCAGCAACAGGCGCAGGCACGCAGACATTGCAAATGAAAGAAACCCTGCAAGTGGCACCAAGGCAAACGGCAACCAACACGACTTCATCAGATGAATGATGTCGACACTGACAATGTCGCTGGCTGCCAAAATGCATGCCATGCCGCCACTTAAATGTGATCTTTGTAGTAGCTCTTGTTGTGGCTGTTTTTTTGTTTTTAAAATGTAGCTGATGACGGTGGCGTTACAGCATTTCATTTGCCAGTTAGCTAAGAATATGAGCATAAAATATATATGAAACAACAACAAAACAGACAGACCAAACAAAAAAAAAAAAAAAGAACAAAATCAAGGCAAAACTTAAGACAAACGCTTTGATTCTTGAGCAGTTAACGTTCACACACAAGTTTGTGTCTTAAGTCTTTTGTTTGAAATTTATTTCTTGTATGTCAGCTGCTGCGCGCTGCACTACTTGAGGTGCGAAAATTTCGCACAATTTGCCATTGTTTGTCGCAGACACTCAATGCTTAAAGCTTTCTTGCAAGTGTTGCTTGCATTTAATGCCTTTTGTACAGCCACTGTCATGTCAGTTTGAGCACTAATTAAATCAAAGTTCTAGCAAAATTATGTATGTTGGTGCGTACTTTTTGTTTTTTCTTATTTTGGTTCAATGACATATCAATTAAAATAATTCAAGGTTCTCTGATTAAGCAACATCAAAAATAAAATATGTTATAACAAGACTGCTTTTTTCTAGCTAATTGGCTGAGATTTCTATGCTTTTGTTTTTACAAATTATTATTTAAACAGTTTTTACGTAGGTTTTCAGTTTCTTGTCATACTGCGGCGCCTTTCTTGTGAACCCACAACTCAATCTCAATTTTGTTCGATCAATAAAATCAAAAATCAAATCAAAATCAATTTATAACATGTATAACATTTACCACAGATACTTCAAATAAAACGCAAACGTTTTAGAGGGGAAAAAATACCAAAATATAACATTACAAAAAATATTTATTGACTGTTAAAATATGCAGGCGCCAAGCACGCACACGCACAGCACTAGCCATTAAAAGGCTAAAATAACCACTATAAACTCAGAAACAAAAACAATAACAACAACAACAACAACAACAACAAAAACAATATAGCCACATTAAACAAGCAACTGCTCAAATTACATTTTCATGTCAATTGGCGCCAAATATGCGTTAAAACCTTTTAATAATTTATAGCTTAAGAAAAAACAAAAAAAAAATGGTTCAATAATTGCTGCAATGCAGGCTGCAGCAACATAATATTGTTGAAATATAGTTCTATAAATTAAAGTATTTATCAGTACAAACTGTTTTCAAATAACGCTGCAGCTAATTGATTCGCTTAAACGAAATAATAAATGCAAAATGCAAAATTATAATTTTATAATTTTTTTTTTTCTTAAACTATGCTATATATATATATAAGAACTTGGAAATAAATTTAAAATAAATTTGCATTAAAAAGCAATAATTGTCATTGTTTCATCTTTAATGTGCTGTTTGTTATTGTGATTGTTTTGTGGCTTGAACACTAAACAATTACTGTTCATGTCAATAAAACAAAGCAGCTAAGCAAATAGTTAAGAAAATTATGCAGTGAGTAAGAAAACGTTTAACATTTTATTTTATGTGAAAAAGATATTTTAATTAATGTGGAGTTTAAATATCAAAACTTTAATTATTTCAAGATGAAATACTTTTTCAGCTCGAACATTTAGTCCTACTTGAGTCAAGTCCTCAAAACACTCTAAGTAGCATTTTAATGCATGAAAGAAAAACTCCTGCAGCCAAAGTAAACTAAAAAATAAAAACATTTTATATCTGAAATTTTTTGATAAAATTTAATTCGAGTATTGCTTGGAGATGATATGAACTAAGTACAAGTGTAACTACTTCTTTTGTAGGACTTTTTCTACTACTTCTAACACTGTAAACAAAACATACAACATTTATTATTTCGTAAAAATGTTTTGCATGATTTTTTGTATGCTTTAAAGAATTTCAATCAGCCCACTTAAGAAAAAATTTTCCTCGGAATTGAAAAAGGGCGTTTCTATTTTTAGAATAAAGCAGAGGAACTTTTTTAAAATTTTTAATGCACACTTATTCATCAACTGTCAATATTCATGAGTGTTATAAAAGAAATTGTGATGTCGTTATCTGCTATCTTAAAAATGAAAACAACCTTTTGCAATTGCAAGGGATTAGTTTTTCATGATTGAGCTGAATATTTTATACCAGTAAAAAGCTCTAGCTTTACAAAAAAATACAAAATTTGAAACATAAAGTCCTTGTAACAAAATAAAAAAAAACATTTGCTGAGCCTTAACTGCATATTAAGCTTCCCCCAAAAAAGTTTGGATTACAGTAAAAGATTTCCCATCGAAATACTTATGTTCCATATTTCGGTTAAGACATGTCATTATTGAAAATAGTTTACACATTTCAATGGATTTGTCCATTATATTGGACACATCAGAATTTGATTTTTTTTTAAATCAAATAGTTTGGTACTATGAAATGAAGTTGTACCAACATGACAAAAATAAATTTTGAGAGATATATAACGTTTAACTTAGTTGTATTTCGATTTTGTACCCAACAGAAGCCAACAATTTTTTTTTTGCGAGTTAATAAATGTTGCAAAAATAAACAAAAGTTTTTCAGATTTCAAAAGTAAATCATTTTTTTTTCATCTTTTTATGTTCTAAATGATAGGCATGTTACCTCTAGCAAAGCCATTGAAAGTTTTAAGTGAAAATAGTTCCAAAAGCGATTTGCGATTTTGATAAGAGTACAAAATTTTTTGTCTTAAGGTAGTATTCTTCTTATAAAGGGTTAAATTAAGAAAATAAACGCGTACCGGAGTACATATTTTAACATTTTTGTAATGTGAACTGGTCAGACAACTTCATAGTTTTTTGAAAACGAGAATTTTTCACAAAATATATGATCCTTTTTCAAATGGATCATAAAATGAGTATCCGTTTTCAGATCAAACAATCACAAAATGTAAAAAATACCATAATAAAGAGCAACATCAAGTCTGTACTGCAAAATACTCTTATTATTTCATCAAATATCATATTTAATTTTATATGAGTTTCCTAATTTTTTTTTTTTGAGGATACAAAGTCGTTTAATATAGCGACTCAAAAATTCAAAATTTTAATATAATGAATGCATAAATCAAAAATAAAAAAATTTTAAATAAAAATTTTCAATAAGTAGTTGTTTCTATAACACAGGAGAAAAAATAAGTAATAATAATAGGTTTTGGAACAACATTTTAGGCTCCGAAAGTTATTGCAATAACGATTCCAGCTTGTACTAACTGTGCAGGCGATGTCTACAGAAAAAAATAGGTACTTCTGCTCTCGTTTCTATCGGAGTCAAACTCGAACAACTTCATCTACAAGTGAAAAATCAGTAAATAGTTCTACACTCGTATCTGTTGGAATTAACCTACAACTTCTTTGTATGCAGTTTAAATAGAAACGAAGTGGAAAATACTTCTGCTCTCAATTCTATCGAAGTCACTATAAAAGAACTTCCAAGGAAGTAAAATGAGAACTACTTCTGATCTTACTTATATGCAAGCTAACCTAAAAGTATTTTCTATAAGCGCTAAACGACTAAAAGTTGTTGTTGCTGTTGCTTGTGCTCGTATGAAAATCTTGAAGAATGTTATAAAAAAATTTTTAAATACACCATTAAACCATTTTAGCATTTATTACAACAAAAACGAAATATTCATTGAAAAAATGAATGGCATTTTTTTTAGCTTTTTGAATAATAATAAATATGAACATAAAAGTTTTTAATAAAATCAACAGATTTATTCTGAACTTCTAAAAAAAAACAAATTTGGTTCTTTTTTATCGAAATTGTATGCAATATATCTTGATGCTACAGTGTTTTAATTATTTCCAAATTTCAAATTTTAAAGTCCACTTCCATCATATTCTCGGAGCCCGAGTTCGATCCCCAGTCGCTGCAAAAAGTTTTTTCAATAAAAGAATTTTTCTTATCGGTTACCACCTCTCTGCAGATAATGGCAAGCCTCAGAGAGTAAAAATGCTATGTAAAGCTTCTTGAGAAGATGAACTTTAGCCGTTCGGAGTTGGCATAAAGCATGTAGGTCCAGTTCTCGGTCAATTGTGTGCAAATATTTAATAACACAATTGATCATAAGAAGTCAAAGGCCTTTCAAGGGCTGAAATGGCCAATTTGTTTTTTGTTTTTCCAACATATTGGAACCATAATTTCTTATTTTTTAAATGGAACTTCACATGCGATTCTTTGAATTAAAATGATGATCAGAACCTCGATTTAATGCAGTTATTCATAACTTAACTAACTAACTCAAAATTAAATGCATCATGCTATTTTTTGTCTTATGACCATAAGTCACTTACATCGTTTTAGAGAAAAATAGAACACGAATTGGTCTTTTCAGACCTTTCGAAGACTTATGTGTGTTATACATTTTTGTACACAACTGATTGAAAACTTGACCTACAGGTCTTGTGCCTACTTCAAACGACTAATCTTCATGTTCTTAATAAGCCTTACATGGCAATGTTTACTCCATTAGGTTTGTCATTGACTGCAAAGAAGTAAAGATCAGAAAAATATAATTCTATTGAAAAACTTTCTGCCAGATGTGAAACTTGAACTCAGGCTACCCCGATTCGTTGGCTCGTTAGCTTGCCACACATTTAGCACGCACCGCCAATGACACCACAGAAACTTTATCTGCTCATAGCTGATTAACTTTATCGTAAATATACTTTCATACATACTTTCTTAAGAAAAATATTAAATTTTGTTTTTATTTGTTTCAGATAATTTTTTTGTTTATTTTGTTTACTTTATCTTACGTCCTCCCATAGGTACGGAAATCAATTGATGAGTACGAGTTATGTAAACAATTGAACCCAAAATACGGGATACATTTTCCAAGTTTTTAAGACTGCGTTATAGACTCCATTTTGCCAAGTAGTGGGTGTTGCCAAAACAATTAAAATTTTACAACCAATTATAAGCTGAGTTTAAGTTTGTTTACAACATGTTTCAATTGAAATTTACATTTATTTTTTTTGTCCTATTAAAGTGTTACATTTCAGCAGCAACCTAAAATTCCAATGCAAGCAAAGCACTATATTTAAAATTCCATAAAATATAAAGCACTATATATAATAATTTTAACTATACATTCAACCAATCGTATGCAAAGTTTTTATAAAATTTTGAGCTTTTTCACATTCTGTGTGCAGCATTGCTGACTTTACTCACTGCTGATTTGTCATTAAACACGTTTCATTTGTTTGAAAAAAAAAAACAAAAACGAAACAATTTTTAAGTTGAGCCTACTGAGCCATTAATAAGCCATAAAATGACGACAAAAACTGACGGCATGCATATTAAAAAATATATGTGTTTAAAACAACAAAACACTTTATTAAATACAATGAGTCTATTCATGAGTCTATCTAACCGTGCTGCTTCTGTTGTTCAAATGTATGGCTAGCTTGCTGTCTGTCTGTCTGTTTGTGAGTTCATTTGCTTGTTTGTCATACAATCAGGTCGTTCGCCATACGTTGTTCGCCTTATTTGCTGCGAATTGTAATAAATCGCCACCCAAAAAGGTTTATCGGACGCGCTTGTATCGCTTTATTATTGCTAAAGTAGTAATTGTTGTTGCTGTGGCTGATGATGATCGCTCATTCCAACAGTCCATCAATTTAATAACGTACGCTCGCCTTTCAGTCAAAAACAAAACAAATATGAAGGAAAAAAGCAACAAAAACAACAATGGTGGACGATATTTTGCAGTGTAGATGTGCTGAAGTGCGCAAAAATAAACAGTTCGATAAACGATTTGTCGCCATATTTTCAAGTCGAACAGTCGAACGGAATGTTAAAAATATTAATAAAAATTAAATATTTATAATTATTTTTAAATGCTAAGCAATATAACTATATAAATAATTATAGTATTTATAAATATTATTATTATTAGTATTTATTATTAATTTATTATTTTGTATTAATTATTTTTATTATTAGTATTTAAAAATAATGCTAACAATTTGTATAAAATAGAAAATGCATAAAATATATATTGAAAATGTCTTTGAATTGCTTAACATATATTTAATATTAAAAATTAAATTAAATGTTTACTAGTGCACATGAAATAGACCCGACTGAAGTTTGTGTCTTAAGTCTTTTGTTTGCTCATTTTTCAAGTGTTTTCAAACTTACTTTTTTTATGCAATTTCGGCAAAAGATACAATTTCTTGTTGTAAAAAGCGATAAAAGTTTGTGTCTTAAGTCTTTTGTTATGAATCATACAATATTTTTATATTTTGTGCTTTTTGTGAATATGAAGAGCAAAACCAACCAACTTTGCAATGTTGCAAATTTTAAAATTAATTTTTATACATAATTTTTTGTATATCTTCTTCTTGATTTTGCCATACATTTATATATAAAAATCATTGGCTTGCATTTTCCTCCCACTGTTCTGACTGCATAGCAGCAAACACATTTATCATCTTTCTCTCACTGTTTCCCTCTTTCCGTACAGTCGCAATTATTTATGTACATTTTATAAACGTGACACCCTGTTCCATTTGGACTGACATGTCGTCGTATACATACGCAATGTTTGCTACACAAAGAATTCGCTTAACATGGCAGCTCAAACGGTCAGTCAATACGTCAGCCAGACAAGCAGCTAGCCAACCAGCCAGTAGCTCTGCTGCCTGCCATACCATGAGTTATTTAGTTGTTATAATTAAGCGATTAAAATTCCACACTAGGCACTTGCTGACTTTTATATGTGTTAATATTTGGTTTATTATTTGAACCAGCACGTGTTCGTTTGCCTCGCAAACAAGCTCAACCAAGTACAGCGTGCCATAGTAGGCATGCTTTAAGCTACACCTAGAGTTGGCTGTTTGCCTTCTTACCGCCCAAAAACAAAAGTTTTTTTTATATAGCTATAGTTATTCTCAAGTGCTTATAAATTTTAGGCTTAAATTAAAAAAAAAATATATATATTCCTACATATATATTTAAAGTATTTTACAGCCATGATGTTTAGGTGCTACATAAATTTTATTGTTCATTAAAAGCATAAAAAATGGCAGCATCGTTAAGAATGCTTAAGTAAAGAAAGACAAACAGCAAGTTTTCTAAAGCAAATTTACACTTCTTAGAGGGTGTCAAAATAATTTTAACTGCTACAAGCTTAAAAAGAATGCAGCTTTAAATGGTTGATGGTCGTTAGGTGTTAAAAAAATATATATATAAAAAGTGCTGTACAGCAGACATACTTCATTTTGACAAATCAAGTCAATGAACTTTAAGCTAAGCAGTTGCAACTAAGTAAGCTTAAAATTATGGCCAGAGTTAATAAGCTATAAGATAACTGCCCGCTCAGCCTACTAGCTGTGTAAATTAAACTATAACTTAATATATCACTGTTTTTTTTTGCTATTTTTAAATAAAATAAATGTCTATTTTTTACTTTTTTTAAGTGTACATAAATGAATGTTTGTATGTTTTTTATATTGCTTTCAGATGCTTTTGTTTAAAGCTCATTTATTTTTAACTTTATATAAATATAAAATTAAATTCAGTCTGTTTATAACTGGCGAAAAATCACATATTTTATACAATGTGCTGCAAATGTTTGAAAAAATGTTTGTTTTTTTTTTGTTTTTTTTTTAACTGTTTGGCTGCTTAAAGCATAGCTTATTTTGCCGTAAAACAAGAATTTTCAACATTTTTATGTGTTACAAATTAAAATTAGTAGCTAAAGTCATGAAGGAAACGGTTTTTTAAGTACTTAACCGAAAACAAAAGCAACCTGTTTATAGTAAGACAAAGTTATAGTCCTTCACGCACATAAGCAGACTTAAGCATGAAGTAAGTGAAACGTATTTCGTTAACATTTTGCAAAAGAATTTAAGAAATGCTTTCATGGCTAGATATTAAAACATGTTGTTTATTTCGAAATTAAATATGTAGGAGGTGTTGAACAATTTCGAGTGTAGAATAATGTAACTTTGTTGAAACAAGCGTCACTAATTCTTTAAATTATTTTTTATGTTTAAGAATTTTAAAGAACTAGTGGTACTTATTTTTTAATTGTAGATTTTCTTGTACATTTATTTGTCACAGTTGGCACAGCAATGTTTATCGTGAGAGCCAACAAACCGGGGTAAACCAAGTTCTTCTCTACGGAACAAAATTTGTTAAAGGTTATGAGACCGTTGAAACATAAATGAAGATTTCGATGATTTTTCGAAGAAAACAAAACATAATTAAACTGAAAAATTTAGTTTGGCAAAACATTATTAATTTGTTAATAACATTTTTTTATAAGGTTATCAATTTAATTTTTTAAAAGCATAATCTTTTTATTCGTTTGTTAGTGTAGAAAGAACATGTTTTAGGTTACATACATTTCATGCTGAATGTTTGGAATTGACCAAATTTACTCTGGAGTAAAAATTCATTCTTTTAGTGAAGATAGATTTGGTACTGAAGAATTTTATTAACAGTAAGCTTCAGCATTAGCTTTCGGTAACGCCCAATTTCTGCAAGAATTAAAGAACTGTCTCTAGTTTTCATTGCTCAAGCACGTGTATGTAACGCAATTGATATTTTTTGATTCGCTGTCAAAACTTTTTTGCCAACAAGCCTTATTTTATTCCAATTTGGTTCAACAACTTTCGATTCCAAGAAAGAAAAAATTAATAATAAACAAGTAAAGAGAGTCTATAGCCAGTCTAGCCCGTCTATTAAATACCCTTTTCTACTGTTTCAAAATAATATAATAATAATACTGAAAATGGGTGTTCGTGGGCAGATGATGCCCATATTTAATATACCATTCAATTTTGATGAACAATTCACACGTACCAAGTTTTATTCCTGTAGCTGACGTGTTAAAGCCTTTTTAGCATGTTCAATATTGTGGGTTATATGGAAGGTGGAAGCGTTCATGGACATATAAGGTCCATTTTTTTAACAAATCTTAGTTTTGATAAAAAATTCTTACGTACCCAATTTTAACTCTGTAGGCCAAACATAAACTTAATTCTTTTTTTTTAATTTTTGGGTTGTATGAGATGAAAGCGTATCCTAGGGCGAATGACGCCCATTTCTTGAAGACATATTTGTTTTTTTTTGATATAAAATACAAAAGTATTAAATTTTATCGCTGTTGGTCAAACATAAGCTAAAATATGTATTTTTCAATTTTTGTGTTGTGTGGAAGATGGACGTGTACATCGGCAGATGACGCACATTTTTCGAAAACATCTTTATTTTGATCTAAATACATACGTGTCAAATTTTATGTCGGTTGGTTGAATAAAAGCTCATTTATGGAGTTGTTCATATATGGGTTGTATGGGAGGAAACCGTGTCTGTAGGCGGATTCCAAAAATATTTAATAATGCATATTCTTGGGTCCATTTAAACATGTGTTCATTCCATTATCTCAAAACCTTGTTCGTATCTTGTGTTTAAGGACAACGCACAGACGGTCAGAGGTGGAAAGAAAATTATGAAACTATATTGCTAAGAAACGGGCATTAAATTGCTTTCAGTCAATAACTTAAACAGTTTCATAAACTTTTCGTACTCAAATAACTTGATAACTCTTCAGTTTTGTCCGTTTATAAATATTGCCTATAAAATATTTGCTGTAATGGATGGTGTAGTTTTGGCTTTATTTTTTCTTTTTTATTTTAGTTATTGTGTGTGATTCTGCAATATTTAATTATTAGGTATGATACTTATTGAAATTTTTACATATCAAATAGAAAACATAAAAACATAAAAAAAACGCATAATTTAATGCGTTGGTTCTGAGTATTTTCTTGTTTGGGCAGCACTTTTTTAATTTAAAACTTGGGCAGGATTACTTTCTTAAACTCAATTTTGTTTTAAAATATAAAGGACTTAACAAAAAATTATTCTAGTTATATTGAAAAAGTGTTCGAATTCAAACTCAATGAGCATTTCAATTATATTTTTACTCTTCTCCGAGTAGTTGGTTTCCACAAAGTACAAACTTTTTAGAAAAAATGTTACTATTCTCTCCCATCCAAGCTTAATTTAGAATGCTCTGGTATTTATTCGTTTTTAGAATGGCTGCGAATATACTTATTTGCTATTTAATAAATAAGAATGTAAGAAAAAATAGACATTTTTTACTTGACACGAGATTCTATTTCTGTAGGATTTTTCTTTATAAAATGCAAAATCTGACTTAATTAAACCTGTAACTACTTCTGATAACAGTATAAAAATAATCATCACACTTGCAATACTAACTAATAATTGGATTTCATAAACAACTGAGTTCAATTTATTCACTTTAAGCCCTTGTCTCAAACAAAAGACTTAAAAAACAAACTAGATGATTCAGGTAAAGGCATGTTTTCAATTATTTAAAAGGCATAAAAGACGACATCAGCCTTACAGCAAATATTTATTCAAATCAATAACTTATCTGATACAAATTTTTGCTGCTTAAAACAAAAGACTAAAGAAACGAACTGCATGATTCAGTTGAAGCATAAGTTTTTAATTATGAGAAAGGCATAAAGGACAACATCAGACTTTCAATAAAAATTATTTCAAAGCAATTATTTATCTGATATAAATTTTTTTTTGCTTGAAGCGACTCAAGATAATCTGAAATACCTCCACAAAGTAAGTAGAAAAAAGCGAAAAATCCAGAACGTTCTATGAAACTAATTTTAAAAATTCTTTGGAGCTATATTTAAGAATTAATTTTTTATAATTAAAGTCAAAACAATTGCTTGCTACACTTGATAAACTGTTTTGTACTCGTGCTTTTTATATGAATTTTTGTCGTGTCGTGCTCTTTTTTGTCGATCTTAATTTATATTGAATTATTGCAAAGTAGCCCTTCACTGAATCGTCCAGTTTGTTTCTTAAGTCTTTTGTTATTGTGCTTCATATGAAAAACCACAGATTTCTTTCAAATAATTATTATTTTTTTATTAAATTCTTTTTAATTATATGCTTAAAAATAATATCAGTTACCATTTAAACGATATACAATACAATACACACAAATATATCTTAAAAAATATTTACAATAATTAATTGGCATATGAAACAATTTTTAAGTGTAAACAAACTACAGCTTATTTATATGGAAAAAAATACAATTTTAATTTAAGTAAATTGAGCTAATCTAAGCGAATTAAAAATTAATATTTGGAATAATTGCTGCTGCAGCAGACTGCTTGCGCACGCCTGCACACGCCCCCCTTCGTGCGGTGAGTGCTTGACGCGCAACAGAGACGACTGGAGCAAGCTCTGAAGCATATAAAACAATCAATGTTTGTTTATAACGTGCGAGAAAGAGCACAAAAATGAGATAAAAACAAATTTGCATTCGACTAACAAATTGCTGCACGAAACAAAATCAAAACGAAAAATAAAACCAAACAACGACTATGACGATGAGGTTGAGCTCCTCCTCTGCACCTCAGACACACACAAAAATACCGCGTAAGCTGGTCGGATTGCTGGAGAAGCCGTTGTAACTTTGTGCCTCAGTGACAAGCTTTTGGCGCTTCACCACCTCGGCTGTGGTGTCGGATGAGGCGTCAGACTCTTGTTCACTGAGCTGATAAAATTTTCGTCGCGTGGCAGCAGCAGCTGCAGCCTGTCGCAGCTCCTCTTCACTGACATCGCTTTCGCCGGCGCTGGTATCGAAACTGTGCACCGAACTGCGCGAGGTTTTCATGCTGAGATCCATGGGACAATCCTGATCGTCGGCAGTTAGGCGACTATTGGCTGCTACAGGCAGTGACTCGACGCTGATAGAGCACACAGAGACGGGTGAAAGTGACTGCATCTTAGCGGCAAAGGCTGCCTGCGAATCTGTAGTGGCGGTGGAGTGATGTTCAGCAGATGCTGCTGCTGTGTGGGGCTCGGGACTGCTGGCTTGACTCTTGGGTGGTGTGACGCTCATAAGCGGAGCGTTATATGAAGCCTCTGGCTGCATGGGACTGGCTTTGGGCGTAGCACGTAAGGCAACGGGACTATGTATATGATGTGACAAAGATGAGGCCGCCGAAATAGGTGACGATGCTGCTGAAGAGTGATGCGAGAGGTTTGAGTGACACTCTGGCTGATCTTCATCACCGGAAACGCAGAGTACAGGTGACTGGCGTGCGGAGGGTATGCGTTCTTCGGACGGCACGGTAGAGTGTGTGGAACGCGCAGCAGGTGAAAAGCGCTGCGACTCAGATAAAGAGTCTATAGACTGACGATGTTGAAACATTTCAGAGCGATAAGCAGCATCCGCGGCAGCAGCAGCAGCAGCGCCAGGATGATAGCTAGGGAATAGTAAATGAGGTGGTAGCTGGTAGGCGGACTGGGGTGCTGGCAAACTGTTCATCATGTTGAAGAAAGGTAGTGCAGATGCACCGTTGTCTGCAGGATGACGTGAAGCAGCAGCGGCAGCAGCAGATAAAAATGGAGACATTTCCGGCAAATAGCCAGGATAGCCCAGCAAGCCGCCCATGTGTTGGGCCATGTGTGAAGAGCGTTGCTGTTGCAGATGTTGTTGAGCAGCTACAGCGGCTGCGGTAGCCATATCGCCAAAGCCAGTAGAGGGTGGTGCGCCGCTGCCAGCCTTGCCGGCAGCATCAACGGCTTGCTGTTGCTGCTCCTGCAGCAGACAGTGTATCTTGAACCAGTTGGAGCGACGGCCATAACGTGAACCACCCTTGGACATGCCGACGGTATAGCACTTGCGCAGACGACAGGCCTTGCATGTGGTGCGGTTCTTCTTATCAATTATGCATTTGCCGTTATTTTTGCACTCGCTAATGGAGGAAAGGTTGTTGTAAGAGCGGCCAAAGAAAGACTGAAAAGAAAAAAGAAATTTTAAATGAGTAACTAGTTTAAAGAAGAGATTTATAAAAAAAATTTAAACAATTATGAGGCCGAAAAGGCTATGCTTACCTTGCAGCCCTCGCATGTAAAAGCGCCAAAGTGAAAACCGGCTGCTGGCTCGCCGCAAACTTTGCATATTTGGTTCATCTACAAGAAAAAAAGACAGAAAATGAGTTATATATTTAAATAAATAAATAGGGAGAGAAAGAACAAAACACACCAAGTTGTAATCCATTATTAAAAATTTATCAATAAATTAAAAAATAAAATCTAGTTTGATGTGCTGTCTGCAAAAGCAATGAACAGCAACTGATGCAACGCCTGAGCGCAAACATATTTTATACGCTTCTAAGTCAGTTCTGGCTAACTTTTCTTACTACTCTTCCTCTTCTTCTAATTCTTCTTCTTTGTAACTTTATGTCGACTTTTTTAAGGAATGCCTGTCTTGACAATACATTTTATGATGCACCGCAGAGAAAAAACTAAATCCGCCAGATTATGCAACCCTAATCCGGGTGTCATAAACTTAATTTATGACATGCTCATTATCAGGTATTAGCTACAGCGCTTAGCTGATATTTTTTAGCTGCAAAAAAAAAACACAAGCAACGTACTTTTTGGCAAAAGCAATTAGCCAAAAAATGCAACAGACGACAGCATAATAAAATAAAATAAAAAAATCAGCGCATGCTAACCTTGACGTTGCGCCATAAAACATGAAAAAAAAACTAAAATTCGGCAGAAGAAATTCTTGCGGGACTACTGTAAGACGCAAAAAAGTGTGCATCAAACAAATGTGATGTTGATCATGAGAACTAGTGTCAAAAAATAACAGATTTCTAGGAATATTTTTTTACGACTTATTTTTTATTTAAAAATTGGGAAATATGCGCATGACTAAACAGAACATATTTTAAATTTACTGGCAAGCCGTCGGCTAACAGCTGCGTGCCAAAATTTGCATGAAAAATTTTAAAAGAATTTTAAAAATTATTGATTGCTATTTATTTAAAAAAATGTCAAGTCTTCTCTAAGAATGTTTGAGCTGTAAGTCAGCATTAAGTTATTAAGTTTGTCTGTGTTTTAATATGTTACTGTCATGGATTTTTATGACCAACGTCAACACAGCCGCCATCATCATAAAATAAAATTCTTATAGCTCTCTTATAATATATATTAATTATAGCATTGATGTCAAAAGAAATCAAATAATTAACGCTGCTATCGATGGCGACTGACTGGTTCGTGTCTTAAGTCTTTTACTTCGTTGCTGACAACAACAACAACAATAAAAACTGTGCTAAAATATGTTTGCTTTGTTTATAATTGCTGCTTTAAATATTGTTAATCAAAAGCGTTGCTGCTTGTTTTTTTTTTGACTGTGTTTTGGTTGCTTTCGTGCTTCGTGCTATGCAGAAAACAAGTTTGTGTCTTAAGTCTTTTGTTGTGCGTGATAAGAGCTAAGCTTACAAATGTAAGCATAGCTTACGCATTAAAGAACCAATGCTAGAATATTATTGATTTTTTTTTTGGTGTTTTTTGAGATGATTTTAAGTTAGCGGGTTTGTTGCTTAAGTCTTTTGTTATGCTTAATTTTGTTTTAATTTGGAAAAATGGCAGCTTATTTTGATATTTCGTTCCTAATTAAGCCTATTTTGAGCACTTTAAAATCAGATAAAAATTTCAACTTACCGTAAAATTATGTTGTTGTTGTTATTGTGTGAATTGGTGTTTTAAAATCCGTTAACGCTAGCTTTGTGAAAGGCACTTTTTAGTTTGATTTTTTTTTTAAGTTCTTAGGCTTTACTATTTGATTTTAAATATTAATTAATATTCAGTTAGCTTTTTTTTTCTTAATCGATGGCACTTTTTATAGTTTTTTTGTTGTTTATATATACACTTATCATGAACTCAATGCTTTGTATGTAGCTCTAGCAAATTTAGTTCTTTACAAAAAGTCACTTTGCGTAATTTTTATTTTACAATGAATTGTTTATTTTTTTTTAAGCTCTTAAATGTGAAGTTATTCCAAAATCTTCTTCGTTCGCGCGCTCTAGGCACTTGAGTAACTAACACTTCAGCTACTAGCAGACGACTGACAGTTTGCTCATGTGCAAGTCTTACAAGAAGCATTTTGTTCTATAGACATTTATATAAATATTTAAACGCTTTCGAGTTTTATACTCTACCTGAGCTCTAAGCGGCGCTCAACTTTGCAGACTTTAGTCTGAGCTGAGTGTGCCGCTTGTGGTTGGTGGCTGCAAAATTAACTCTTGCTGTTAGCTGTTTAACTTTACTTTTAACCCTCTTCTGTAGAGCCATGAATGAGCACAGCAGCAGCAGCAGCAGCCATATAAAAACACCGCAAGAGTGGCTTAACAGTGCTGCTCGCTCTTAAGCTCATCAACTGTTGTTGGGTTTTTTAAGAGAGCACAACGATCGTTCATTGATGTTCTGTAAAGCAGTGTAGAGCGTCTGTAAAGCAGTCTGCAAGCCATTCATTCAACTAAAAGTCACTCTCTGCGCTACGCTGTGCTTTGATTTTGCGGTTTTATGTGCTCTATGTTGGTATCTGCTATTTGTTGTTGTTTTTGGCTTAATTTTATATAGTTTTTGTTGCTGTAAAGTAGAGTATTGAGGTTTTTTCTTGTCTTCGTTATGGGGCGGAGTTTTGTTTATTTTTGCTGTGGCATATGTTACAGTTAGCTAGTTTTTGTTGTTGTTCATGCCATGCTATTTTTTGTTGTTTTTAGTTTTTTTTTTTTTTTTTTTTGTTGTTAGCAGTAAGCAAATATCTAGTTTTTTGTATGAAACTTGTTTGATACTTCATAGATGGCGTTATTCTCCATGTTTATTTTAAGTAGTTTATTTAAAAAAACGTAACTTGAAAACTTGCTTATCACAGCCATTAAGCAAAAATAGTGCTTGAATTTTGCTTTTAATTTAATTACAATGTTTATCGTATATTTAAGTAGCTGATGTTAGTCAATTCAAACTGTGGTTTAAAATTTGCTAAAATTATTAAGTATTATTAAGTAAGTGTCTTAAGTCTTTTGTCTGAATATGCTATGCGAGTATAATTAGCTGTTGTAAATATGAGCTGATATACATATTGAATGTGTACTTTTGAACATGTCACATATATTTTCTTAAGGTTTTTTAAAAGTGGATTTAAGTTACTTGAATGTAATGAATATGAGTGAAATAAAATCATTCCGATTGTATTAAATATGAAACTGCTCAATGTTGGGTACTGCTTTGGACAAGTTTTTTTTAATTTTCATCATCTTATTGCTTTGTTTAGTGCGTTTTGTTGTTATTTGTTTCATTTTCATAGTAACTATACCTCAAATGTTATCTAACTATCAAATCTTATTATTTATAATATTTTAATCATTATTATTGGGTCATAAGAGCATAATCAAATCACATTTTTTTACTGTTATGCATTTGTATGCCAACTACTCTGCAGTTTTTGCCCAGAACAATGCAAGCTTTAAGTAACTTTTTTAAGAATTTATTTATATAAAAGCTTAATACAAGCAGTTTGAATACTTAAGAACTAAATTTTATTATTAACAGGGAGTATCTTAATTTACAATGGTACCATATCTTAATAAGAAGAATACTTTAGAGTAGGGAGTATACTTTAGAGTATGGGGGAGGAAGTGTCGTTGGAGTTAAGAAGGATATTTCGGAGTAGTGGTCTACTCAGTTGAAAATCGGTGCGGTGAAAGTTAAGGTGGAAGAGAGGTATAGACCTAAGGTTGTGTGGGTTGGTATAACAGGATATTAATTGGAGTAGTTCTGGGTAGTTAATGCTACCGCATACTAGTTGATGAATGAAGACAACATCGGCAACTTCCTTTCGTTTTGCAAGTGTTTGCATGTTAATCAACTTCAGACGGTTGGCATAAGGAGGTATGTTGAAATTGTCAGAGCTGTGAAGACCACGAAGGGCGAAACGAATGAATCTGCGTTGAACGGCTTCGATTCGCATTGAATGGGTGTTGTAGATGGGAGACCAAACCTGGCTGGCATATTCGAGGATGGGTCTAACAAAGGAAAGATAGAGAGATTTAGTGACGTAAGGATTGGAGAACTCTCTGGACCAGTGTTTCACCAAACCAAGTGCAATTATTTATGCAATTATGCAATTAAGAAATATTGGATTAATTGATGATACCATCAACATCAGCAATTGTTAAGACAAATAACAAAGGATCAAGGTGACTGCCTTGTGGGACACCAGAGGTAGCTGTAAAAGATTTTGAATTGGAAAATCTAAAGATGACATTATAACTGCGTTGTTCGAGATAACATTTAATCCATGACATAAACAGAGATGGAAAACCAAAGGCTTTAAGCTTAAAAAGGATGATTGTGTGTGAGATTTTGTCAAACGCTATGAATATGAATACAAATAAGAAATATTGCACTTCATCTATTTGAAATTAACTTTTTTCCTCTTAGCCTTAACAAAAATTTCATGCAATTCTTACTGCGTGCTTAACATAATTAATAAATTACTTACTTGATTTCTTAAATCAACATTCAAATGCAAATTGCAAAATGCAAATAGCGTGACAAGCTGTTGTTTTAAATTAAATCTAATTTATAATATATAATTTATATATATTTAACTTCCAAACTTGTTATGTTTATTATATTTCCTGACTATAAGAGGACACGGTTTGCTTGTGCAAATATTGAAAACGTGTTTTTGTTTATGGCTGAGCAAATTGTAACCACAACTTGCTTATTTTCTAGAAATATTATTCACAAAATTGACAGTAACATGCAAAAGTTGTACATTTAAATATTGAAAATATTTTAACAAGCCTTCAACTTATATTGTAAATGCTTATTTAAGGTCTCATGAAAGAGAATTCATTAAAAACATGTTATATTTAAAATGATCATTTAAGCAATATGGTTGATAATTTTATATATATAAATAAAAGTAAAGTTTTACGCTTCTTTTAATTAGAAACTTGATTGAGAACAGCACATTTTAGAACAATTTTTTATTTTATGGTTTGTTCTTAATAAATTATTCACATAGAGCTTTAACCTAAGATAAGGCAGTTTGTAAGGCAGTCAGTTTCATGTTTTATGCCGACTCCGAACGACAAAAATTTCATATTTTTAAAAAGCTTTATATGACATTGTAAACCACTCTCTGAACTTTGTCATTGTCTGCAGCCAGATGACAGTCGTTCAAAAACTTAATTTCTCTTGAAAAAAGTTCTGTATCAGATGGTTATTCAAAACCTGGTCTGCCATAATTATATGGATTTTGTTGAAGTAATTTATAAAAATTTGTGCTTGCATACATATGAATTAGCTTCATTTTATAGAAAATTTCATGTTATACACTCAGAAAAAACATCTATCTTGCTCCGATAAAAATGTCTCTATTTTCGATAATAGCAGTTTTCTATTTTTCAAATAAAATTTTCTTCAATTAGTATAAATTTTTACATGAGACATGAGACTTTTTTTGGCACAAAAATTCTAATTTTAATTAAAAAAAATTTATTGAAAATTAAAAATTGTTCCTATATTTTGTGAAAAAAAATTTGCTATGTGAAGTATTTTCTTCAATAAAAAGAAATATTTTCTCAAAAATAAGAAGGTTTTCTTCTCTAAGAACGATATATTGTTATATATTTCTCTTTTTCATAGAAGCTTGTTATCATTTAAAGATAATTTTTAGGATCACATTTAGAGAAAAGTATTCTCTGCAGCAAAATTTTTACCATTTTTCTTTTAATAAGATGTCTTTTTTATCATATTCCAAAAATTTTTTGTCTATGCGTTGTTGTATTAAATATATCCTTACAATTTCAGTATTTCAAAAAATCTCTACAAAGTTACTTTATTGAATCGGTAAAAGTTGAAATCGTATATTTTTACATGTGTTCTAATGACCGCTTTAATTATGCATAATGATAATGATAATCCGGAATATGCATGTGATTTTTCTTTTTGAAAATCTTTAACCCAACGTACAACTCATATAGTTCATTGAGAACGTTTTTTCCGGCTTAACTTTGACTTAGGTTGCAACTTAACCGCAGCTTAGCAGACCCTTTGTAGTACGTGGGTCGCAACAAATCAGGCGCTTGTTTGTGTTTGCATACTTCGTCTCTGTGTGCGTCTGACATTTGTAGCAACTTGTGCAATTTTGGAAATTCTTTAATCTGTTATTTTATCGTGGTCTCTGGGCTTTGTTGATAACTTCTAGATTTAATTGAGTGCAACTAGCGGAAAACCGCAAATCCGCAACAGAATTTTCTTGCGTGGGATTTTCAAATCTTATGCCAACAAGGACTTTCCGCGCTAAATAATCTTAAACAGATGAGTGAAGTGTCGGTCGCATTTATTTGATTCGATTGCAACAAGTCGGTTTCTTGTTTTTGGTTTTTGTTTTTGCATGATTTTGATCCGGCTTTTGCTTGATGGGAAAATTTCTCTAGCTTGTTCCATGCTGAGTGTTGACATGCTTGGCAAATCTGGAAACTCCTGCTTGACTTAAAAATTCCCATCAGAAAGGATACTGAGTTTTTAATTGCTAACGGATTTTTAATAATCTTCAAGCGTAGAGCCATAGCTATTAAAATGTCATTAGTTTAGAAAGTATTATGTAGACTTTAATTGTTAGCACCAAATTTTTGATATAAATCATTTTTAGTATTTTTTAATTCAATTATTTTTTTAATTCAATTATTCAAATATTTTCAATTATTTGAATGAACAATAAAGACAACTAAAATATTCATATTTTATAAACAATGCAGAAATATTATTAATGACGTCACGCTTTAATATAAGGCCGGTGATAAGGCGATGTAAGATGCAAAAAAATATATATGTAGAGTTGTCATAGGGTGAGTTATGACGAAATGATCGTGAACCCTTAAAAATTGTTGATGATGAGTTCTTCATGAACGCTTGTGGAATGCAAATTTGCATAAATTTGTTAATATTGCAATTAAAGAAGTTTGTAATTGATTGAACAAAAATTTGATCAAAATAAAAACTTATAGAAATATGAATTTCTTAAGAGAAAATTGCATGACTAATGAAGATTTTTCAGTTGTGAATATATATTGCCAAGACTGAGGAAAATATAAAAAAACACTTATTGTGTAAAAAATCAAGAGTGTAAAAAATGCAAAAAAAAAATATTATTCTGGTTTTTCAAATAATTCAAAACAGTTTTTTAAATAAACTGTCAAGTTAAGGCAGCTGAACACGAAAGACTTAAGACACGAACTTTTGACAAACTATGCTGTTAATAAAACATTACATATCTTAATGTTTTAATATCTATAGTAATTATATGTTATTAATTTTTTATAGTTAAGAAATGCAAATCTCATACAAGGAAAAATGTATGAAATTTATTATGATTTTTGAATTTATTTTAAATGCTTCTCAAATGTTTTATATTACTTTAAAAAATTTTTTGTAAAAACCTTAGAGTAGAAAATGGTTTTTTCTGCTCAAAGTGGTTGAAAGATAGAGAAATACATATTCTTTACAGGTAGACTAAGAATGGGTTCGATTCCTGGAATTAATAATTCGAATAATAATTTTCGATTACTTTCTTGTATTTAATTTTGTGTGTACTTTTTTGCACAGTTATGTATTTTAACAAAAATTATATATCAAAGTAGGCGAAACATCTGTCAAAATATCATTTTTTATAATAAAATAACCTCAATTTTAACAATTAAAGTTAAAAAGTTATAAGACAATGCTGCAAAAATTGAAATATTATCTTGCCAATAACTACGTTTTATTGCCGCATAAAAACAAAAGACTTAAGCAGCAAACTCGGCCATAGCTTACATGACTGAACTGACTTTTTAACTTTTATGATGAGCTGCTTTGTATTATTTTGTCTAACATAGCTGCACAAAATATGGAAAATTAAAGAAATTTTCCAACAAATAAAAAAAAAAAAAATTTGCAAATCTCTAAAAAAAATCTCTATTTTTCGCTTAAAAAACGCTGCTTAATCGATTCATTTTAACTGGCTGCTATTTTAAATTCTTAAAATTCCAAACTGCTGTCGTTCTTGGGTAATTCTTAGTCATTGTAATTACATGCGAGCACTATGACGAACGTACCGCTTTTTTAATTTTTATTTTTTTTATTTTTTAAATTGACCTCTTAAAGTCATAAATAGTGAGTGCGCTTTACAGCCCAGATTACGTTTTTTGGCATGAGAGATTAAGTTTTTTGCTTAAAACAATAGCGCTACAGGTATGTCAAAGATTATACTAGAACTTACGACAGCTTAGGTAAGCATTAGTCCTTCGATACACTTACACACTATTGCAATTTTTTCATCTTAGGTAGCTGAAATTGAAAGTTGACTAAAAAACTTGCATTTAGCAATAAAATTAAAAAAAAATAATAACACGATTGCAGCTATAAAAAAGCAAACCTTGACTCTCAACCCGAACTAGTTAGCAGCTAAAAAAGGTCAGTTTTTTATGAAGGATTTCAGAACGCCTTTTTTAAGTGGAAAAAGTGTAATTTGCAAATTTCTCTAATTTTGCCATTGCTTTAGCTGCTGCTTGTTGCAGCATATGTTGGCAATGAGATCATAAAAAACGTTGTCATAAATGCTAAATGCCAATGTTGCGTGCAAAATTCTAAGAACTACTAACAGTAAAAAAAAACACACACTTTACCTTGAGTTTGTTTTTTAATGTTTGCTTGCATTTTTTAACACGGTCAGTTTTTAAGGCTGTTAAAAAACTATGCGTCAAAAATAAAATTTGGTTAGCAAAAGTCAATTTTTTAATGGTTGTAAAAAACAGTTTTTTATAAATATCGAGTTTGAGCGACATGGTTATGAAAGGGTTTTGTTTTTTATGGTGTTGGCTAGAAAAGTCAATTTTTTAATGACTGCAGCTGTAACAATATCACATTTTTATGAGCAAGCATAAAAAAAAGTTATAAGATCGAATATTGAAACTTTTATAAAATTGAAAAGATTTGAAATGTTTTAATGATTGCATCATTGTTGTTTGCATTTTGTTGCTGCCAACGTTGCTGTGTTACTGTAGCTGTGACCATTTATAAACAACCCATAAATAATTACCACAAATCAATCATTTTCATCTGCAATTTCATCTGCTTAGTTTAACTGCTAATTTGCATTTTTGATTTAGTGGCTCTTGCTTAGTTTTCGGCATTGCTAATTAGCATTTTTGTACAAATTGGTTTTGTTTCTGTTTTATTTTGGTTTTGTTGTTTTTGTTTTATTTTATACTTTTCAACTAAACAGCAGGTTATTGTTTTGTTTTTTGTTCAGTTTCTTGTTTTGTTTAAGTCTTTTGGTAATTTTAAATTACTTAATTGTGTGTGTTAATGTCATAATTATTGAAGCTGCTTTTCGGTTCCCAGAGATTTTGAGTGGAGTTGCATTTGGATTCGGAGTGTGTGTGTGTGTGTGTGTGAGTATTAACTGGTTTGATTTTAAACACTATGTTAATGCCAGCGTGAACAACTTAAAGAAATTGAATTTCGTCAAATACATTAACTAAAAGTGTTTAAGAGATCAATAAAAACTTTAGAAAATTAAAATAGCATCCATTCATTATCCCCAATGATTGTATTGAAGCAGTAAAAAACTTAAAAGAATCCTTTTGGTTGTATTTTAAGTTGGTTCTAAGATATTACTTGCTTAGCAGCAACAGTTTTCTTGCAGATGTCTGCTGAAATTATAGTCATCAGTTGGGTCTTTAAGGCTTTCTAACTCTTAACCCAGATCAGCCAGCCTGGAAGTTGGCAGAGCTATTTTGATTTGGAAATCATGCAGAATATCAAAATAAAATCAAATCTCCGCAAGTAATAAAAGTTGTCATTTTGACGCACAGTGTAATGGATAATGCTTTTTATTTTCCAGAAAAGCTGTTAAAACTATGATTATTTATTTTAGCATGTGTTAAGTTTTTAGGAAACTCTAAAATAATCAGAAAACAAACCATTTTTTCTCTTCAGAAAAGAGATTTCAAAAGTGATTTTAAACCAAATTTTTTTTTACGAGTTACATTTTCATTGAGTAGCTCTTTTGACAATTTACGAGAGTAATTTTTTGAAATTATTTGAAATGAGTTGGTAGAACCTATAAAAACGTTTAGTAAGGATATTAAAAACATTTTATAAAGCTATATCATATAAAATTTTAATAAAGATAGCAAGGCAGAAACAAGGCTTATTTCAGCAAAAAATGCTGAAAAAATGGCGAAGCAAAAAATGAGAGAAATAAATTAAGAATATAGCTTTATAACCGTATTAAAGAAAACTAGTATCTAGCAACTACATCAAGCAAGTTCTTATGGACGCATCAGTCTAAGAAAGACGCTGTTAACAAAAAAAAAAATTTCAATGTCGGCTTAGTGCTTGCCCATTTCAATGTTAGGTTAAATCGGTCCATTTAGACCCAAGAATTGGTCCATTGCGATATAACAAGGCTCTGGCCTACAACTCCTAAGAGAACATGTTCATGAGAACCATCCAAAACTACTTTAGTCTTCTGTAGGAGAGAGTCGAGCATTAGCTCTGGAAATGCGATACCACGACCTACTCTTGCTCAACCTGCAGCTCACACAGAAATCATTCGCAGTCATACCACCTATTTATGAAGTAATATCATTCCTCGCCAAAACTATAAGCTTTTTTGATCGCTTTTCACTTAAACTGGATCACAGCTGCCTAGTAATATTACCGGTTATAATACCGGTAATAATACCGGATTCCTCCTTGAGTTCGCTAAATTTATAGAATTATGTCTAAGAGCCTGTTTGCACATCGCAAGTGGCATACCTAGTGTTTTCATAGTAGGCATGAGCTCTGTTACCATATCTTCCCAGTCAAGCTTATCAGCTTTACAGTTTCTATGCCCTAGCACCCAGACTAGATGAATATCAAACTTCTCAGCCATATTTTTTAGTAACGAGACACAATTGAGGGCTGCTGATGATGCCAGGAACATTCCTTAGTTGAATTTAATAGCAGCTTGGCTGTCAGTACATATATAAATATCCTAAGTCAATACTTCATTATAACGCAGCCATTATGCAGCTTCAAAAATTGCCATTATTTGTGGCTGAGATCCACGAAAAAGACTCCTCCTCCTGCCTTAAAATTTTACGCCACACTATGGAGTATTTCTTCGATTTAGCTGGAAAATATTAAATTTTGTCAAACACCGAATTAAAAAATTTATATATATGTCGGATCCATCGTATAAATTTGTAGTGATCCGCCGGTGGCTACACTCGTATCACTGTTTTAATTGCTTCAACTATATTCAATCCTCTAAACTACATTCCCCCTTTTTATAATTCATAGCTTTCTACATTTTCATTTAATACAGATTTTACAAGTTTTCCTTAACAAGTGTACCACCTTTGTTTCACTCAAGTATTACTACTTGACATATCTATACCAACTCCGACATATATATATTGAGTTTGTTGAATAGTGTAAGAATAAGGGGCAATGAGTATTTTTTACCTTGCCTGGCTCAAAAATTTTTTTTAGCTCTCTGAACTCTATCATTTTTAGTTGAACTTTTATTTGGGTTGCTAGCTATTTAGAGGAGTGCATACTTAAAAATTCATATATTTTTCCCCAATTCATATTTTTGGATATCCGAAGAGTTTTGTTGTAAGCGGCGGTGCGTGGATGTACATTTTTCTTCATAAACTTAACACTACAGGTGTTGACATCTTAAATAATATAAACTCGTTGTCCGCTTCGTTCCGAAAAGTGCTGAATTTTTTAAAAACCGTTTAAGCCCAAAACGACTGGTAAAACCTTCATAAAACATAAAGTCTTCATAATATCGCTATGAAACTTCATACATACACAGAGAAAAAAATGTACTGCTTTTTTTTTAAATTTGATTTAATTTACTTTTCAAAGCTATTTGAAAGGAATCTGCTTTACTTTAAAAGAAAACTAAGTAATTATTTTTTCATTTTCTTTTTGATGCTACAAAACGACATCGTTGCTTGCCGATGATGTACGAATGAGCAATAACACATGTTGCTCTCGGTTGTGAGCATGATTCAATTAAACTTATATTTTATAAGATATATACAATATCTCACAATAGCTCAATGCGAGCGTGCTAGACTGTCACGCGGAAGACGTGGGTTCAAATCTTGGCTGTGTAAGTATCAAACATTTTAATTAAATTATTGAAATGCTAATTCTGTTTCATTAATTGCTTCGTCAAATATAACCGTCAAAATAAGTTTTAATTAAAAAAAAAAAATATTTGGTGTTTTTGTTGGGGATTGAACCCATATCAATCGAGTTTCTAGACTCGAACGCCAGCACACTCGGCTAAGCTTGAACTTAAAAAACAATGATAAAATTTCATTAAATTCGATACTTTTTCGTTTCAAGCAAGAATATTTTTAAGTTGATGACAACTGAATATTCAAAGAATTTATTTTCATTTAAAAAATTACAGACAAGTCATTAGAATCAATGCAGCTTTTTTTATAAATAAAACAGAAAACATTTTTTTTATTAAAAATAAATTTTCGTAGGCTAGAAATCGCGCACATTTACTTTAAGTTTAAAAGTTTTTTCTTTTAATTATAATATAATTTTATCTCTTCCATTTAAATGTCAAGTTTAAAAATTGAAAAAATCGGATAATAACTGCGCCTATCTCCCATATAAAGTGACGTCATCAATATGGTTAAACATTTATATATCCCATAGTTTTCAAGATATAGACTTGAAACTTGACGCATATTTTTTTTATTTAAAGTCAATGTTAAAAACTATTAAAATTTGATAAAAACCACTCTAACCTCCCATATAAATGACGCCATCCGATTTGTTCTTCTATTTTTCTACAAACCGTAGAAAACCCAAATAAAACAATATTTTTATCATGTGCTGCGTTTTTTTGTTAATCGTATTCTTTGTATTCTAAAAAGAGCAATTCAGAATGAGTTTCGAATTAAAATGGAATTGATTGATTGACCTAAGACCAGGTTTGGTAACTCCAATGATGGAAACACAAGAAGCAGATTTTTCGCGGTCCCGAATTTAACAGCAACCGTTTTTTCAATAATAATAATAATTGTTATAATGGTATTTTCTTTAAGGAAATTTTAACGGGAATTATAATTTTAAATTAAACTCTTTAAATTCTTTAAATTATACTTTAAACTCAAAAATTATGAATTTTTTTTTCTTCAATATTTCCTGATTTGATAATGTAATGTATATCGATTGAAAGTCCATGAAAATATCTTTTTAATATGTCTTCGACGAATGTTTTGCATCAAAAGCTTTCGTTGCTAGAGCTTTTTTAGTGAAAGAATCTCCTTTAACCTACAAAATAACCCAGGGGGTCAATATAAAAACCCACTTGCTATAC
The DNA here is from genome assembly GCA_958299015.1 of Tetanocera ferruginea. Lineage (NCBI taxonomy): Eukaryota > Metazoa > Arthropoda > Insecta > Diptera > Sciomyzidae > Tetanocera > Tetanocera ferruginea. Next base: position 1,465,007 of record OY282644.1, read on the forward strand.
ATTTTTTTATTTGTTTTTGCATTCCCTATAGTTAAAAATAATAAAATAATTTTGTCCAACTAAGAATTTAAGCGCCATTGTAATTTCGCGGCGTTAACGTGTCTCACTTAGACGTAGAAGCGTAAGAGTAGAGAGGTCGATTCTTATATTTCCTCGCCAAAAGTACCATCTCGTTTTTTTCAGAATTAACCCCTAACACCCCTAACACTATTGCTTCAATTTTTAAAATTGTTGAGTGCTGACCTGATTAGTTCCGAAAGACTTTTAAGATACTTTCCCTAAGCCATAATAGCTTCGTCGGCGCGTTTGGTCTATTTAGACGTAAATAAATCTGTAACTCGGGTTTGGAATCGGGGCAAAAAATTAACAATATCCCACCATAATATTATGAGCACCTTTATTTCACTACAAATTTCAAAATCATATAATTGTTGAACGATTGCGAATTGAATTTCGACTTTTCATTTTGAGTTGTGTTTGCAATGTCTGAGTTTTTGTATTGTTTATAGTATTATGGCGGGGTACGGTATCTTTTTAACATGTGAAGTTCAAACAGATAGTCCGTGTAGAACCAATGTTATAAAAATTTGTTTAGAATCATCCTTTCAGCCTTTTTCCTTTTCCCTACGTCACGATTTTCCATTTTTTTTTTTTTTTTTTTGTTTTAAGTGACATAACTTCTGAATAAACCTGGCTCAGAAACCATAGTTTATTCATTATTTACATTTTTTTCTCTAAGCTGACGACCGCTGAGAAATTTTATTGGCCTTTATTTGATTGACTTGTATATTTTTTTTTTCTAATAAAATTTGAGTATTTAAAATAAAAGATACCTACATAATTTTTAAATGTAATTTCAAGAGAAATCATAATTTTCACTTATAATTTTCATAAAACTTTTTCTCATGTGTATTTTTATAAAATTTTCTGGTTTGACCGTTTGTAAGACAAGTCTCTGCTAGTGTTGCATATCGTTGGAAAGGCCGTAAACTTATCTTTTGAAAACGCCCAAGTTGGAACTTAAATATTTTTTCTGCACTCCAAAAATCGAAACTTAACCTAAAGTATAAACAAACATCATTAAAAACTATCACGGAAGCAGTTGAACTTTCATGCATGATAATATCGAGCCATAACCGTGAAAAGGATGTAACCATCACAACCAACTTTTAAAGGAGATGATTTCTTTTAATTATTTTCGACTTAAGATTTTAAGTTACGACATTCTTTTACAGAATCTCAACATATAACAATAATTTTATAATTAAACATTATTAAAAATGAAATAATTGTAAGTTTCGATAAGAAACCAAATTTTTGTAAATTGCTGGTTACATCGTTTTCGCGGTTATGGCTCGATATCCTAAGGCACAGAGAAAAAGTTGCAAAAGATTGATTCAAAAATTAATATTTTGATTTGGCCAGACTTCAGTTATATACAAAAATTTATGAAAGGTCAGGTAGACAAGCCATCAAATTTTGAAAAAATGTAATTTTGGAAATCTTTGCTGCTCTATTCTGATGGATATACTTATTACAGAAGCTTACAAAGAGTATGGGACGAAAATATCAAGCTGTTTTAAAAATACAGGATACACGAATGTTTTATCATCAAGGTTCACTTACAATTAGATCTTCTTTCTTAAGCTTGGTTATACGTGCATCTCAACTTGAGAGCAATTTCAAATTTTTTGATATTTTTTTTTTTTTTTTGTGTATACATATGTATGTACATAACAAGTACAACAACTACTGATTTCAGTTTTTGATGTAGTTTTGTGATATTTTTTTTTTTTGTACACATTTTCAACAAAACATCGTCCAGAAATGGTTATTTCAATTTTAATTAGCTATAATACAAAGACTTGAAAAAAAAACCAATAAAAAATTTATTTTTTTTTTTCTAATTCTTTCTAAAACAAATCCTACATATATTTCAAAAATACATGCCCTGTTTCAAACTGATATTTATAGTTATTTTTTAGCTTATAAAATCATTTATACCTTATCTTAGAAATTCTCAGTCAATATGTGCAACAAGAAAAATTTCCTTTTGATATTTTAAGGGTTGTAGATAACTTCTTTGTATGTATGTAACTTAATATGCTTACTTCAATATTTAGCAAAACTGCACTGGCATGAAAACAGCAACCAATTTTAGCTAGTAGAATGTGGAACAGTTGAAGTGAGAACAGAACAAATGAAGCCGCAGATGGCAGCATCAAATATCTAAGTTCTGAACCACTGAGCAAGACTAGAAAAGAAAGAAAGTCTGATTAGATATTTTGTAACAAGAACTCAATTCATATTCCATTTATTCTATAGATTTCATTCAAAGGTGGTTTGCTTTAAGACAAAATAAAAAATAAAATACTGAGCCAATAAAAGTTTTTCGAAGGCTGGCAATGCAATGTTTATAAAAAAGACCCACTTCGTCTAATGTACCAAAATTAATGACTTCATTTTGTAAAACGAATACAATAATCTTACTTTGGGTAGTATTTCTAGCAATTATATTTTCATATGAAGTACAAGAAACTGTCTTTGTTATGTAAGAGTGATTTTCCTTTTAAAAATATATAAACAACTAGACAAAAAATCAAAAGTGAGGTAGTTATGTTGATTTTATAAACTAAGGTTTTAAGTTTTTTTCAGTTTCTTGTAACTTATAGTTACGAAACACATTTTACTTCAAAAAAGTTTTTTTTAATTTTTTCAAGTTTTTCAAGATATTTCAACAGTCTTTAAATTTAACAGTAAACATTTTTATTGAATGAATTTTAATGAAATTCAACGCTAAAATTTGTTTAAGCCTTTCCGCAGCTTTAGAGATATATTTTATAATTACACATTGGCCCGTCCGATGAATACCATGCAACCTCACCCATTTTTTTTTATGGTTCTTCATGCTTTTTTTTAATTTTGTATCTGATTTATTATTTTAACTTAATTAAATGTTTTATGAATGAAAATAATTTCAAGGTAAGATATGAGTTATTTATTTTTTTATAGAGCCACATCATATCATTTAATTACATTAAAAATACAAATTTAAAATACAATTTTATTATTTCCTTCATCACTTCGATATCTTATCTAATGTTATCTCATTAAATCATAAAAAAATCAACACACTGCTATTTTTATATGATAATATTTGCTATTTTATTATTAAGTTGTTGTTTTTATTTGGACATTTTATGAGCAACGCATAAAATTTTTATTGTTCTAGTCTATGTTTATTGTTTTCAACTGTATTGAGCTTAAAAAAAAACTTGTATCTCTAAAGTTTTTGATACAGATTGTATTAATTAATAAATGCTACTGTAAAGATATTGTTAAACAGCAATTTTGGTATTTATGCAAATATTGATATTTTGCCATGAAATGCCCATCGGTTCTTTTGAACTTTTTTTGCATGTATATGGCTGAAAATTATTTGTACAAAGAAATTTGTTGTTTTTGTTAAGTCCAGTCACAGTTTGAGGCTTCGGTATTTCAGGCGGCATCAAAGAGTAATCCAAATGTTCTCTTAATTAAACCATTTAAATGCATTAATTGACGCAATTCGAACACCATTTCTTTACAACTCTTTGATCGAGCGCCAACATTGATTGCTTGACATAAAATGAAAAACCAAAAATTTATCCCATGTGTACAACATTAAAACGTATAACATGCAGACAGTTTGACGGAAGACTGGCGTCTGTTTGACCAAAGGATTTGCTTGTAGGACGCAATAAAGACAGTCGTAAAAGACGTGTCAAGAAATAGAAAATCAATTAGAATTGTAACAGCACATTAAATGCTGCACTTGTTCGACGGAAAAACAACATTGTTCTAGACCAAAAAAGGAACATGAAAAACAGTTTTACAAAAAATGCATAGAATTTTAATTTTTTTTTTTTTCTATTGTTTTTTCGAACACTACCAACCAAGTTTTGGACTTTAAGTTTTTGGTTGGTAGGTACTTTAAAAAACATATAAGGAAACACATTAATAAGCTATTAAACTGAAAATAGGCGCCAGTCAGGCGTCTTGAATGGTTTTTCACTAATTGTGCGCTGAATTTAAAACGCACTCAATTTTGTCAACATTTGAAATGATTTTGTTTAAAATTCTAAGTTTATGTTTTAAGTGCATGTTTTTACACGAATTGCTCTCAAATGAATGTTTTGTAATATTTTTTTCTCTGGCCAAACAGTTGAATGACAAATCATACGCTTGATCAGTTTGATGACCCTTGCTTTGGTGCTTTGGTGGAGTACGTTTGTCTCTTAAGCATGCAGGAAACGCACTCAAACACATGCACACACACATACGAATACACAGTACAACACACTTGAAATTCCAATGCGTTCTTCTACAATTCAATTCAATTACTTTGGCTTGGATTAGCTTGGTTTGTTGGCTTGGCTTTTTTCCGCTGCTGTTGCTGCCTCTGCTACTTCTGCTGCTTGATTCTAAGTTTTTATATTTATTCAATTCTTTATGCGTTGCTTTGCCGTTGCACTTGTTGTGCAATTGTTGTGCATTGCAGCGTTTTATGTTGCGAGGGTGTGTGTGCATGTGTGCGTGTGCATCCGGTCGTTTTCAATTTAATCTGCCTTGCGTTGGTTGATATGAAAATCATGCCATACAATTTTGACCGCATGTAGTAGCTGTTTTTTTTTTGTAATTTTTGTTATTTGTATTATTGTGTTTTTTTGTTGGCCAGTGCAGAAACCAAAGAGTTCGAAGACCCGCAGTTTTCTGACTGACTATGAATAAAGTGGCTTACAAATACATCTACATATATGGTTAAAATTAACAGTAAAAAACTTACCATGCTTGGGCAAATTAAGACATTGATCAAATTTTAATATTATTGGCGCCAATAAAATGTACAAAATATTACTTTTATTTACATATTAAAGAAGTGAGTTAAAGAAAATATGTCAATTAACTAAAAAACCAATCGTTTAATGAATACATTAAATTGAAAAATGAATTATTTAAATTTTTCTTAAAAAATTTTTTAACTTATGACTAAAGCTTAAGTTTAAAAAAATATTCACCAACTTTATTTAAGCTTCATATCATTTCAAGTATTGAAATAATATTAATAGCTTTATAATAAATTGGCTCTCTCAAACAAACTTATTTAAGTTTCGAAATATAATATTCAGTTTAATGCAAACTTCATGTCATCATTAAAAATAAAACAATCAAAAAGGTTTCGAATCTTTTAAAATATTCTTACAACAACGTTGTGATTCAAATTGTATGCATAACTAAATTATAAAGTTTTACTGCCTGTTTCTTATTTAAACCTTCTGTAAGCATAACGAATTAAAATGTACCAACTTTTATTGAGATTTTAATAAAATATTGATTTACATCCAAATCAAAAAGAAACCACATTAACACGGCTTTTAGAAGAGATTATTTAAATATAGCCAATTTTATTAAACCACTAACTATATCAGCGGTTAAATCAAAGCTCAATATACAAAAATAAACTGCATTAATTAAAACAATTAATTCCTTAATTTTTAGGGTTTAGTTTTTAGTTTTTTATGTTTATTAAATTTCTATTTTAATAGATTGATATAATTTAAATATAATACATACAAATGAATTGAAAATATATTTCTATAAAGATAAATATATTTCAAATACTGATTTATAGAATTTCTTAATTTTAATTAATTTTTTGAAAATCAAAAATACCAAAACGAGTGAATTTTTTAAAAAACGGTTGAACCAACTAATCATCAACTTTTTCAATAAGTTTTGCTGTTATACTTCCTTGCATGTAAGTGCTATTTATTTAAAACTTAATATTTCAATCAACTTTTTTTAATTTGTGGCAGAGAATATTCCATAAGAAAGGCGATCCCACCATTTGCTCCAATTAACATGGTATAAGCTTTCTTAGGTCCCGTCAAGCATATTTTGTAAAATACCTAAGCTTAAAAATTGTCAACCAACTGATTTAACCTTATCAGTGTGCTACACATCTGTCCACCATCTTGATGGCTTATTCAGAAAGTCCAACATCGACCAGATATTTGAAGTTCGACAAATCTTAAAGAAGACCCTTAAGAAACAAATCCACACTGATCAGCTGTTTGTCAATTACAAAACTGCCTTCGACAATCATATAACTAGACATCTTTTCACCAAAATGTCTGAATTTGGTTTACCTGAAAACTAATACATCTTTGTAGAATGGCACTGAGCAACACCAGCAGCACAGCAAAAATCCAGAAGGACCTCTTCTCTTCGTTTGAAACTCAAGAGGTTTCAAACAAGGTGATTCTTTAAAGTGCGAACTATTTTATCTAGTTAGTTATGAAGAAGATCATTCGAGCTACTGATCTGAGAAGCTGTAGCAAAATATTCCATAAGAATTTTATGTTGCTGATGTATGCTGATGCAGTTGACATCATTGGCCATAAAGAAGCGCGAAGTCAGTTTAGCATTCTCCAGGCTAGAAAAAGAGTCGAGTCGAATGGGTCTTGTAGTGAACGCATACAAAACGAAGTATCTTGCGTCAACAAACAAACAGTCCCAACGTCTTGGAAACCAAGTCACTTTGACTACATCCCTTCTCTCGAGGTTTTTAAAGACTTTCTTTAACTGGGTTCCAGCCTTAACTTCTCCAATGATTTCGCTATTGATATCACACGAAGGATAACTACTACCAACAGGTGTTACTTTGGGCTCAGTAGGCATTTGAGAATCAGAGCCCTTAACGCACAACGCTGTATAAGTCAATAGTCAGGCCCGTCCTGTTATACACATCACAAACCTGTACATTGAGCAGCACGGATAAAAAAAAACGTTGGGTGCATCGAAAGGAAAATACCTCGCAAGATCTATTGTCTAATCTGCGTCAATGGCGAAAATCAAATACGATAGAATTATGACCTATATGCTGATATCAAAGACTATAAAAATCGAGCTGATTCGTTGGTTGGGTCACATGGAGAGAATGAAGGACAAGAAAAAAAAAACAAATTGGCCATTTCAGCCCTTGAAATGACTTTGACCGAGCTTCTTATGATCAATGAACGACGACGTTTCAGCGACAAAATTATTGTATTCGGCACCCAGTGGCAGTCAACACAGACGAAGAAGACCACCGCATCTCCGTTGGAAAGACCAGGTATTGACATTTAAGCTGGATGATGCTTAAAATTTCTAAAGTAATTTTTGGACTGATTTCTGACCGATGCACATTGGGAAAAACATAGCAAAAAGGCTCGCATCGCCTGTTTTCAACGCTAGCACCTATATTATTAATGCTTGAAATTTGAATCCTGGGTATTGTTAAAAAATTCTTAATGAAAGAGACTAATGTTACGAATGTTTATTTTTCTACAACAAGAAGACATGTTTTTCTATGACTTTTTAAAACTGCTCTTTATGAAGTCAAAAAAAATTTTTTTAAAGAAAAAATTTTGTGTTTTTATTTTCAGACTTATTAAAATTTTTTATTAATTTTATACAGTTTTGAGACAAATGTCTATTTTTCTCTTATATTGGGTTATTATACTTGAAATGACCTCAGTATTTTTTTTCTGCATACCTGCTAACATTCAACAGAGCTAAGCCAGTGAGACTTTATCCCCAGTTTTATTTTTGTATATAAGTTTTGAGTCCTTTCAGCTACGAAAACGTTCACTTAAATCGACAAACACTGGCAATTCGATATCGATTGATTGTTACATATGGGCATCTCCCAAAAAAGGTCCACCAAAAGTGAAGAAAAACATTTAAATAAAGTACTCTAACAGCTTTTAAATTAATTTTTTTTTTTATTTTGATTAGTATTACTGCTATGTAACTTGAATTTAACTTATTATGATGTATTTTTATTAAAATTTATAATGAACATCTTTACTGTATTTTACTATGGTGGAAAAATTTGTCGCGTCCGAGATGTCGCGTCCGTATTCGTGCTATATCTATTTAAAAAAAGGGAAGAGATAATTCTAATATTTCATAAGTCTACAAAGAATAGTTATACTTTGACCTCCAATAACATGTATATAATATATAAAAAAAAGTTCTCAAAATTAGCTAAATTTTGCATATTTCTATACGACTTTAAAAAAACTTCTGTTTTTGTAGCGTCCGTTCCATTGAATGATTGCTTATTTCTTTGTACTGATTTGTTTTAAATCTCGCCAATTTTTTTTTTAAATGTAGCACTCTTTCGCGTTAGAAAACTTAAAATACATATCGGCTCATTTTGTTTCTTTCCTGTTTTTCGAGTAGTTAAAACCGTGCGAATGTCGCGTCCGTGCCACTGGGAGCTGCCCATATATCCTTTTGTCACAGAACATTATAAAGTCGAAATTTTTTAATAAAATATTAGAATAAAAGAAGATTTTTATATTCTCCACAGGCATAAAATCTTCATTGGAACCTGCTATATTATTAAACCAAAACGATTAAAAAATACTAATGGTTTCTAGCAGCTGTATTTTGTTTAAATTCATGAGTTTGCTTACAAGCAGTGATCTAAGTCTAAAATCGTTGTTGGAGTTACTCTAGAAAATAATGCAAAAATTATATAAAAACTGAGTGTTGGCAACATGCTTGTGGATTTACTCGAGAACTCAAAGCCCAAAATCTTAATATAATTTTTTTGTTGCTTTTTTCTACTTTTGTCTTGTTTTTTCTTATGTTGCAAAATTTGTATACTTTAGTGCACTTTTTGTTTGTTAGTTAAACATTGTTTTAGTTATAAGTCAAAAAATCGCACTGAATCGCATGTGTTTAATTTTTTTTAGGATAATTATTTCCGTTTTTTATTCTTGCTTTATTTTTCTTTAAGAAGATTGAATTCTATTTTTGTTTTAACCAAATCAGATCTTAAATAAAAATTAAATATTTTAATATTTGAAGCTTACGCTGCAATTCCTTAATTTTGATAATATTGTTAATAAAGATACAAAATTTTCAGTACGTATTCTTTAAACATGCGAGCAATAGTAATTTTTTGATTTTAAAATATGTTTTAAGAAAATTTTCCATTTTTGATGAGACGTCCTTTAAAATCGTTAAAGTATTGTCAATTTTTCATGCTTTTGTTGAAAAAAGAGATGAAAGCGTTAGTTATGAAGCAATGCCATCCTCAAATTTCACTACTCTTACAACTTTAAAATTCGTATGCAATGATGAAATTTTAATTTTCGTTGATTGTAAATGAGTAATTGTAAATTGTAAATTAGACCTGGGTTTGTGTTCAAAACACTTTCCAATTAACTTTCGAGGTCGTTGTATGCACTACACCTTTTTTAAATAGGTATTGTGTTGTACTAAATTAAACGAGTAAAATTCAATATTACAAAAAAACAATTAATTATAAAAAATTATTGTGGATGTCCTTTGGCAGCTGAGAGTCACTTCATGACAGATTTTGCCATCTTTGCCATGTGTGCTACTTCAAACCTGATGAAAGGACCCTACGTCCACTTACTTAATAGACCCGCTTTTTTTTGCAAAAGAACTGATTTTAATGATCGCGATGTCAGATAAATTAATTTTTTCTTGAACAAAATCACTTGATAAGCAATGTTGGGTTGGTTTGATGAGATCTTATTAATTGATCGAATTTCAATTTTCTTCAAAACGAAAAATTTTAAATAACTTATGAGTTTTCTGGGGCAAATATGAGTTTTCTTTTTGCAAAAGAACTAATTTTAATGATCGGGATGTCAGATGAATTAATTTTTTCTTGAAAAAAATTACTTAATAAGCAATGTTGGGTTGGTTTGATGAAATCTTATTAATTGATCGAATTTTAATTTTCTTCAAAACTTAAAATTTTAAATAACTCATGAGTTTTCTGGGGCAAATATTATATTTATTCAAGCTTATAATTTCAAAACCTGTATGCACATGCCTACTATGCTTACTTATTGTAAACATTTATTTATTTAATGCATTCATTCAATAAAAAACTGATTTGTTACTCTCAAATCAAACTGCGCCATTTTAAGAGCACATTTTACTGGCTTTCCGCCAACTACCAAGTATTTTTGTAGACAATAATTTTAATACAAAAACCAAAATTATTGTAATAACATGCATGACTACAGTAAAATTATTTAAATCGGTCCACAATAGCCATGATCAGAGTGCAACGCACACACGCTATTGTAATAAACAAACCAACTTCAACAACTGAAGCAGTCAGTCCTATGCTCTGCTTGCATTTATGAACAGCTTTCAACACACACACACACACACACACACATACATACACACCAAATGCCATAAAAATAAATCCCTCAAGTGAGCTGCGTTTTAATACACATTTAAAATAATTTCAGATTTGCAGGTAATAAAAATGAAATTTTCCATTTTCACAACACATTCTCCAAGTGTAACGCTACACATACGATGCGTGTGGCCCAGAGACATAGAGCGGTTGGTTGTAAACTATTAATCCTACAGCAGCTCTAAATGATGGCCGTTCATGGCATAGCACACAGTAGAGCTAAAATTGAATTTTTCACACATATATCTAAAGATACGAATACAAAGCATTTAAGTTGCAGCAACTTGTTCCACTGTGCAGCTACGTTTCATAAAACTTTATCTTGTGCTCGGCGTGCTCGTAAAAATAAAAATCTACTCCACTTTAAACTCAACTTAACAATATATTAAGTTTAACGATCACTGTCGCTGCTGCTGCCAATGACTGTGGCCTGCTTTCAACTTGTGAAGTCTACTCCATATTTTCCACAATAAAGTGTCATCAGTGTCATAAAAGTGCATTTCAATAAATATTCAATATGGAAAGTCAAGCATTTAGAAAACTGTGCTGGGACATTAGCAACAGAGGCTTGACGCTGGTAAGAGCCACAATTTGACATTTTATGACAAGCAACAAAAGGAACAAAAAAACACAAAGACTACAAAAACTAAAACGATATAAGTGACAATAAATGCGCCGACAAGCAACAATCGTCAATATCAACAATCTGATGCAAAAAGCTCCACCAACAAGCAACAATCCAACCAACCAACCAACCAACCAACTCACACTCAAACACGCATCATAAAAAAGTTACCGTAAAATGCAGCTTAATATGCAAATGCAGTGAATGCAATGTACAAACGGACAGACTGCGGACGACTGCATCATAAAAATTGTGATCACAGCTAATCCGTTGCAGGATGATGTTTCAACGAAATAACAAATAATAAATGCGTCAATAACTGTAGCAACATGGGCGGCAGCAGCAGCAGCAGCAACAACATTAACAGCCTCACATCAGCAGCGGCATTAAATAAGCGTGGAATCAAGAGCACTGTTTCGCTCTGGCTATGGCTGCATTTTTGACTTTTATTGAATTTTTATTATTATTTGTTATTTTATTTTATTTTATTGACGTTAATAATCAATTTTCCAGCAAACTTTATGTCTTTGGTTGCGACGCAGCGTCTGGCGCTGTTGCCTCTCTCTTTACCTCTCTGCCCTCGCCATTCTTAGCCATAACTGCTGGCTGTCATTGGGCTTGACGTTTAGTAGCTGTATTTCTTAAGGAATCACCTGCAGATTACGTTTATCTGGCCACATAACGATTGCACTTTAAGCGTTATTTAGTAGATTTCGCACTGCTTTAGCCAGTGTTTTAGCCACGTTAGTGTTATTAACTGGCATTTTTTGTGTGGTTTTTATTTCGAATTTTGTCATGACAGTGAAAGAAAGTTTCGCACAGCACTTAAAGCTGATGCTGGGAAAACAGGCAAAGCGCAGCTAAAGCGGGCCATGAAATCAGTTAACGTTCGTTGTGTTGGCTTGTGTTGTGTGCGTTTTTATAACACAAACTCATAAATTAAAGTGCATTATTTTCGACAGTTTTATAACAAGTCAAGTTTTATTGTTGTTGCGGCAAAGTAAAATGAATAAAAAAAAATCAATCAAAAACTTTTGGTTGCTAATTGAAATTTTCTAACAAAATTGCTAAATTCTAAAAAGTTCCCACATTAAGAATTTGCACGCGCTGTTGCTGTGGCTTTAGCTGCCCGCTTGACCAGAGTTGAGCATGTCTTGCTTCCAGCAGACTTCTGCTTTTGCACCAACATGTTTGCCATCACTTTGCGTTGGCCTCTCAGCTCTGGCAGTTCAGTTTAAGCTGATTTCTGCTACACAATTTGAACATGTTACCGCTTTAAGCAGATTTGTTCTGGCCAGCAGTCGGCTTGTAAAGCGTTTGTAGAGCTTGTTGTTGTTGTTGTTGCTATTGCGCGGCAGTTTACTCAAGATTAGCAACGAGTTCAGTTGGCGTGGCAAGCGAACATGTAAAATTTTGTAGCGATAGTGGAGCGACACGATTGTGGCCACGATATAAAATGCAAATTTTTCGCACTTGCACTGGACAGACCTTGCAGTGAAATGGCTATTTGGCGTTGTTGTTGTTGTTTTTATTGATACTGCTCAATGAATTAGTTTGACACTTCTTAATGGCTTGACTTTTGGCAGCGGGGATTTTAGTTTTTTTTTTCATCTGCTTTTTTTTTTTTCCTAAGCGTTGGCATCAACTCAACTTTCCCAGCATCATTTGGCCAACACTTGCTCGATCTTCATCTAAACATTGACTTCCTGATCACTGTACAAATGAACCCCAGACCAACTAGGTTGACAACATTTTGCTGACTTTGGCCGGTTCCTTGTTAACTGATGAATGTTCGTGTTCGTCTGAGACTCTATGTTTGTTCTATGAACAGTGTTTTGTGGTAATTAAGGCCTGGTTAGTTGCTGCGTAGGCGTAGAATTTTGCTGCTGCATGTAGCTGCTGCGATATGGAGAGACAAAATTGCGTGAGAAAAACTTTCAAGCTACAATCAGCCTAGAGGAGAGTGATAGTAGTATTGATAAAAATTATGGAAGTTTAAGGAGTTTAAAATTTGATATATTGTTGATATACGTTGTTAAGTTTTAGAAATATTGGAATATATTTTTCTATTTTGAGAGCTTTACTAAAAAAGGAATTATGTTTCTTTCGTTTCTGTTTTCGCTTAACGGGGGACATGATATTGTCCGTTTTTTTGAATTGAAAACGGTTTATCTTGAAACCATGTTTTTCGTACTGGTTGCGGCACTAGCGGGTTCAAATTTTGACCAATTTTTCTGATTTTTTTTTTAGATTTTTTATGAATATTAAAAGTCAATATTTTTTTCAAAAAAATACACTTTCAAATTTGGAACATCACCAAAAATTGAAAAAAATTAAAAAAAAGCATGACAGGAGCTTTATAACCAAATACCAAATATAACCAATTTTGTTAAAATTCAAAATAGTCATTCTTTTCCAGATCGGACAATTTTTGCGACTCCCAGCGCTGCAACCACTTTTTGGTTTTTGGTTTGGAGCTCTATAAAACCATGTTGGAATGAAAAATATTTTTTTTGTTAATATGTTTGTTCTTGTAATTTGTTCAATTCTCTACAATAATTAAAAATAATTTTGGAAATATATTTGTTTTTGATTTTTAAAAAAAGGTCTGTTTTCTCTGCCGCGAATGTCATGTCCCTACTTAATGGAAGCTTGTTTTTATTTTGTTTGTTTGAATTATTTCTGCAAGTAAACTTTATGAAAAACAAAATTGTCGGCTATAGCCGTACATTTTTTATGAGATTTATATTAATATTTGAACAATACAAACAAAAATTTGAAAATTTAAATTTAAAGCGTTTTTCTCGAAACTACATTTTCTAATACGTCTGACGTGAACTTCTTTTGAATCGATGAAGTTGAAACTTAGTCTTTATCTTTTTTATGCATCTGTTTTTGGTTGGAACCACAATTATGTAAATATTTTGCTTTTTACTATTTATAAAAAAAATTAAATTTTGAAAAAAAAGTAAAAATTAATTTTTCCATACAACCACCATTTTGTAAAAATTATGTTTTTTAATTTATTATTTACTAGAGCGACATTCTTACTTATTAAGAACGCGTATTATAATCTATTTCTTTTTTCCTGAGATCACCAGAAGGGTTGGAATCATGTCAAGAAGAACGCTTATTTTTACCTTACTTAACCAGCAGTAATTTATTCAGCTTTCAAAAAACATTTAGAATTTTTTTTTTTTGTTAAAACATCAATAAATATCTTTTACAAAAATTCATACTATACCTAAGTTTTTTATAGAATTTTAAAATTTTTATAAAATATTTTTTTTTTTCAATTTTTATTATATATTATTTTCTTTTAAATATTTTAAAAACAAAAAAAAAACTTTATCATCGAATTTTAAAATTTTTATAAAATATATTTTTTCAATTTTTATGATATAGTATTTTTTTTAAATATTTTGAAAACAAAAAAAACTACTTTATAACGCCTTATAGTTAATATCATGCATTTTTTCTATAAAAATCGTCACTTTCATTGAAACTGCTTCGCTTAAACAAAAGACTTAAGTAACGAACACGTTGATTGTGGCCTGAGTAAAAAATTAATTACAAAAAATGCCCAACTTTCACGCCTACTCATATAATTCAACTAAAACACCGCAAAAGGCAAACACAATTAATTTCTGCAACAACATAAACTTAGATTCACACACAAACACATGCACCTACACAGACGCTACACATAAAGCTACATTATTTATGCGCCGCTGCAGCATTTAAGGCAACAGCTACATAGCAGAGTTCAAAAGTTGATAGTGCAAATATTATTAGCTAGCCACAGCGAAGCAAGCAATAACCTTACAACAACAACAACAACAACTTTAACATGCATGCACTGCTAGAGCAGCAAAAATTGGCAAAAATCATTTCTTTTTGGTTTTAGCTGCTCTAGCTTGTGCAGCATTTTGAATGAAGCTTTAGGTAGTGCGCGCATGCATAACACCAGCCTTTGGCCTTAATACTGTTTGGCGTATTATTTTCCATCAAGCATACTTAACAATAACAACAACAGCAACAACAACAACAGCCACAGCAGATCTCATAAAGTTCAGCTACGTACCAACAACATATGTTAAAAGAGCGACGACGTCCGCCCCCCATTCATGCACCTTACTTTGCTGTGTATGTCTTACAAACAGACAGACAGACAGACAGACAGACAGACAGACAGACAGACAGACAGACACACAGGTCTCAGCCTGACTATTTATCGATAGTTTTGCTTTCGATCAACACGGCGTGTTCGATCTTCTTTCAATAATAATTCATGCTGTGCGACATAAATCGATTAAAATTGCAAGATTAGATTTTTACAGTTAATTTATTATTTTTTTTTGTTTGAGCAGTAAGCGTTGTCATGCTTGTTGTCTTAAAAGACTAGCTTATGTGCAGTAATTTTTTAATGATTTTGTAGACAATACTTGTTTAAGGTTTAACACCTTTTCATGTGACTTTTGTACCCAAAGAATTTCGTTGCAATTTGGTTTAAGCTGTGCCAATTTATTAGCACAAATGTAGAGAAGAAAAAAAAATTTCAACAATTTGACACAAACAGGCATAACATGCAACTGTTGGTCGATTTTACATGGCTGACTTTAAGTTAAGTTAACTCAACACACAATAAGATCAATAAAGTACATTCTCCTTAACTTCAACATAACATCTGAAAGTATTTTTTTTTGCACTCTAACCGTGATTTGAGAAAAAAAGGTAACCAAAAATTTCAACAGATTAAAAAAATACATATATTTAAAAGCTTATCGCGCCACGCACGATCCAGCTAAATCACGTGCTGAAATTCGAGCAGTTCACTGTGGCCACATATTTAATACCAACCCCAAAATAAGCAAAAACAAAAAAACAAACAAGCTTAAAGGATACTCATGCTTATACTTTGCTTAAGCATTGGATTCTAGTAGCTGTTGTCTGCTTGTCTTGTATTGTCGTTTTGCTGCTCGCATTTACAGCACGTTTGCAATATTGTTCCATGAATCTTGATGCTTTAAATAACTAGCAGCTAGTTGTTGCTGATTTCTGGCTTATTTAACTCCTTTTTCACTTTTTTGTTTTTGAAGCAGCACAGATTATTGTCTCAAGATGTGATCTTTAGGCTTTTAAATTCACTACGTTTGTCTCTTTTGGCTTAAAGCGTTTATTTGGCTTTATTTTTGTGTTATTTATTTATTTTGCAGTATCAATTTACACTTTTCATGTATCGATTGTTGAGTTGATAGTCGTGCGTTGTTATTTATTTTTTTTTAATTTTTTTTTTTGCTCTTCAATTCGATTTAACTCCCTGTAAATGCATTGATTTAGGCATTTTTTTTTTTTAATTTTTTTCTGGTGTGTGAAATTTTAGGGCACACTTTAAATACCCACATAAAAATATGCTATAAAATTTTGGTACGTTGGTCTCAAGTCTTTTGTTCGTAAAACGAGTGTGAACAAATTTGATGGCCAATAAGAATTATTAGCTATTCAAAGCAGAACTATATATTTTATAATTTATTACTACATTCAAAAATTCAATTTATCGTTTTATGTGCGAAATGCTATTTGATCGGATTTAGCCCGATCTAATGTCTGATTTAAATTATAACTTTGAAAAGAACTTCAATTTGCTTTAAATTTAAAATGAATTTATTAAGTACATTTACAAATAAACAAAGCTCACAGTGGCCCTTAAAACACTTTTCTTCTAATGCCATGACGTAATTTGCAATTTTTCATATCAAATTCTAGCATTTTCGCCACAACATGCTACAGAAAAATAGCCATTACTTCTGAATTCTTAAAAGGATGCAGCAAAAATATACGGAGAAATCATAAAACATGTTCTTTTAAGGCATAATTGAATAGAAACTCTAAAAAATGCTACTTCTTTTTTTTACCGTTTCATCGTTTTTTGAAAAAGTATATTTCAATTGATCTAAATATATTCATATGACTTATTGGCCGAAAATATATTTTCTTAAAAAAATGCCATGACCCTCGCGAATAAGAATTAAAATATTACTTTACGATCTATTCTCATACCTACCAAATATGGAGTGACGCAACATTTTTATGTATTAATTTTTTGAATTATTTTAAAATATTTTTAGGAAATTTAAAAATTAAGTTGTAATGGTGCTTGAGTTATGGTACAATGAACCTTTGAGATATTAAACTAAACAGTTTAAATAAAAATGATTTAAATAAAAACCTTTTAGCTTTAACAAACTGAATTAAAGCTTTTAAAAGAGAAGGTTTGCTTAAGAGATTCCATTTTTAATTTCTTCACGGCACATGACAGCGCAAGTGAATATTTCACAGCAAAATTTTCAAACTTTTGAAAAAAATTAATGGCGACGCCATTAGTGAGTGCAGAGAAATTCAGCACATTGCAGCACAAATACTTATTTTTTTGGTATTAACGAAATATGCCGAAATTAAAAAAATATATTTTTGCAATGGGGTGCATTAAATCACAAACTGCGTACATTGCACCACAAATGTTTTTTTAAAAATTGTTGTTTTAAAGTAAATATTCTTAAGATTCAAAGAAAAATTCATGAAAAAATTCCTACGGGTTCAAAAGTTACAGCCGGATTAATGAGAGCGCATTTTTATTTTTCTTTACATTTTTCTTTGTATACAAATTTTTAACGCGTTTATCTCGAAATCAAGTTTTTCGTACTCGTTGCGGCACTAACGGGTTAATTTTTTGACGAAATGTTTTTTTTTTGTATTTTCTTAAACTTAATTTGCTATCCAATGACACAGGCTTTTTTTGAATTTTTTTCGATTTTTTAAAGTCAATTATTTTTAAAAACAATACACTTTCAAATTTAGAACATCACCAAAAATTGAAACAAAATTTTTTTTAAAAAAAGCTCCTGTCATACGATAACCAATTTTGTTAAGATTTAAACAAGTAATTTTTTTTCCAGATCGGACAATTTTTTCGACTCCCAGCGCTGCAAACACATGGCCCCTTTTCTTCTCAGCCGCCAGTTTGGAGCTCTATCGCGTACATTTTTCCTTGTTTCATGTTTCTTGTTTGATTTTGATTTTGATTTTGATTTTGATTTTGATTTTGATTTTGATTTTGATTTTGATTTTGATTTTGATTTTGATTTTGATTTTGATTTTGATTTTGATTTTGATTTTGATTTTGATTTTGATTTTGATTTTGATTTTGATTTTGATTTTGATTTTGATTTTGATTTTGATTTTGATTTTGATTTTGATTTTGATTTTGATTTTGATTTTGATTTTGATTTTGATTTTGATTTTGATTTTGATTTTGATTTTGATTTTGATTTTGATTTTGATTTTGATTTTGATTTTGATTTTGATTTTGATTTTGATTTTGATTTTGATTTTGATTTTGATTTTGATTTTGATTTTGATTTTGATTTTGATTTTGATTTTGATTTTGATTTTGATTTTGATTTTGATTTTGATTTTGATTTTGATTTTGATTTTGATTTTGATTTTGATTTTGATTTTGATTTTGATTTTGATTTTGATTTTGATTTTGATTTTGATTTTGATTTTGATTTTGATTTTGATTTTGATTTTGATTTTGATTTTGATTTTGATTTTGATTTTGATTTTGATTTTGATTTAATTTTGGTTTTTGATTTTGATTTTGATTTTGATTTTGATTTTGATTTTGATTTTGATTTTGATTTTGATTTTGATTTTGATTTTGATTTTGATTTTGATTTTGATTTTGATTTTGATTTTGATTTTGATTTTGATTTTGATTTTGATTTTGATTTTGATTTTGATTTTGATTTTGATTTTGATTTTGATTTGATTTTGATTTTGATTTTGATTTTGATTTTGATTTGATTTTGATTTTGATTTTGATTTTGATTTTGATTTTGATTTTGATTTTTATTTTGATTTTGATTTTGATTTTGATTTTGATTTTGATTTTGATTTTGATTTTGATTTTGATTTTGAATTTGATTTTGATTTTGATTTTGATTTTGATTTTGATTTTGATTTTGATTTTGATTTTGATTTGATTTTGATTTTGATTTTGATTTTGATTTTGATTTGTTTGATTTGATTTTGATTTTGATTTTGGTTTTGTTTTGATTTTGATTTTGATTTTGATTTTGTTTGATTTTGATTTTGATTTTGATTTTGATTTTGATTTTGATTTTGATTTTGATTTTGATTTTGTTTTGATTTTGTTTTTGATTTTGATTTTGTTTTGATTTTGTTGTGATTGTGGTTTTGTTTTGATTTTGATTTTGATTTTGTTTTGATTTTGATTTTGATTTGTTTTGTTTTGTTTTGATTTTGTTTGTGTTTTGATTTTGATTGTGATTTTGATTTTGATTTTGATTTTGGATTTGATTTTGGATTTTGATTTTGATTTTGATTTGATTTTGTTTTGATTTTGATTTTGTTTTGTTTTGTTGTGATTTTGATTTGATTTTGATTTTGATTTTGATTTTGATTTTGATTTTGATTTTGATTTTGATTTTGAGTTTTGTTTTGTTTTGATTGTGTTTTGATTTTGGTTTTTGTTGGTTTTTATTTTTATTAAATTTTTTTATAAATATATTTTTATTTTTTTATGTAGATTTTTAACAATAAAAATCATATTTCCAAAATCATTTGACCTTTTATTAGATAAAAAGTTTTTTTGTAATTGTAAATGACTTTAAAATACTTTACTTGAATTCCAAATATAAGCTACTGTTATTATTAACGCATACGCTAAAGACAAAAATTTACAAGAGTGGCATTTTTGTATTTATATTGCTTGCAGGTATAACATGTGAACTTAAGTCATTTTTGTTGCGAATCTTACTTCTGTAACGGTGTAAGTTAAACATGTTATTTTCTTTTAGTGTTGATTTCTCATTAGTATTGGTCATTAAGTGTTAATTTCGAATTAAACGCAGTCTAATGACAGAAGAGACGTTTTTATGTAAGCTGCTTGCTAAACACAAAAATCTTTTTTGTTCATGAAGCCTCTTTCTCTCTCTGTCTCTCTGCGCACATATCCTTTAGTTACACTAGCCATCAATATAGACGAATGAAGTTAAACTGTTACGTTTAACAATGAAAATAAACTAGCAATCCTTTAAAGCAACAACTTTAAGTGTCACTTCTTGCTTACAGTTTTGCATTACAAAAGGATCAATAACGATTTTCACTTGGACTTGGACTGGCACTTGAAACATAATGAAAACACCTCGTATGTCAAATAAATTGTATTTTTGATAATCTTATATCATACAAATCATAGAACTTCAATTTTAAAAAAAAAATTATTTCCAGATTGTACCTTAATACGTTTGCGAATACTTCCTTTACTCAGAGCATGTATTTTTTGTATGACAAGTTCGCCATATCTCGATTTTATTTTATTAGATATAAGAGAAAAACAGAGCAGAAAAAACTTGGGAATCATTAAAAAATTTCTAACATTCCTGACAATAGCACTGGCTCAGCCCCATATATGATCAACAAATGGTTGAACCAAAGCATAAATGTAGCAACTTGAGATGATTCAGACGCATTTTTTCCTTATCAAGATGACTAACAAAGAGGCTTTTATTTAATATCAGTCAGTTGTTGATACATGGTTTTAAAATCAACAAGAAATATTGAAAATTGTTCTACAACCAAACAATAACAGCTTCTGTGTGCTTTAATTGACCAAACATACAAATTTGTGGGTGTCTGTAGCAACAAGTTCAACTATTTAAACTGATAAATGATAATAAATGCAGCAAACACATCAAATACAAAACATGCATTTAATGAGATGAGATGAAATGAAAAAAAACATTCTTCTCAAAAAAAAAAACATGAAAAAAAAACCAAAATATTTTCCTACAACTATGACAACAAAAACAATTTAATACCCGTTCATGGCGCTTACAAGTCATGCAACAAAAGTGTCAAAAAATCAAATCAAGCTGTCAGGCATTCTGACACATTTTAGATCAGTTCAAAAGATTTTTCTCTGCCCTACTCCAACCAGCAGACACTCAAAAATTAAAAATAAAAAACTTCCAAGTTGCCATGTAATTGCTCTTAATTGTGTGCTGCGTCAAAGTGCTCAACATAATTTGTAACGCACTAAAAAAAACACACAAACAGGCAACAACAAGCTACAGTAAGTGGTAAAAAGGCGCAAGACGGCTTTTGATCTGCGCTCACACTTTGTTCTAATGAAGCGTTCAAATTGCTTGAAATGGTTTCTGTTTTTTTTTTTTTTGCTTTGTGGCTGCCAATGTTGGGGGTTCATATGGCGCACTAGTTATGCTTTAAACGAAATTATTGGTTGTGGCGCACGCGTACTCGTACTGTTGCTGCTGTATGTTGTGCTGACTCAGCGCTGCTATTTTTTTTGGAACTAACGTCAGAATTATTTCGGTTTGGTTATTATTAAATCCTGTCTCTATTTTGTTTTTTTTTTTTTTGCCACTTGAGCTGGGTTAAAAGCTGTTGCGGGCGTACAGAGAGTTGCTCAAAAAATTGTCTATTCATGTGGTAGCGTGTATTTAAAAATGAAATATTGAAAATAAATAGTGTGTGAATTTTTTTGTAACAATAGCAACAATGGCAACAATACAGCAAACAATAAAAACAATTTAATAAACAAATAGCAATTGTTATCAAATAAAAGAAATCCATTTATAAGTTGGTTGAATGTAAGTGTGTTGTTGTTGATAATGTTGTGATTGATTGATTGATTGTTGGCAACACATAATTAAGTGAGCTGAAGCTGGAAGTTTGTGCCGTACAAATGTAATAATTCTAGCTGAAGCTAAGCGTTTTTTAAACGTTGCCATAATGAGTCATTAGAATGTATGTTTTTCATTAAAGTCATGATGCAAATGATGTTTTAAGTTATTGTGGCAAGAACAAAGATGCACTCGATATGACTGACCTTCGTATTTTATTGAATTTAAATTTTATATTTTTTTTATAAAAATTTTCTTAGAACTTTATTGCTTAAATTTTAACATTTATTAATAATGACCCATAAAAAAAAGTATGTTTGCACTTTAATAAAACGAACAAAAAAAAATCACGAATAATGGAGCCAAATGTGGTCATACATTAATAACTCAATCAGTAAAATTTGTGTAATATAATGAAATTGTGAATTTATGTTTGTACAAAATATTTCAAACTTTAGAGATACAATACAAGCTTAAACAATTTCTATACTGACAGAATTTGAAGTCATTTGTCACTAAAATTATTAAAAAATTGCTAAAATTCGATTGCTTAAGAAATTTTTTAATATTCTCTCTGATTTTTCCAAAACTTCTTAACTCATGATTTTTATAAATCTTTCAATTCAAAATTTGACGAATTTGAAATTTTGAAGCTTTTAGTAAAGAGTTCATCAAAATAATTATTACACAATTTTACATGTAGATGAGACAAAAACATTTTTTAAAAGATATCCTTGCCTTAAAAAATGATTTCGAATAAAAACTAAAATCAAGTTCAATCATATAATATCAAAATCAAAATCAAAACCAAAATCAAAATCAACAATCAAAACCAAAATCAAAATCAAAACACAACAAAATCAAAACAAAATCAAAATCAAACAAAATCAAAACAAAACAAAATCAAAACAAAACCAAACACAACACAAAATCAAACCACACAAAACCAAATCACACACCAAAATCAAAATCAAAATCAAAATCAAAATCAAAATCAAAATCAAAATCAAAATCAAAATCAAAATCAAAACAAATCAAAATCAACATCAAAATCAAAACAAAATCAAAATCAAAATCAAAACCAATCAAAATCAAAATCAAACATCAAAATCAAAATCAAAATCAAAATCAAAATCAAAATCAAAATCAAAATCAAAACAAATCAAAATCAAAATCAAAATCAAAATCAAAATCAAAATCAAAATCAAAATCAAAATCAAAATCAAATCAAAATCAAAATCAAAATCAAAATCAAAATCAAAATCAAAATCAAAATCAAAATCAAAATCAAAATCAAACAAAATCAAAATCAAAATCAAAATCAAATCAAACCAAATCAAAATCAAAATCAAAATCAAAATCAAAATCAAAATCAAAATCAAAATCAAAATCAAAATCAAAATCAAAATCAAAAATCAAAATCAAATCAAAATCAAAATCAAAATCAAAATCAAAATCAAAATCAAAATCAAAATCAAAATCAAAATCAAAATCAAAATCAAAATCAAAACAAAACAAAATCAAAATCAAAATCAAAATCAAAATCAAAATCAAAATCAAAATCAAATACAAAATCAAAATCAAAATCAAAATCAAAATCAAAATCAAAATCAAAATCAAAATCAAAATCAAAATCAAAATCAAAATCAAAATCAAAATCAAAATCAAAATCAAAATCAAAATCAAAATCAAAATCAAAATCAAATCAAAATCAAAATCAAAATCAAAATCAAAATCAAAATCAAAATCAAAATCAAAATCAAAATCAAAATCAAAATCAAAATCAAAATCAAAATCAAAATCAAAATCAAAATCAAAATCAAAATCAAAATCAAAATCAAAATCAAAATCAAAATCAAAATCAAAATCAAAATCAAAATCAAAATCAAAATCAAAATCAAAATCAAAATCAAAATCAAATCAAAATCAAAATCAAAATCAAAATCAAAATCAAAATCAAAATCAAAATCAAAATCAAAATCAAAATCAAAATCAAAATCAAAATCAAAATCAAAATCAAAATCAAAATCAAAATCAAAATCAAAATCAAAATCAAAATCAAAATCAAAATCAAAATCAAAATCAAAATCAAAATCAAAATCAAAATCAAAATCAAAATCAAAATCAAAATCAAAATCAAAATCAAAATCAAAATCAAAATCAAAATCAAAATCAAAATCAAAATCAAAATCAAAATCAAAATCAAAATCAAAATCAAAATCAAAATCAAAATCAAAATCAAAATCAAAATCAAAATCAAAATCACAATCAAAATCAAAATCAAAATCAAAATCAAATCAAAATCAAAATCAAAATCAAAATCAAAATCAAAATCAAAATCAAAATCAAAATCAAAATCAAAATCAAAATCAAAATCAAAATCAAAATCAAAATCAAAATCAAAATCAAAATCAAAATCAAAATCAAAATCAAGATCAAGGTCATGGTCCAGATGAAGATCACATCAAGATCCAGATAAAGATCAATTCAATATCAAGATCAAGATCAAGATCAAGATCAAGATCAAGATCAAGATCAAGATCAAGATCAAGATCAAGATCAAGATCAAGATCAAGATCAAGATCAATATCAAGATTAAGATCAAGATCAAGATCAAGATCAGGATCAAGATCAAGATCAAGATCAGGATCAAGATCATGAACAAGATCAAAATCAAGATTTAGATCAAGTCCTAGTTCAAGTCCAAGTGCAAGTTCAAATCATCCAAGTAAGACTCCAAGTCCAAGTCGAGATCAAATTCAAAGTTCAAAATTAAAATGAAATTCAGGACTTATTGTGATAATCAAAATTATTTATATGTGTCTCCAAGTTCTTAAAACGTGCTGAAAATGATTTTGAATTCTTTTTTTTTCTTGCAAATAAAATAAAAATTAATAAATCTTCAAAAAGCTTATTAAAAGCCTAAAAATTAATTAATATATCGTGTTCTAAGCTTAACAAAATTTGCTTCAAAGAAAGTTTGTCGCTTAAGTCTTTTGTTTTAATACCAATCTCAGCTCAAAGTACTGATTGTTTTATTTCACCAGCAAAGATTTTATTGACATAAATGTTGTAAGCTCATTAATCATGTGATCAACATATCAGAAGCAATAACAACAACAACAATAACAACAACAACAACTATAGCAATATATCGTTCTTGTCATCGTCGTTGTCAGCTTCAACACACTTAGTCAAAAGCCAAAGGAGACAAACGACAGCAGCAGCAACAGCAACACTGCCGGTTGCCTGAGTTGTTGTTCTTGTTATTATTATTATTATTATTACTTTTGTTGTTGTTGTTGTTGTTGTTGTTGTTGTTGTTGTTGTTGTTGTTGTTGTTGTTGTTGTTGTTGTTGTTGTTGTTGTTGTTATTGTTGTTGTTGTTGTTGTTTTTGTTGTTGTTGTTGTTGTTGTTGTTGTTGTTGTTGTTGCCTTTGGCTACTGTCCTTGTTGGTTTTTATTAAAGTTGTCATTTAAACAATTTTTCAATATCTACCATTTATTTTTTAATAATTCATGCTAACCCGCTGCGCTCAAGTTGTTGCACGAGCGAGCGCGCACAAATGCGTGCACCAAGAACTATGTTAGGGCAGCAGCAAAGTGTGGTTTGTTGTTGTTGTTGTTGTTATTGTTGTTCTGACAACAGTGCTCGACAAAATGTGCACTTGAGGTGCACATAGCTTATGCCATGAGTTGCAACAGAAGCGTCAATTACTACTTCGTTGCCACTGCGTACATGTTGCATATTTTTGTATAAAGTCCTTGAAGTGGAAGGAATCGTTGTCGCAATGAATTATGGCTGTCTTTGGCTGGCAAGCTATAAGAACAAAAAATCAATAAAATAAATGCACGAGTTGTTGTGATAGTTGTGCTATTTATATCAATAACAGGCCCAGTCATCAGTGTTATTGATCGCGTTAAATGCTGCGCTCGGCAAATATTAAACATTCTCACATAACTAAATTTTTTTTGTTTGCATTTTCAATATTTTTTTGTTTCTGCGACGTTCCTTAATTATGAGCCCAATTTAAGCAGGTTTAATTAAGCACTCTACAACGTTCAGCGGTTATAGTGCTCTGAATTGTATGTTTATGAAAAAAATTAAAACAAAAAAAAACAAAAAATTGTCGCTTTGTCTTTATTAATATGCGCATGTTGTGCTGAGCTCTGCTGTTTGGTTGTTTGTTTTTTGCGTTCTTGTCAGCAAAATATCAATTCTTCTGCCAAAGATGATGATCAATGATTGCGATCATTTACCACAAATGGGCAGCAATCAAAAGCAGCACAACAACGCAGACATTCCCCAAAGATTCCTTATCAAAATGTTGCGAATTTTAAAAATGAAATCATAAACATAGTTGCTGCTGTTTTTGTCTTCTTTGTCAAGCAAAACAAAAAAAAAAAATACAAAACACCGATAGCAACATTTGGATATAATTACAGCAGCAGCG
>OY282644.1:1491294-1718351 GCA_958299015.1 Tetanocera ferruginea
ATTGGTCATTAAGTGTTAATTTCGAATTAACGCAGTCTAATGACAAGAAGAAGAGAAGTTTTTATGTAAGCTGCTTGCTAAACACAAAAATCTTTTTTGTACACGAAGCCTCTTTCTCTGTCTCTCTGCACACATATCCTTTAGTTACACTACCCATCAATATAGACGAATGAAGTTAAACTGTTGCGTTTAACAATGAAAATAAACTAGCAATCCTTTAAAGCAACAACTTTAAGTGTCACTTCTTGCTTACAGTTCTGCATTACAAAAGGATCAATAACGATTTCACTTGGACTTGGACTGGCACTTGAAAACATAATGAAAACACCTCGTATGTCAAACAAATTGTATTTTTGATAATCTTATATCATACAAATCATAGAACTCATTTAAAAATAAATTTAATTCAATTATTTCTACCTTAATACGTTTGCGAATACTTCCTTTACTCAGAGCATGTATTTTTTGTATTACAAGTTCACCATATCTCGATTTTATTTTATTTGATATAAGAGAAAAACAAAGAAGAAAAAACTTGGGAAATCATAAAAAAATTTCTTACATTCTGACAATAGCACTGGATCAGTCCCATATATGATCAACAAATGGTTGAACCAAAGCATAAATGTAGCAACTTGAGATGATTCAGACGCATTTTTTTCTTATCAAGATGACTAACAAAAAGGCTTTTATTTAATATCAGTCAGTTGCTGATAAATGGTTTTAAAATCAACAAGAAATATTGAAAATTGTTCTAACAACCAAACAATAACAGCTTCTGTGTGCTTTAATTGACCAAACATACAAATTTGTGGGTGTCTGTAGCAACAAGTTCAACTATTTAAACTGATAAATGATAATAAATGCAGCAAACACATCAAAATACAAACATGCATTTAATAAGATGAGATGATATGAAAAAACATTCTTCTCAAAAAAAAAACATGAAAAAAAAACCAAAATATTTTCCTACAACTATGACAACAAAAACAATTTAATACCCGTTCATGGCGCTTATAAGTCATGCAACAAAAGTGTCAAAAATCAAATCAAGCTGTCAGGCATTCTGACACATTTTAGATCAGTTCAAAAGATTTTTTCTCTGCCCTACTCCAACCAGCAGACACTCAAAATTAAAAATAAAAAACTTCCAAGTTGCCATGTAATTGCTCTTGATTGTGTGCTGCGTCAAAGTGCTCAACATAATTTGTAACGCACTAAAAAAAAACACACAAACAGGCAACAACAAGCTACAGTAAGTGGTAAAAAAGGCGCAAGACGGCTTTTGATCTGCGCTCACACTTTGTTCTAATGAAGCGTTCAAATTGCTTGAAATGGTTTCTGTTTTTTTTTTTTTTTTTGCTTTGTGGCTGCCAATGTTGGGGGTTCATATGGCGCACTAGTTATGCTTTAAACGAAATTATTGGTTGTGGCGCACGCGTACTCGTACTGTTGCTGCTGTATGTTGTGCTGACTCAGCGCTGCTTTTTTTTTGTAACTAACGTCAGAATTATTTCGGTTTGGTTATTATTAAATCCTGTTTCTATTTTGTTTTTTTTTTGCCACTTGAGCTGGGTTAAAAGCTGTTGCGGGCGTGCAGAGAGTTGCTCAAAAAATTGTCTATTCATGTGGTAGCGTGTATTTAAAAATGAAATATTGAAAATAAATAGTGTGTGAATTTTTTTGTAACAATAGCAACAATGGCAACAATACAGCAAACAATAAAAACAATTTAATAAACAAATAGAAATTGTTATCAAATAAAAGAAATCCATTTATAAGTTGGTTGAATGTAAGTGTGTTGTTGTTGATAATGTTGTGATTGATTGATTGATTGTTGGCAACACATAATTTAGTGAGCTAAAGCTGGAAGTTTGTGCCGTACAAATGTAATAATTCTAGCTGAAGCTAACCGTTTTTTAAACGTTGCCATAATGAGTCATTAGAATGTATGTTTTTCATTTAAGTCATGATGCAAATGATGTTTTTAGCTATTGTGGCAAGAACAAAGATGCACTCGATATGACTGACCTTCGTATTTTATTGAATTTTAATTTTATTTTTTTTTTATAAAAATTTTCTTAGAAATTTATTGCTTAAATTTTAACATTTATTAATAATGACCCATAAAAAAAAGTATGTTTGCACTTTAATAAAACGAACAAAAAAAAATCACGAATAATGGAGCCAAATGTGGTCATACATTAATAACTCAATCAGTAAAATTTGTGTAATATAATGAAATTGTGAATTTATGTTTGTACAAAATATTTCAAACTTTAGAGATACAATACAAGCTTAAACAATTTCTATACTGACAGAATTTGAAGTCATTTGTCACTAAAATTATTAAAAAATTGCTAAAATTCGATTGCTTAAGAAATTTTTTAATATTCTCTCTGATTTTTCCAAAACTTCTTAACTCATGATTTTTATAAATCTTTCAATTTCAAAATTTGACGAATTTGAAATTTTGAAGCTTTTAGTAAAGAGTTCATCAAAATAATTATTACACAATTTTACATGTAGATGAGACAAAAACATTTTTTAAAAGATATCCTTGCCTTAAAAAATTATTTCGAATAAAAACTAAAATCAAGTTCAATCATATAATATCAAAATCAAAATCAAAACCAAAATCAAAATCAAAATCAAAATCAAAATCAAAATCAAAATCAAAATCAAAATCAAAATCAAAATCAAAATCAAAATCAAAATCAAAATCAAAATCAAAATCAAAATCAAAATCAAAATCAAAATCAAAATCAAAATCAAAATCAAAATCAAAATCAAAATCAAAATCAAAATCAAAATCAAAATCAAAATCAAATCAAAATCAAAATCAAAATCAAAATCAAAATCAAAATCAAAATCAAAATCAAAATCAAAATCAAAATCAAAATCAAAATCAAAATCAAAATCAAAATCAAAATCAAAATCAAAATCAAAATCAAAATCAAAATCAAAATCAAAATCAAAATCAAAATCAAAATCAAAATCAAAATCAAAATCAAAATCAAAATCAAAATCAAAATCAAAATCAAAATCAAATCAAAATCAAAATCAAAATCAAAATCAAAATCAAAATCAAAATCAAAATCAAAATCAAAATCAAAATCAAAATCAAACAATCAAAATCAAAATCAAAATCAAAATCAAATCAAAATCAAAATCAAAATCAAAATCAAAATCAAAATCAAAATCAAAATCAAAATCAAAATCAAAATCAAAATCAAAATCAAAATCAAAATCAAAATCAAAATCAAAATCAAAATCAAAATCAAAATCAAAATCAAAATCAAAATCAAAATCAAAATCAAAATCAAAATCAAAATCAAAATCAAAATCAAAATCAAAATCAAAATCAAAATCAAAATCAAAATCAAAATCAAAATCAAAATCAAAATCAAAATCAAAATCAAAATCAAAATCAAAATCAAAATCAAAATCAAAATCAAAATCAAAATCAAAATCAAAATCAAAATCAAAATCAAAATCAAAATCAAAATCAAAATCAAAATCAAAATCAAAATCAAAATCAAAATCAAAATCAAAACAATCAAAATCAAAATCAAAATCAAAATCAAAATCAAAATCAAAATCAAATCAAAATCAAAATCAAAATCAAAATCAAAATCAAAATCAAAATCAAAATCAAAATCAAAATCAAAATCAAAATCAAAATCAAAATCAAAATCAAAATCAAAATCAAAATCAAAATCAAAATCAAAATCAAAATCAAAATCAAAATCAAAATCAAAATCAAAATCAAAATCAAAATCAAAATCAAAATCAAAATCAAAATCAAAATCAAAATCAAAATCAAAATCAAAATCAAAATCAAAATCAAAATCAAAATCAAAATCAAAATCAAAATCAAAATCAAAATCAAAATCAAAATCAAAATCAAAATCAAATTCAAAATCAAAATCAAAATCAAAATCAAAATCAAAATCAAAATCAAAATCAAAATCAAAATCAAAATCAAAATCAAAATCAAAATCAAAATCAAAATCAAAATCAAAATCAAAATCAAAATCAAAATCAAAATCAAAATCAATATCAATATCAAAATCAAAATCAAAATCAAAATCAAAATCAAAATCGAAATCAAAATCAAAATCAAAATCAAAATCAAAATCAAAATCAAAATCAAAATCAAAATCAAAATCAAAATCAAAATCAAAATCAAAATCAAAATCAAAATCAAAATCAAAATCAAAATCAAATCAAAATCAAAATCAAAATCAAATCAAAATCAAAATCAAAATCAAAATCAAAATCAAAATCAAAATCAAAATCAAAATCAAAATCAAAATCAAAATCAAAATCAAAATCAAAATCAAAATCAAAATCAAAATCAAAATCAAAATCAAAATCAAAATCAAAATCAAAATCAAAATCAAAATCAAAATCAAAATCAAAATCAAAATCAAAATCAAAATCAAAATCAAAATCAAAATCAAAATCAAAATCAAAATCAAAATCAAAATCAAAATCAAAATCAAAATCAAAATCAAAATCAAAATCAAAATCAAAATCAAAATCAAACTCAAACTCAAAATCAAAATCAAAATCAAAATCAAAATCAAAATCAAAATCAAAATCAAAATCAAAATCAAAATCAAATCAAAATCAAAATCAAAATCAAAATCAAAATCAAAATCAAAATCAAAATCAAAATCAAAATCAAAATCAAAATCAAAATCAAAATCAACAAATCAAAATCAAAATCAAAATCAAAATCAAAATCAAAATCAAAATCAAAATCAAAATCAAAATCAAAATCAAAATCAAAATCAAAATCAAAATCAAAATCAAAATCAAAATCAAAATCAAAATCAAAATCAAAATCAAAATCAAAATCAAAATCAAAATCAAAATCAAAATCAAAATCAAAATCAAAATCAAAATCAAAATCAAAATCAAAATCAAAATCAAAATCAAAATCAAAATCAAAATCAAAATCAAAATCAAAATCAAAATCAAAATCAAAATCAAAATCAAAATCAAAATCAAAATCAAAATCAAAATCAAAATCAAAATCAAAATCAAAATCAAAATCAAAATCAAAATCAAAATCAAAATCAAAATCAAAATCAAAATCTAAATCAAAATCAAAATCAAAATCAAAATCAAAATCAAAATCAAAATCAAAATCAAAATCAAAATCAAAATCAAAATCAAAATCAAAATCAAAATCAAAATCAAAATCAAAATCAAAATCAAAATCAAAATCAAAATCAAAATCAAAATCAAAATCAAAATCAAAATCAAAATCAAAATCAAAATCAAAATCAAAATCAAAATCAAAATCAAAATCAAAATCAAAATCAAAATCAAAATCAAAATCAAAATCAAAATCAAAATCAAAATCAAAATCAAAATCAAAATCAAAATCAAAATCAAAATCAAAATCAAAATCAAAATCAAAATCAAAATCAAAATCAAAATCAAAATCAAAATCAAAATCAAAATCAAGATCAAGGTCATGGTCCAGATGAAGATCACATCAAGATCCAGATAAAGATCAATTCAATATCAAGATCAAGATCAAGATCAAGATCAAGATCAAGATCAAGATCAAGATCAAGATCAAGATCAAGATCAAGATCAAGATCAAGATCAAGATCAAGATCAAGATCAAGATCAATATCAAGATTAAGATCAAGATCAAGATCAAGATCAGGATCAAGATCAAGATCAAGATCAGGATCAAGATCATGAACAAGATCAAAATCAAGATTTAGATCAAGTCCTAGTTCAAGTCCAAGTGCAAGTTCAAATCATCCAAGTAAGACTCCAAGTCCAAGTCGAGATCAAATTCAAAGTTCAAAATTAAAATGAAATTCAGGACTTATTGTGATAATCAAAATTATTTATATGTGTCTCCAAGTTCTTAAAACGTGCTGAAAATGATTTTGAATTCTTTTTTTTTCTTGCAAATAAAATAAAAATTAATAAATCTTCAAAAAGCTTATTAAAAGCCTAAAAATTAATTAATATATCGTGTTCTAAGCTTAACAAAATTTGCTTCAAAGAAAGTTTGTCGCTTAAGTCTTTTGTTTTAATACCAATCTCAGCTCAAAGTACTGATTGTTTTATTTCACCAGCAAAGATTTTATTGACATAAATGTTGTAAGCTCATTAATCATGTGATCAACATATCAGAAGCAATAACAACAACAACAATAACAACAACAACAACTATAGCAATATATCGTTCTTGTCATCGTCGTTGTCAGCTTCAACACACTTAGTCAAAAGCCAAAGGAGACAAACGACAGCAGCAGCAACAGCAACACTGCCGGTTGCCTGAGTTGTTGTTCTTGTTATTATTATTATTATTATTACTTTTGTTGTTGTTGTTGTTGTTGTTGTTGTTGTTGTTGTTGTTGTTGTTGTTGTTGTTGTTGTTGTTGTTGTTATTGTTGTTGTTGTTGTTGTTTTTGTTGTTGTTGTTGTTGTTGTTGTTGTTGTTGTTGTTGTTGTTGCCTTTGGCTACTGTCCTTGTTGGTTTTTATTAAAGTTGTCATTTAAACAATTTTTCAATATCTACCATTTATTTTTTAATAATTCATGCTAACCCGCTGCGCTCAAGTTGTTGCACGAGCGAGCGCGCACAAATGCGTGCACCAAGAACTATGTTAGGGCAGCAGCAAAGTGTGGTTTGTTGTTATAGTTGTTGTTCTGACAACAGTGCTCGACAAAATGTGCACTTGAGGTGCACATAGCTTATGCCATGAGTTGCAACAGAAGCGTCAATTACTACTTCGTTGCCACTGCGTACATGTTGCATATTTTTGTATAAAGTCCTTGAAGTGGAAGGAATCGTTGTCGCAATGAATTATGGCTGTTTTTGGCTGGCAAGCTATAAGAACAAAAAATCAATAAAATAAATGCACGAGTTGTTGTGATAGTTGTGCTATTTATATCAATAACAGGCCCAGTCATCAGTGTTATTGATCGCGTTAAATGCTGCGCTCGGCAAATATTAAACATTCTCTCATAACTAAATTTTTTTTGTTTGCATTTTCAATATTTTTTTGTTTCTGCAACGTTCCTTAATTATGAGCCCAATTTAAGCAGGTTTAATTAAGCACTCTACAACGTTCAGCGGTTATAGTGCTCTGAATTGTATGTTTATGAAAAAAATTAAAACAAAAAAAAACAAAAAATTGTCGCTTTGTCTTTATTAATATGCGCATGTTGTGCTGAGCTCTGCTGTTTGGTTGTTTGTTTTTTGCGTTCTTGTCAGCAAAATATCAATTCTTCTGCCAAAGATGATGATCAATGATTGCGATCATTTACCACAAATGGGCAGCAATCAAAAGCAGCACAACAACGCAGACATTCCCCAAAGATTCCTTATCAAAATGTTGCGAATTTTAAAAATGAAATCATAAACATAGTTGCTGCTGTTTTTGTCTTCTTTGTCAAGCAAAACAAAAAAAAATACAAAAATACAAAACACCGATAGCAACATTTGGCTATAATTACAGCAGCAGCGGCAACAGCAGCGGCAGCAGCATTGTTGCCTTTTTTTGTCGCAACATGTAAACGTTTTTTGTATAGAAATATTTAGGAATTCAGAGCATTGTGTCATATTTAATACAGAAATTTTAATTAAGCACAATTTGTAAACGATGCACGTTGGCGATTTTATTTTTGCAGCAATTTTTGTTGTTGCTCTTGTTGAATTTTTATTTATTGAATTCATATGTTATGGGTGTTGTAGCGCTGCTGTCTGCGATTTTAGTCATTGGAGCGGCAATGATTGGGCGGTAATGACGTCCTTTAAAAAAAATACAAAAACGCGGAATTTTGTTAATTTACGCTTTAAATAAGAAAAAAAAATTAAATTTCTAGGAAGAGTGATCAATTTATAAAGTTGTCAAGCTTTATGAAAAATATTGTTTTTATTTTAACCCCCATTTTTTCTATGAAATGCACTTTAAGTTATGTTTAATATTAAGTTTGTGAACAGAAATTAAAAACATAAAAATAAACTATAAAAAAAAATAAAATATTTTTTGAAAATTTTTTTAAACTTTCATCAGAAACAATATTTTATGCACAAAAGAAATAAGCAATGACTTTTCTTCATTCAAAACTTGTAAACAATGCAAATACAAATATTGCAACATTCACATAAATCTTTTTTAAGGACATTTGTACAATTTTTCGCAGCATGCGCTCCTTTCTGCAACTTATCGTAAATAAACTTAACGCAACTTAATTATTCCGCTCCAAAAACCAATCAATTATGTCGCCGTATCGTCCAAACCAGCAAAGGTTTTAATAAAAAATACAACAACTTTTGCTCAAATATAGAAAAAAAAACATTTTGAAAGTCAATAAAATAACAAAAAACTGCATAAATTAAAAATCAACGCTTTAAGAGCACTTCATAAATGATGCCAAAATTTAAAAGCAGTTAATTTAAACAAGCAAACAACTCAAAGACGCTCACTTCTGTTCAACTCACACAAAAAAAAAAACACCCTCATGTGTCAACTCACTTTGGCACGTACAACATTTAGTGCAGCTTTTTGCGTTTTGCTTAACCCTCACTTTGGCACTATTTACATATGTAAATATCCCAATTTTAAATTTGCCATAACTCCTTTCTTTTTTATTCGATTTGAATATGGCTTGGACTCTGTGGCTATTTTTTGGTTTTCTTTCTGAAAATTCAAAAGTTGTTTTTAATTTTAGAATTTTTTGATACTTTTTGAAAATTTTTCATTTCTATAACGTAGTTTGGTACATATTTACATATGTAAATATTTTGTATTTTAAAGGCTTTTCTGGTGTTTTACCGCATTTTTTGTATTATTTATAGAAAAAAATGATAAAGAAAAACTCTTCACATATTTTTTATATACACATATTTCGTATTTGATAGCTTTTATTGGGAAAATATTAATGAACAAAAATTTTTGGTTCGCTGGCACAACAATATGTCATGTTCTGATATTGTTGCTGGAAGTACTAATTTAATGAAAAAAGTATATTTTCTGTTGAAATGGGTTTTTGTTTATTCATTGGAACTATAAATTTTTTTTAATTTGATCTACATACTTACATTTTGATTATTCGTAAAGGGCTGGACCGTCAAGTGTGCATAATATGTAAAACGATATATCGTAAGAAGTAATGCATGGATTTGATTGGTTAATAATTTTTTGAATAGGTTACAGAAAAACCTTTCTTTTGATACCCATAAAGCTAGATATTGTTGGAAAAAAAACACGACTTTTCCAGGCCCATTTTCCCAACTTGCGAACCCTATAACTTCTAAACCATTTGACAACGGTGTGAAATTTTTCCGGAATTGGACTTAGAAGGTGTTAATACATATATTCCACCTAAAAAATCATGCAAATTGAGAGGTTCTGTTTATCTTTAATGATGACAAAAAAAAATATTTACAAATGTAAATATGTGCCAGATTACGAAGTAAAAGATTGGTGCCAAAGTGAGGGTTAAAATTATTTGTAGCATCCTTTTTCGTTGGAATTTCTTGACCAGCTAGCCGCGAGAATGCTTGTTGTTTGACCAAATCAAGCCAACAGCTCGCAACAAGCCACACTCATCAAATGCCAAATTTTTGTTTTTGGCGTTGATTTTTGTTTCGGTTGCAATAATTTAAAATGCAGCGCACGTTTAATATTGTTTTAATATAAATTATACTGCTACGTTTTTGGGCAGCATATTAGTTGAAGTAAATAAAATTTTGTGTCTGGCTATTTAATAAATGCAATAATTAAAGCCTGTGTGTGTGTGTGTGTGTGTGTAGGAATTTTAAAATCACACTTTTCCAGGCTGCAGCTTCAAATGAAATTAAAAAGCTCGTCAAAGTGTTGAAATTTAATAACTTGCCTTTTATGGAAAGTCAAAAGGAAGCAAAGAAGAAAAATCAAAAATAATTTTAATTCCATAGAGAGACATTTTTACGATGCTGACAATATATCAGGCAAAAATATCAAAACACCATTTATAACGAAATTGTTTTATTTTCTTTATTTTTCATATTAAAGTTAATTTAGAAACAAAATATAGCTATTTTGATTTATTTTATGTTTCATTAGCAAACGCAGCCCAGCCTAGTTTGTTGCTTAAGTCTTTTGTTTGCTTGTCTGTGATTAACGTGCGTTTCGGCTTAATTTATCGAGAAGATTTTATTTTGTATTGAAAATCTTGCCAAGCGTGCTTGGCATATTTTCAAGCACAATTTAATATCAACTTAATTTATCTCCATAAACACTATCAATAGCTCCTTAGGCACAAAAAAAAAGAAAAAAAACAAAACAATAACAAAAACAATATAACAAACAATTTGCTGATTTATACACGTCAGGCCTGAGTTGATCGATACAATAATTTTGCATATCACGTAAATGAAATTAAATCATTTTAGTTGAGCACTCAATGGCGAAATTGTGCTGCTTTTTTTATTTTTTTGTTGTTAAGCAATTATTTTGCGTAAGTCCGTTTTATTGTTCATTTAGAATAAAAGTTTTGTACCTACGTACTTGAATAACGATTGCGTGCTGCGGCAGTGGCAAACAAATAAACAACAACACTCACACACAAAAATACATACATGCGAAAAAAAGAGTCATGGTGTGCACGGAATTTATTGCTCTTTAGTTGAACATTAAAAGAAATTAATTGAATTTTTAATGCTTTTTTTATGCACGAATATGTGCGTGTATGTGTTTGTATCTATGTATGCGCCACATTATATGTGCTGTTGATGAGGCAAAAATAGCAGAAAACCATTTAAACACGAAATTGTGTTTTTATTTGTGCGCTTCCATGTGAAATAGTTGTATTAAAAATGGCGAGTAAAACAAAATGGCGTTATAAAAACTGTGCTATAGTGCCGTGAGTATGGCTGAAAAAATCAATTTGTTGAAATGTTCAATTTAAGTAGCGAATTGGAAAGCGGAAAATTAAGTGATTTTATGACACTTTTAAAAATTGATTAGCATGCAGTCAGCATTAATTAGAATTGGCGTAAATAATAAAAATAATATAAAAACCCTTAACGGTTACTTTATGGAATATTTAAGGAGTTAGGAATAGGTTTGAGGGTTTGTGGTTTGAGGGTATGCTATACATATTAAGGCCAATCAAAATATTTGCAATTTTTAAAGAGATGAAACCAATTATTTTTTCTTTCTTAAAACAATAATTGTTTTTTGAATGCTTACATAAAGCATCAATAGTTTTTACAAAATGTGATGTTATTGTGATGTGATTGTGATGTGATTGTGATGTGATTGTGATGTGATTGTGATGTGATTGTGATGTGATTGTGATGTGATTGTGATGTGATTGTGATGTGATTGTGATGTGATTGTGATGTGATTGTGATGTGATTGTGAAGTGATTGTGATATGATTGTGATGTGATTGTGATGTGATTGTGATGTGATTGTGATGTGATTGTGATGTGATTGTGATGTGATTGTGATGTGATTGTGATGTGATTGTGATGTGATTGTGATGTGATTGTGATGTGATTGTGGTGTGATTGTGATGTGATTATGATGTGGTTGTGATGTGATTGTGATGTGATTGTGATGTGATTGTGATGTGATTGTGATGTGATTGTGATGTGATTGTGATGTGATTGTGATGTGATTGTGATGTGATTGTGATGTGATTGTGATGTGATTGTGATGTGATTGTGATGTGATTGTGATGTGATTGTGATGTGATTGTGATGTGATTGTGATGTGATTGTGATGTGATTGTGATGTGATTGTGATGTGATTGTGATGTGATTGTGATGTGATTGTGATTGTGATGTGATTGTGATGTGATTGTGATGTGATTGTGATGTGATTGTGATGTGATTGTGATGTGATTGTGATGTGATTGTGATGTGATTGTGATGTGATTGTGATGTGATGTGATTATGATGTGATTGTGATGTGATTGTGATATGACAGTGGGTTTACGGTTTAAATGATACACGGCATGTTAATTTTGACCAATCATGAAATTAAAGCGCTGAAATGAACTGATTTCTCTTATAATGGATCAATAATAAGTATTGTCACCGGTTTTCAAACAGAACACTGCCTAACTGTAAACCACGGCTAGAGATTAAACTTCCTCCATAACGATTGCTGCAGAATCTGTAGAGACGATGTAGAGAAATAATCTACAAGACATCTTCTATACACATGCCCAGCGATGGCAACAAATCGACAACTTTTCTTAGGTAACTAGTCTTACAGTGACCTAGATGGTCTCTCAGAATCTTCGTTCTACAGAAATAAACAACCTCTGAAACCGCAACGTGCCTAATTGGCCTATTTGTGTCTTACAAGAGGCAGTCACATCAACCTAACCTGTGATATTCAAACCAGAAATCTTACGTGAACTTAAAGACCGTTGATGCAAATTTCAGGCCTGAAGAGGAGGGCATATCGGTAATTCCATATCATTTCGACAAATTTTTATCAAAATCTGACCTTAGTGCTTCCGATTTTTTTGCAACTTTGTAGGTTAAAAGTTCACATTAAAAAAACATATTCTGTGTTTTTTATAATTGCGAAATTTTTTTTTTGCAAAGTTATGCTCAGTCAAAAACATTGAAAATCATACAAAAATTAAATAGATGCATGTATTTAAAGAGCTCTATCTTCTTAACTGTAAGTCGTACAGAAAATAACTTCAAGTATAGTTTAAGTACCTTGAATGGATCTTTCTGGTGGTGTCATTTTTTTAAAGTACTTTTATGGCAAAAAGTTTTTTTTTCTTTTCCCGAAATTTACCATCATATTTTTCACAGTCAGCGCAACAACTTTTTCACCATTTTAATAAAATGTAGTATGTAGGCATTCATTTTGAAGGTTTGTGCAAAATTTCAAGTTGGATCTGCAACGATTGCTATTTTTAATGAATTTTTTAAAAAATGCCTGCTAAAGATTTCATATATTTCTATACAGATAATTTAACTTTAAAATAAAAAAATATATTGTTCCTTATTTTATATATGCAGTAACTCTTTGGTTTGAAGTAAGTCTTTCAAATAGATCATCATAAAAAATTAATGTGTTCCAAATTTATGGCCATGTGTTTTACTACTCAAAGGATCAATTGAATGCGTTTTTGTTTAATCTTCCATACTTGAATTTTCTTAAATTTTACAACTATTTCTGTCCTTTAACTGCATAGTTTTAATTTAGATAGCAATCTAATGGTCTTGTAAATAAGTAAGAACTGCTTTGATGAAGACAATTCAGTATTGACAGTTCTTAAGTTTTTTGACACCCAATTAAAAAATTTTAAAAGCGAAGGAGCTGAAGTTTGATTCGTTGAGTCGCAGTGCACATGTCAATACATACAACAAATATTTTTTTTATGATGATCAATCACAAGATTCATTGGTTGCAAATGTACCTATATATTAAGTAAGGAACAATATTTTGTTGTATATAAAAATAAAATTTTCGATATACAAATATAGGAAAACTTAAGTAGGCATTTTTTTAAAAAAATCATTACAAATAGCAATCGTTGGAGATCCAACTTAAAATTTTGCGTAAACCTTACAAATGAATGCCTTAATGCGATATTATATTGAAAAGGTGAAAAAGTTGTTGCGCCGACTGTGAAAAATATGATGGTAAATTTCGGGATAAGAAAAATAAACTTTTTCTATTAAAAAACTATAAACAAATGACACCACCAGAAAGATCCATTCAAGGTACCTAAACTATACCTGAGTTTCTTGTCTGTGCAACTTACACTTTAGAAGATAGAGCAGTTTAAATACATGTGTCCGTTTAGTTTTTTTATCATTTTTAATGTTTTTGAGAGTGTATATCTTTGCAAAAAAAATTAACTTGCAAAAAAAAAGTACGCAGTTATTATATTTTTCAGATGAACAATACACCAAAAAAGTTTCAGAAGTTTAAAAAATAGTGATGTCAGAAAAGTGTGCCTTTTGACATGGAATCACCGATATGCATGAAAAATTCAGCGCTATTTTTAAGGAACTATCAGACCTTACGATCTGAATTCTGTCATGCCTTTCTCTGAATGATTTATGATTCCAAACAGTCATTACATTCTCTGCTGGAAAATAACTTAAAAAAAAATCAAACGATATTTCCTCACAAACAAATTCCTTTATAAATTCTTAATTCAATATTTCGGTAAATAAAAGCACAATAAAAATTTAATTTATAATAATGCTTCAAAAAATTTCTTCGTGCTAACAATATTTGTTCTTATTTATATATCATTTTTCACTTTGTATGAAAAAATACAAAGTGAAAAAAATATTTTGAATAATTGTAAAATATGTTCTCAAAACTAATTTTTTTTGCTAGTTTTGTCACTTCAAACTTTCGGTTAGCAACGTGACTCATTATTGTCTGTTAATTTCTGTTAATTTTGTATATTTTTCCAAGTTTTGTGCCAGTCTTTCAGCATTCATATTAAAGCACTGATGCTTGCAATATGTTGTAATACGTTCTTTGCCCCAGCAGCATGACCCTCTTTAGTTCAAGTTCAGTTTTAATAAATATAATAAATACTTAAAGTAAACCTATTATTAAATCAAACAATTCAGTTGTTAAGCCCATTTTTTGCCAAGCAAGCTCAAGCTCATTTTCAATATAAATTAAATATTATTGAATAAAAAAAAACGCATCACCTGGCATGGCAATGACTGCAGAG
Source organism: Tetanocera ferruginea (assembly GCA_958299015.1). NCBI lineage: Eukaryota > Metazoa > Arthropoda > Insecta > Diptera > Sciomyzidae > Tetanocera > Tetanocera ferruginea. Next base: position 1,506,003 of record OY282644.1, read on the forward strand.
CAGACATATTAAATAAAAGTACACCGAAGACTCAAGCTAGTCGCGTCATATTTTCCGCTTGGCTAACTTAAGTCTTGGTGAATCCATTAGACCACAACAATGCCGAGTTATAGGAAAAAAAAAATGTAATTTAAAAAAGAAATATATTAATTTTTCATATTATTATATTGGCGTGTTGACTGCAAGTTAAAGTTAGTTGTTTTGTTTCTTTTTCAAAGTTGTTGGCCAGACGCTGAATCTTAAGGTAAGTTTGATTTTTTGTCGTCAGAGTTTTTGAAATTATTCTGTGTTTTCTTAAAGTAAAACATTGACATATATTAAATTTTATGTTAATATTAACCCTTGTTCAGCACACTTCTCTGGTAAAACTTGATCGGCACACTGGAATCAAGTGCACAAAAAATCATCAAAAAAATGAACCTATAGAATATATTGACATGATTTTTATTTTTTAGCTATTTCAAAATGTAATTTTTAATAAAATATTTTTCATTTTGTTACACTTTCAAAAAATTTTGAACATTTTCGGCACAACCTATGCTCTCCACTTTCAACATCCGTGCAGAAAGACAAAAACTTGTTTTCCCATTCATTGTTTTTTATGCCTCTTCGACACTTTATTCGTCTCTGCTGCCTTCTTGCCCCTTTTTGTGTTCTCACTTTGCTACGCTTCACTCTTTCTTGGTCAAAGTTATTAAAAATTGCTTTTAATGTGGGTGTATCTGAATCGTGGGAAATTTTCATTTATTTCATACACGCCAAACATTGCTTTTTGTTCACTTTTTCATTTTTGTTGTTCTTATTTTATTAGTTTATTTTCCTGGCTGATATCTGCGATGACCAGAGATGCGCACAATTGCATGTGTTGTACAATAACAAAAACAACCACAACAGCAACTATGGCATGTAACTGCCTTTAATAACTGTTGCAGCGTATTGTCTACAATCTGCTGTCCTAACTGCGAGTACCACCCCCGCACTTTTACAACCTGCCTGTGCTAGCACTGTCCCACTCTCTGCCCCACGCTTTGTCGTCATCATCAACACCTTTAGTTAGCATTTCGTTTGTGATTCGCATCATTTTTAGCATCTCAACAAAAACGAAATCAGCAACGTATGCTGCTGCTGCATGTGTGTGAGAGTATGTGTTTGTATGTGTGTCTCTGTGTGAATGATTCCTGCAACGACTTATCTTAGGTCGCCCTCCTCGACATCCATGGGCGACGTGTGTTGGAAATTGTGTGTGTCAGCTTGTTGGCCTTTGGTCACCTCGGCTTAATTCGCTTGCTCGCTAGCTGACTGCGCGATCTTTTTTCCTAAATCTTTGATTCTGCGAGCAACTTCGTTTTGGAATTTATAACAAAGTAAAAATTATAAAAAACAAAACAAAAAACTAAAAAAAAAAATCACAAACTAGCAAACAAACCACACAGCAGACAATCACAGATGCAGTCTAGTGCAGTTATCTGTTAGTCGTCCTTGTTGTTGTTGTTTTTGTTGTCGAAGAAGATCATTTGTGCCAGATTTGCGCTGTTATTGCTGCACATGATGACGCTGCTGTTGATGTGGCTGTTGTTGATGTGGCTGTTGTTAAGAATGATGCGATGATCTTAATGGAGAAAATAAAATAATGAAGTCACATTAGTGCGAATTGTAACATTTTTTTTTTCAATTTTTTCGTTTTGTGTTTTATAGCACTTTTAAAGCTTTCATTAGCAAAAGTTCAATAACAACAACAATGTCATAAAACAAAGCAAAAGGTGGCAATCTTGAGCGTGTTACCAAAAACTTGACCTTTTGCTCCTTTCTATTTGCTGCTTTGCTTTTTGCCAGCCAAACAATGCCAAACTGCTGTTCAACCAAACCGCCCACCGCCGCTGAAGATGCTCGCTCATTCATTGTTGCTGCTTTTCTTGTTGTTGTTGTTGTTTTTGTTGTTATTGTTGTTGCTCACTTGCGGCTACGCAGCTTATTGCTGCCTGCACTGGTTCCATGTGGTCCAGTTAAATCAAAACGGTCATCAGCAGGCAGTCAGAGCCACGATTTACAAATGTTTTACATAAAATAGAAAGAAAAAAAAAACAAAAAGAAAAAAACTTAAACTTCACTGCCACAAACTATAAACGAGTAAAAGCAAATATTTATCGACTTTTAACATTTGAACAATCGATCGATCGATCTTCAAACGTTGGCTTCAATTTGTTCATTTATTCGTATGTCTGTCTGTCTGCGCGTACGTCTGTCTATCTAGTGATTGCCTGCAGTTGAATTTGTTATGATTTCAAATTTCTTATTTCGGCTTTCATGGTTAGCTTTTATTATTCTGTAGCACTGTAGCTTGCTTACGCTGAAGAGGAGTGGTGAACTGCTGCCTTGCCACAAAACAGGCGTCAAACTTTCCATATGATAGTCATAGCAATTGTAACTATACAATCATAGCTATACAAAATGTTTAGTTAGCCGTTATAATAGTTAAAAAAAGAAATGTTTTTTTTTTAAATTAACTTTAAAGTAATCGAAAAATATCAATCGACTTAACTAAGGAGATATATTAAATTGGCTCAACATATCATTGAACAATATTAGTTTATACTGTGTTAAATCTGCGTTAAATCTGTGTTAATTTATCTGTGTTAAATTTTATTAAAGTTATACATAATAAATAGCACATATAAATTATTGAGTTTTTCCTATCAAAGTTGAAACTTTTTAAGCTCTTCCACCAATAATTCTAGTTGTAAGCATAAGCTTTAAGAACGACCACTTTTCAACAATTTTTAACTTGAACACTTTCCCAACATTTCTTGTTTGCACCAGTACTGAAAGTGTCTTCAGAACAAAAGCTAAAACTATAACAAACAAAGTCAACAGCTAAAATACTAGCTAATATAGAATAGAGAATGAAAAAAACATATCTACCTATCAACAAATTCCCAAGTTTTTAATTCTATATCAAGGCATGATCGTGCCTCACTTATAACAGTTAAAGGTCATCATCAGCTCTCTGTTTCATGCGAACATGTGTCTGTGGTTGTGTGAACTAGCTTTATAGTCATCTTTTATTAGATGCAAGAGTGCAGCTAAAAGCATTGCATTTTTTGTCTAAGTTTTCATTTAAGTTGTTCATCCACCCACGCGGCATTCCAGCAACAGACCAAGTGCATCAAAATAGTTCTATGCTTGTTCCAATTGTTGCTGTTGTTGTTGGTTGCTGCCCTTAGGGCGTTACGATCGAACTTGTTTTAAAATTTGATTGCAATTGTTTCTATTATTTTTATTACGATTTGCAGCATCTTTATCGCTGGTTGTTTTCCTTGTTGTTATTGCTATTTTTTGCTCAGTTATATTTTTGAGGCATTTGAATCAGATCAAAAATATTTCAAACAAATCGCTTGCAATTGTTTGAGTTATTATTTGAATGCGATTGTTTTAAAAATCAAACAATGCTAGGTTTTTTTGTTTTTTTTAGCTATTTGTTGCTTTACTAGTGTTGCTGCTGATGATATTGATAGTTGTGTACTGTTGTTGTTGTTGTTGTTGTTGTTGTTATTTTTGTTGCTATTTAAAATTTGTTAGATGTTTTGTTTGTTTTTTTGTTTGTGAACTGCTAGCGCGATAAATGGTGTTGCCCCCAAACTCCTCGAGTTCGTCCAGATTTATATTCGTTACTTTGTTTGAGCGCTTAAGCGTTCCATTGGCTTGTTTTAAGCTAGCTGATGGAGAAGCTTGGCCATTTGCCGATCGTCAGTCATTTCGATTGTTTGTTATTTTTATTGTGTTGGCCATTGTTTAATGTTTATCGCTCAGTTATCAATTGAAAGATGGACTGGGGTCAGAGTTTAATGGCATCATGCAAATTATACGTTGCTGTTTTAGTTGAGGTCGCAACATAAACAAAGCAAATGAAGAAGAAGATGAAGTAGAAGGTGTGCAAGAGGCGTTTGCGGCAGTGTTGAACATTTCGATTTATTTGTGTGAAAAATTGCTGAACTATGTTGTGGCTAACTTTTTGGGTCAAATCATTCAAAGCTTAAGTTTGACTTGCATAGAAAATTTAACTAATGACCAAAGGCTGCAAATAATTTCTATGCTTTGAAAACATACAGCAAAATAAAACAAGCGCACAAGAAGCAAAATATAAACAAAACGAAAAAAAAAATATACATATGTATCAATAAACTAAAGCCAAAAATCAAGAAAACTACAAGACCCAAGTAAAAATAACAATCAGAAAAACTGAAAAGAAATGAAAATATATTCAATTAAAAAAAAACTATTTTCAAACCTAACAAAAAACATCAAAATCCATGATTTTTAGATTCAAATCCAAACAAAGTCCAAATCAAAATTAAAAATAATATCAAAATCAAAATCAAAATCAAAATCAAAATCAAAATCAAAATCAAAATCAAAATCAAAATCAAAATCAAAATCAAAATCAAAATCAAAATCAAAATCAAAATCAAAATCAAAATCAAAATCAAAATCAAAATCAAAATCAAAATCAAAATCAAAATCAAAATCAAAATCAAAATCAAAATCAAAATCAAAATCAAAATCAAAATCAAAATCAAAATCAAAATCAAAATCAAAATCAAAATCAAAATCAAAATCAAAATCAAAATCAAAATCAAAATCAAAATCAAAATCAAAATCAAAATCAAAATCAAAATCAAAATCAAAATCAAAATCAAAATCAAAATCAAAATCAAAATCAAAATCAAAATCAAAATCAAAATCAAAATCAAAATCAAAATCAAAATCAAAATCAAAATCAAAATCAAAATCAAAATCAAAATCAAAATCAAAATCAAAATCAAAATCAAAATCAAAATCAAAATCAAAATCAAAATCAAAATCAAAATCAAAATCAAAATCAAAATCAAAATCAAAATCAAAATCAAAATCAAAATCAAAATCAAAATCAAAATCAAAATCAAAATCAAAATCAAAATCAAAATCAAAATCAAAATCAAAATCAAAATCAAAATCAAAATCAAAATCAAAATCAAAATCAAAATCAAAATCAAAATCAAAATCAAAATCAAAATCAAAATCAAAATCAAAATCAAAATCAAAATCAAAATCAAAATCAAAATCAAAATCAAAATCAAAATCAAAATCAAAATCAAAATCAAAATCAAAATCAAAATCAAAATCAAAATCAAAATCAAAATCAAAATCAAAATCAAAATCAAAATCAAAATCAAAATCAAAATCAAAATCAAAATCAAAATCAAAATCAAAATCAAAATCAAAATCAAAATCAAAATCAAAATCAAAATCAAAATCAAAATCAAAATCAAAATCAAAATCAAAATCAAAATCAAAATCAAAATCAAAATCAAAATCAAAATCAAAATCAAAATCAAAATCAAAATCAAAATCAAAATCAAAATCAAAATCAAAATCAAAATCAAAATCAAAATCAAAATCAAAATCAAAATCAAAATCAAAATCAAAATCAAAATCAAAATCAAAATCAAAATCAAAATCAAAATCAAAATCAAAATCAAAATCAAAATCAAAATCAAAATCAAAATCAAAATCAAAATCAAAATCAAAATCAAAATCAAAATCAAAATCAAAATCAAAATCAAAATCAAAATCAAAATCAAAATCAAAATCAAAATCAAAATCAAAATCAAAATCAAAATCAAAATCAAAATCAAAATCAAAATCAAAATCAAAATCAAAATCAAAATCAAAATCAAAATCAAAATCAAAATCAAAATCAAAATCAAAATCAAAATCAAAATCAAAATCAAAATCAAAATCAAAATCAAAATCAAAATCAAAATCAAAATCAAAATCAAAATCAAAATCAAAATCAAAATCAAAATCAAAATCAAAATCAAAATCAAAATCAAAATCAAAATCAAAATCAAAATCAAAATCAAAATCAAAATCAAAATCAAAATCAAAATCAAAATCAAAATCAAAATCAAAATCAAAATCAAAATCAAAATCAAAATCAAAATCAAAATCAAAATCAAAATCAAAATCAAAATCAAAATCAAAATCAAAATCAAAATCAAAATCAAAATCAAAATCAAAATCAAAATCAAAATCAAAATCAAAATCAAAATCAAAATCAAAATCAAAATCAAAATCAAAATCAAAATCAAAATCAAAATCAAAATCAAAATCAAAATCAAAATCAAAATCAAAATCAAAATCAAAATCAAAATCAAAATCAAAATCAAAATCAAAATCAAAATCAAAATCAAAATCAAAATCAAAATCAAAATCAAAATCAAAATCAAAATCAAAATCAAAATCAAAATCAAAATCAAAATCAAAATCAAAATCAAAATCAAAATCAAAATCAAAATCAAAATCAAAATCAAAATCAAAATCAAAATCAAAATCAAAATCAAAATCAAAATCAAAATCAAAATCAAAATCAAAATCAAAATCAAAATCAAAATCAAAATCAAAATCAAAATCAAAATCAAAATCAAAATCAAAATCAAAATCAAAATCAAAATCAAAATCAAAATCAAAATCAAAATCAAAATCAAAATCAAAATCAAAATCAAAATCAAAATCAAAATCAAAATCAAAATCAAAATCAAAATCAAAATCAAAATCAAAATCAAAATCAAAATCAAAATCAAAATCAAAATCAAAATCAAAATCAAAATCAAAATCAAAATCAAAATCAAAATCAAAATCAAAATCAAAATCAAAATCAAAATCAAAATCAAAATCAAAATCAAAATCAAAATCAAAATCAAAATCAAAATCAAAATCAAAATCAAAATCAAAATCAAAATCAAAATCAAAATCAAAATCAAAATCAAAATCAAAATCAAAATCAAAATCAAAATCAAAATCAAAATCAAAATCAAAATCAAAATCAAAATCAAAATCAAAATCAAAATCAAAATCAAAATCAAAATCAAAATCAAAATCAAAATCAAAATCAAAATCAAAATCAAAATCAAAATCAAAATCAAAATCAAAATCAAAATCAAAATCAAAATCAAAATCAAAATCAAAATCAAAATCAAAATCAAAATCAAAATCAAAATCAAAATCAAAATCAAAATCAAAATCAAAATCAAAATCAAAATCAAAATCAAAATCAAAATCAAAATCAAAATCAAAATCAAAATCAAAATCAAAATCAAAATCAAAATCAAAATCAAAATCAAAATCAAAATCAAAATCAAAATCAAAATCAAAATCAAAATCAAAATCAAAATCAAAATCAAAATCAAAATCAAAATCAAAATCAAAATCAAAATCAAAATCAAAATCAAAATCAAAATCAAAATCAAAATCAAAATCAAAATCAAAATCAAAATCAAAATCAAAATCAAAATCAAAATCAAAATCAAAATCAAAATCAAAATCAAAATCAAAATCAAAATCAAAATCAAAATCAAAATCAAAATCAAAATCAAAATCAAAATCAAAATCAAAATCAAAATCAAAATCAAAATCAAAATCAAAATCAAAATCAAAATCAAAATCAAAATCAAAATCAAAATCAAAATCAAAATCAAAATCAAAATCAAAATCAAAATCAAAATCAAAATCAAAATCAAAATCAAAATCAAAATCAAAATCAAAATCAAAATCAAAATCAAAATCAAAATCAAAATCAAAATCAAAATCAAAATCAAAATCAAAATCAAAATCAAAATCAAAATCAAAATCAAAATCAAAATCAAAATCAAAATCAAAATCAAAATCAAAATCAAAATCAAAATCAAAATCAAAATCAAAATCAAAATCAAAATCAAAATCAAAATCAAAATCAAAATCAAAATCAAAATCAAAATCAAAATCAAAATCAAAATCAAAATCAAAATCAAAATCAAAATCAAAATCAAAATCAAAATCAAAATCAAAATCAAAATCAAAATCAAAATCAAAATCAAAATCAAAATCAAAATCAAAATCAAAATCAAAATCAAAATCAAAATCAAAATCAAAATCAAAATCAAAATCAAAATCAAAATCAAAATCAAAATCAAAATCAAAATCAAAATCAAAATCAAAATCAAAATCAAAATCAAAATCAAAATCAAAATCAAAATCAAAATCAAAATCAAAATCAAAATCAAAATCAAAATCAAAATCAAAATCAAAATCAAAATCAAAATCAAAATCAAAATCAAAATCAAAATCAAAATCAAAATCAAAATCAAAATCAAAATCAAAATCAAAATCAAAATCAAAATCAAAATCAAAATCAAAATCAAAATCAAAATCAAAATCAAAATCAAAATCAAAATCAAAATCAAAATCAAAATCAAAATCAAAATCAAAATCAAAATCAAAATCAAAATCAAAATCAAAATCAAAATCAAAATCAAAATCAAAATCAAAATCAAAATCAAAATCAAAATCAAAATCAAAATCAAAATCAAAATCAAAATCAAAATCAAAATCAAAATCAAAATCAAAATCAAAATCAAAATCAAAATCAAAATCAAAATCAAAATCAAAATCAAAATCAAAATCAAAATCAAAATCAAAATCAAAATCAAAATCAAAATCAAAATCAAAATCAAAATCAAAATCAAAATCAAAATCAAAATCAAAATCAAATTTGAATTCTCCAAATTCATCAAATTCCTCTTCAAGCCCTTTAGAACTAACAAAAGACTTAAGCGACAAACTTGATTTCATCATCAAATAAAGTTTATTGCTTAAGTCTTTTCTACATAACAGCTTAAAACAGTAATTCTTTTAAGTAAATCGAATAGAAAAGCAATCAAATTAAGAAAATATTTTTAAGAACTGAAGAAAAAACATGTATGCAGAAAAAAATATATTTTTAACAATTAAAAAATATATTTTTGAATAATTAATTGTGTCAAATATTTTATCTTTGCATCAAATCAAATTTTTGTCTATAAATGGTATTAAACGCATTTTTTCCGCTGCTATTCAATTTGAATCAATTAACGTTACATTTTCAAAAATTTCAATTTAAATTTTGTTACTTTTATGAGCTGGTTTATCTCCCCACTACATCGATTCCATCTTAATAAGCCTAAATTCTATAAATTGTCTTCAAGTCACTCACTTACTTCGCTACCATGAAATTTTAATTAGTTCCAACACAATGATAACATCTTATATTGCTACCATTCAAACTGTAAAATGTTCATCAACAACACAGCGACAACTTCAAATTATAAAATTGATGAGGAAATAAACGCTCGACTAGTATACGACCTACCGCCCGTCAAATAAGTATTCGTCATTCACAGCCAGATAAACATTTTTATTTAAAACTGATTCCACTTCAATCCAACCAAGTTGCCACGTTTGCAGTGCCACAAATGGAATTAGCCAGAGCAAGCCAAGAAAGCACACAACACAACACAACACAGCACAGCACAGCATAAACGTAACTTATTTCCTTATCCAAACGCTCAGATCGATAGCAAAACGACTGACCGACCGAACGCCACATGGTAATCAGGCATCATTAATTTAAGATTGCAGATCATGAGGCACAGCAAGGCACTTGTTTCATGTTTTTTTTTTTTTTTTGTTTTGGTCTGGCAAGTGAACAAACACTTGTACAGCGTCAGAGCCAGCATAGAACAGTCAGTTTTGACACAGCACAGCAATAATTCTCTGTGGATATAAATTAGTAAATTTAATGCTAACATTAAAACATGCACTTAAATCGTATTCATTCAACTCATTTAACGCATGCGCCACTGCGCTGACTAGGCAGTGTGCAACTGCGTCCTACATGGTGACACCGAAGAAAAACTGCCTTATTTCGTTGCAGTTATGGTAGAAATTTAAAATTATTATAAAAATTTTCATAAGATACGCTATTTATACAGTTAAATAAAATTTTAACTAAGCACACTATAACAAAATTAACCGCTTCAAGGCATTTCATTTACTGTCAATTGTGGCTCACTTTCAGCTGTAATATTATTTAATATATACCATGTGTAATACTCTGTGTCCAGGCAAAATGTTGGAACAATTTAGTTTATTTTTTTTTTTTTGCTTTTTATTTTATTGTTAATATGTTCTTCCAATCAAAACAAGCTATTCACAATAGCCAGTAGCTCAGCGGGTGTTCGCTGAGATTGTAATTTGAGGCTACTTAATGAAATCGCACGTTTGCGCCCAATAGCGCCACGCAACGACAACAAGTGTCAGTCAGGCGTATAGAGCATCCGCCAGACTGTCAAGTAGTTATAAATTTTATTTGTCTAAATAAAAAATGTCAAAAACATAGCTAGCAAGCAAGCAGAGCTTTTATGTTCCTGCCTTTATGTTTTTTTTTCCAATGGTTTTTTTTTTTTGAGCGTATTTTATGATCAACTATTTAATGAACTTAATTTTGAATTTTAATTGGCGAAGTAAAAATGTGAAAATTAGACATGAGTTCAGTTAAAAACTGGAAACAGTAGTTGTTGCATACAACGACAACGCTGACGACGATGAAGACGCTGTTGAAGGAGTGGCTCGTAAAGCCATTCGTAAAGCCACAACGAAAGAAATGAATCGTTGAAATTAATCGAGTTTTTTTTTTTTAAATAACATCAAAATAAATAAAGCGAGAAATTCGATTCGCAAGCAAGTTTCTCAATCGGATGGCAAAAAAGGAATTGCTTGACAAATTAAAAATGATTAAGAAATGATAGAAAGTTTTTTGAAAAAACACCTCTCTTGGTGAAGAGTTTTTCAGATTGTGCTATTTAACTTGATTTTGTAATTTTCTATTAAAATTTCGGTTACAATAAAATTTTTTACTAAAATAATATTGCTATTAGTTAGACCTAAAATAAGCCTAAAATTGAATTTTCAAAAATACTTTCAATGCACGCTTTCAAAGATTTTGTCCTAATATTTTACCTTTTCTGGTGCCAGATTAAACAATTTATGAGTATTGGTGTACGTTTTTGACAAAATTTATCTTTTCAAACAGTTTGAATAAAATTTAAAAAACAAAAATTCTTCAAAATGCTTTGCGAAACAAAACTTTTTTTATTACGTTATTATGTATTATAATACAAAAAATTTAAGAAAACCAAATTTGATGAACATTTTTTATGAACTAGTGGTCTAGTTCATAATCGTCTAGAAAAACTCTGCTGTAGGTTGCAACCACTTAGCTTGAGAAACTATTTGTGTTCGTACCAAAGAACAAGTGCTCGAAAGTCAGTATTAAACTCAAAATCAAAATCAAAATCAAAATCAAAATCAAAATCAAAATCAAAATCAAAATCAAAATCAAAATCAAAATCAAAATCAAAATCAAAATCAAAATCAAAATCAAAATCAAAATCAAAATCAAAATCAAAATCAAAATCAAAATCAAAATCAAAATCAAAATCAAAATCAAAATCAAAATCAAAATCAAAATCAAAATCAAAATCAAAATCAAAATCAAAATCAAAATCAAAATCAAAATCAAAATCAAAATCAAAATCAAAATCAAAATCAAAATCAAAATCAAAATCAAAATCAAAATCAAAATCAAAATCAAAATCAAAATCAAAATCAAAATCAAAATCAAAATCAAAATCAAAATCAAAATCAAAATCAACATCAAAATCAAAATCAAAATCAAAATCAAAATCAAAATCAAATTTGAATTCTCCAAATTCATCAAATTCCTCTTCAAGCCCTTTAGAACTAACAAAAGACTTAAGCGACAAACTTGATTTCATCATCAAATAAAGTTTGTTGCTTAAGTCTTTTCTTCATAACAGCTTAAAACAGCAATTCTTTTAAGTAAATCGAATAGAAAAGCAATCAAATTAAGAAAATATTTTTAAGAACTGAAGAAAAAACATGCATGCAGAAAAAATATATTTTTAACAATTAAAAAATATTTTTTTGAATAATTAATTGTGTTAAATATTTTATCTTTGCATCAAATCAAATTTTTGTTTAAATGGTATTAAACGCCTTTTTTCCGCTTCTATTCAATTTTAATTTGATGAACATTTTTTATGAACTAGTGGTCTAGTTCATAATCATCTAGAAAAACTCTGCTGTAGGTTGCAACCACTTAGCTTGAGAAACTATTTGTGTCCGTACCAAAGAACAAGTGCTCGAAAGTCAGTATTAAACTCAATTCAATTGAAGTAAAACTTCAAAAATATGGCGAATTAAACGAGAAGCACAATCGATGTACGCAATCCTTATGAAACGAAAACAATTATCAGAATTCAGCACAAATAAACTAGTTCAAATGAACACTTCCAACTCATGAATTTTGTGAATTAATTCGTTAATTCTCGTTCTTTTAAGTCAATTGCAAAAGAGTCAGATTAAAATAAAAGAAAGAAAAAACCAAATAAAAACTTATTCAAATAGTGGAGAGAAAAATTAATTAAGAGACCCAATTAACTGAAAGATATAACGTACTTACAAACCTAACGAATTAAGAGATACTAAGAAATAATGGTTTGAGTTCGTAATAAATGAAGTAAAACTTATTAAGCAACGTATACAGCAATACGGCGAATTGCATGGGGAGTAAAATCGAACTGAAAGATGTAACTAATTAATAGACTTAACGAACTAAAAGACCTAACGAGCTAATCCGCAATGGTTTGAGTCCGTAATTTTTTGAAGCGAAAGTTGTTTGAGTCCTGCATACAGCAATACGGCGAATTGAAACGGAGTAAAATCAAAAGAACTAAAAGATTTAACGAATTTACAGACCTAACAAACTAATCCATAATGGTTTGAGTCCGTTGTTTTTTGCATCTTCGCTACTTTATTGAAATGTTGCATAATAAAATGGAAACTTTTAACCTTTTTAAAGAGTTTAACCTTTTTAAAGAGACCTTAATTAAAGAGTTAATCAATTAACCACTTAAAAATCTCTGTTTTTTTTTGGATTAAAGTTTCACTTCTATCGAGCGTGACGACCACACACTTTTCCTTTAAAAGCTTTGTGAAAAGCTTATGAAAGAAAGGAATCGCTCATTGATATAAGACTGAATGCAAACGAGCACTACCAAACAAGACCCGAGAAAAAAATTCATATATTTAGCCAAACATAAAATAGTTACTGGCCTAAGACTTAACTTAAATGTACTTAAAACATACCCAACAAGTAGCTCGAAAGTAATTGAAATAGTACTGTATTAAAAAGTCACCCGAATTGATACATTAAAAAAAAAAACTAAGTTAAAAAGTCATCTGAAACGTAATAATGGCCTAAAGTAAAATATTTTGTTCGATGTTATTTAAAGTGAAGTTAAAAGAATTACAATTCTGAAATAAAAGTAGACATTTATCCATATTTATAAAGTCCTTTAAATACATTTGAAAGGAAAATGAAATGTTTTAAAAGGAAACTTTTGTTTGAGTATTAACAAAACTGTCTGCCTTCAAACAAATTGGTTCTTCATAGTATTTTGGCTTTTGACGCCCCTCTGAGTTGCGAAGTTCAGGATATATAAATCCCAGACCACCGATAGTAATCTCATTCATAATGAACTAAAGTAGACATGGCAAAAATTAATAACGAAAACAAAAGATACACTTTTGTAAGTTGCGGAATGAACAAGACATTTTTATATGCAATCACTTAAAAGCAAAAATATTGTAAAATTTTATAAACTTAATAAAAAAGGTGGATTTTAATAGAAGATCTTCAATCATTTGAAGACATTTCTGCCTTACTACATTTCTAACCAATTACTAATTTGCTGTCGAACTTCGGTTTTGTAATTAGTTCTGTTATTAAATTCAACAGATTTTTGGGCATTAAATTCAAATTTTTATCAACTCTTTATTATCCACAAACATTTTTTTGATCTCTATTGCCGTTGATATGTAATTTATGTATAAAAGTAGCTCAAACTAAAGAACTTAACGAACTCTGTTAGTTAACAGTTAAACTTGTTTTTGATCTTAACATTGCAGATGAAGCTTACAGCCATTGAAGCTATTTATGTTAACCGAACATTATGCTGAACATAATGGCTGAATATGTTATGTCCAAATTATAGCAACTCTCTTTCTCTGTCTCTCTGACTCAGTGTTTATAGCAATGTAGCCAAAACAAGTTGCATGTAAAAGTGATAAAAGCCAGGACAACAGCATAAAAGAAATTTAGTTATTGTGCAACAAGTGGCATAGAATGTTTGGTATAGGTAGCAAAACAAGGATTATTGCTAAATTTGTCATTTTGGCGTATTTTTGAGACATATTTGCTTACGACGTGAAGACAAGCAAGAGTCTTTTTCAAATTGTTTAACCAATCCAGGCCAAAAAAATAACTTATAATTATGTTATTCGTCGTTAATTATAAAAAAAACCAAAAAAAAAAAAAACAGCAATTCAAACATAATTTAAAAAAAAATTATACAGCAAAACAAAAAAAAATTCATCAAATTGTTCTTCATGCTGCCGAATGGCCCCCAACCTTAAACACCAAATCGAAATTTTTTTTTTTTGCAAAGTGACAAGAATGTTAGAATTATCAAATTTCTCATCCTCTTCGCTTTAAAATAAATTATAACATATAATAAAACAATTCATAATATGGAATATGCTTAAGTTCTGGTGCATCCTCCTTAGTGCCAACATGCAAAATTATTTATTTTTATATGGCAGTCAGTCATTCAAAGCCCAAAATTTGCCCTAAAATAAAGGTGCTCATCCTTCAGATTTTTCAGATTCGAATACTTGCTGAATAGAAAGGTTGATGATATATATATTTATTCTCAAATAAGCTTTCAATTGTTCTTCATACCGTCATATAAATTGCAAAGTAATGCAAGTTTCCCAGGGAATTTGATTTTTTTGTTTCCAAAATTTATAACTTAACATTTTAATAATTTTGGTTTTACGACTTTTTATGGCTATTGATTTTTTTTAAAGCTGGACCTCTTGACCTTTTTTGGCATTTACTTAAACATGTATTAAAGTATTCGAGTTATTTTTCAAATATAATACCAGCAAAATATAAATTCTTTCGTTTGTTATGCATTTTCGAACTAATTGTATGTGATTTGTTAAGAAATCTTTTCAGTTTTTTATATGAAGCTATTTAAAAACTATGCTAGTATAAATAATGTAATGTAATCTCTTAGATTTTATAAACAATATGTTAGAAAATATACTATAAATCATTGAACATAAAAACATGAAGACTTTGATTGATTTTGAGAAAACGGTAGTTTGTATTATTTGCACAGTCTAACTAGTGAGACTTTTTGTTTGCAAAAGAGGAATTTGAACAAAAATAATGAAATAAAACGACACGCTGAGACCAGTTTCGACTGAACATGAACGCTCCACGCTTTTTACTTATTTGCTATTTTTAAAGATTATTGGTAAATTTTTTTAAAAATATTATCAATACATTTTAATATTTTTGACTTGACTCAAACATAAAATTAAAATTTCTTTACAAATTGCTTAATAAAATTCACAATATTGCAGACATGCACAACGAAATCAACAAAATTTTTTCGTTTCGTTGAGACCGAAAAATAAATTATCAAAATTATTTCGTTTTTTAAATAACGTTAAAGATTTATCAAATCAAATTTCGTTTCGTTGAAAAACGAAAAATTTTCTATAATTTTCTCCTATGCTAAAAAAATTTCTTCTGATACAAAAAAAACGAAATTTTTTTGTTGAAATTAACGTTATTTTCAACGGTTGATTGCGAAAAAAACGAAAAAATTGTGTATCGTTTTCTCCGAAACGAAATAAATATTTTTCGTTTTTTGAAGTAACGTTATTTTTTTTATTTCGTTTCAACGAAACAAAAAAAATATTTCGGTTACCGTTAAAATTAACGTTAACGTGCATGCCTGCAATATTGTGTTAATAAATAAATCAATTGAAAATTTTCTGAACTTAGTTTTTTAATGTCAACATTATTATGAAAATATATATTTTAAAGATAATTCAGGCGATCAGTTTTATATTTGAACAGTTCGTTTTTTTATGAATAAAGCATTTTTTTGTGACTTTATAAACTTTTTTTATGACCACATCATCCATTTTTGCTTTGCTTTTTACAATTAAAAACAAAACTCAGACGTGCTCATCTATAACTTTTTCATCATCAAAATGCATGCTTTTAAATGTCTTAGAAGAGACATAATGCTATATTAATATTTAAATGGTATTAATTCGTTTTTATATTTTGCACACAGTCTTCTGGCAATATTCTGAGGTAAAAGGCTAAGATGCTCCAACATAAAAAAAAAACATTTTATGGCACGAGCTGTCGGATCAATGAATATATTTCAGACTGACACAACCAAATATGATGCTGTTTAAGGGAAAATTGTTATTAATTCGATACGACTTAAACACTTATCATAGTTTCGGTTGCAAGATTTAAGAAAAATTTCTAAGCAAAAAAACATGAAAAATCAATTTAAAACCAATTTTTTGCACATTTTTCGGTATATTTAAGCGAACAGATGAATTTGTCAAAGCAGATAAAAATAAGTTTATTTAACATGAATTTTTTCTTGTTGCAAGTTGTTAGCTAGAACGACATGTATTAAAAAAATAAACAAATAATAAGAATGCAATGAAACTATGAAAAATACTTAAAAAAACTTAAAAAACCATTTAAACGTGAAATGGTGCTTACAAGTTTGTCTTTAATTAATATTTCTTTTGACGGTTCAATATAAGAGAAGAGACTTTAAATTAAGTGCAATTTTATAAAATATATGCTGGACATTAAAAATAGATATAATGATAAATACACATATTATCGTTCAGCAAGAAAAATGTTTTTTTTTTCAAAAACAAAAACTTTCTCATAACAAATGTTAAACCGTTCTGCTCTATGCATATTCAAAGCATATTACCAAAACTGTAAAAATAAATTTGTGACCTGAAAGGCAAAACATTTCAGTGTTATATTGGCCAGGTCAATGTTAAAATTGGCAGATAAAAACCTTGAAATAGAACACATACCAAAAAAAACCTTAAAATAGAACACATAGCAACAGTCAAAAAATAAAACTTCATGAGCAATTTTAAAGAATTTTGTACACCAACAGAGAAATCGCAGCTTGAGTTGCTAAAGAAAAAATTAAAACAAACACTTAAGACCTAGGAGAAGAAAAAAAACTTACCGTTGTGTTGTTGATATGGATTTTGCACATTTCTTTGCTTTCAGCCACTCATTCTTGGAGCAAATAAATTTTCTTTGGCTGATTTGGAGCCAAAGATAGCGCTGCACCATTTTAATAGCACAACGAGACAGTTTTGAAAAAGTTTTCTGCTCTACCAACACTAGCAACTATCGTTTGTAGTACTTTTACCATCTTAGCAAACTAATTGATTGGAATTGGCAACGATGTGGGTGACACTCGGTAAAATTGTGGGAATTTTTTTTTATACATGGCACTAAATTCAACTTTTTAATTACCTTAAGGCAAACAATTGAAATCATTTAAGCCATCTCAACGATTTTAATGAAGCGTTTATAAGATCTTTTTTTGTATTTTGTTTGATGTTTTAAGCAAAATTTTATTCAGTCAATGAATTATTAAAATGATTGAAATTTTTTTTTACATTCTATTTTATATCAAACGTAGTACCGCGAGTACTTTTGGATAAAATAGATACGCAGAATCCACTGTTGTTTAATAAAAACTTATCCCACAAGTGCTTAAGTATAAAAAGCATGTTTAAGAATGATATGAATTTTCCTTTCAGTTGGTGTAACACAAAAATATTCCATAAAAGTTGACTTGTTTAATATTAACAGCTTCTTTAAAAACTGCAAAGCATTTGATATTAACTCAAATCAGTTGTAACTGCAATAATTGAGTTGGCCATAAAACTAAAAATACAACGTGCAGTAAGCAACAATACCGCAAACATTCTAATAGTACAGCCATTGCTGCAATGCAAACATCTACACACACACACACACACACACACATACACACACACATTCTTGAGCATATTAACCGCCCATAGCTAGCAAGTCAATTTTCCGTTTGCGCCACTGTGGCAGCTTAAATGTGGTCATAAATCATTTGGTCAACATCAAAGCATCAAAATGTCGATTTGTTGCATTTTTAAGCACTTGACAAGCGATGCTTTTATGCTGTGCCTCATGTTGGCAAAACTAATGGCGTTTTCGTTTCTACCAAAAAATGTTGCCCTGTCGCAGTGCAAAATGTTTTCAATGTTGCCCGCAACCCTGTAAAAATGCATGTTTTTGCCTACTCTAAAAATGTCAACTTAAATAAACGAATATAACCATCCTTGTCTAACGCACGCATGTCATAATATTGTCGTTTTAAAAACAGCTGATATGCAGGGCAATCATCTACCCTGAGAATGTTTGCAGGGCAGAAAATGTGCCTTTTTTGCCCTCTGTGAGTGTGACATTATAAGAAACGAACACAGAATTTGCTCACCCGTTTGCACTTATTTTAGAATCGAACACAAATAAAGGCAAGGGCAATGAAAAGGCAACATTTTTTGGTAGAAACGAAAACGCCATAAATAAAATCAACTAACAAGTTGCAGTGCATAACATAAGAAAACAACTACAACAGTAAAAAAACACAATTTCATTAGAAGACACTTTCGACTGAAAAAAAATCAATTTAAAGAAATTCGTTTATCAATTAAAGCAAAAATGTTTGTTGCAAAAAAATTAAGCCATTAAAAAAAAATTTTTTTTTTTTTGTGCAACAAAAATTTAATTTTCATCTTGAGACAACAAAAAGGTTGAAAAAGTTTGCTTTATAGCCTGAAACATGTTTATAAACTTTGTCTTCAATAAACTGAGCAGCAAACAAAAGACTTAAGACACGAACTTCTTGACTTACTTCAGTTCAACGCGTTTTAGTGCTGTTTTTAATGATTGCTTTGCTTAAAATCAGCCAAATTTGGCAATAAAATTTACAAAAATAGCAAAATATTTTGTAAATTAATGCTTTTTAATTCGTTTGAATTTTTTGTATAGTCTAGCAACTAGGACTTTAACTTTAGGCACTTAAAAGACAAACAATGTGCCTGTCCTCAGTTCAGCGTATTTATTTGCAGTTCTAAAGATGCATTGCTTACAATTAGCTACTTTAAATAAAAAATTGTTAAAAAATATTTGTTCCTCAATAGAAGCTTTTTCATTTCATTAAAATATTTAAGAAAAAAATAATTTACTAAATAAAAATTCATTAATTCGCTTAAAATTGTTGCTTTCTAGCAATTGGCAAGTAAGCAAAAGCCTTAAAAATACGCTAACTTGAGGCCTTACTTTACTTCAATGAATTTTATACAGTTTTTAATAAATGCATTGCTTAAAATAATGCTATTTAGCAGTTCGGTATAAGCAGAAATTGTTTTCTGTAATTCATTGCAAAGCTTATGCTTAACAAATGTCCTCACAAAATTAATAAAATTTTCAGCCAATTGACACTTGACACTGTTCTTAAAGTCATGTGCACTTCGTGCATTAAATTGTTTTAACAATTCAATAAAAATAACAACAACAACAATCAGCATCTAGTTTTCTTATTGCCTGTCTATTCATTGCTGCCAACATCACAAAATATGTCATTAATTTGTTATCAACTTGTCAACGACTTGTCATAATAAAATGCATAAAAAATGTATTAAAGAAATGTCATAAATGTTGGCAACAAAAAACTTCAATGCAATAACATCAACTGCAACAACAATAGCATAAACGTCATAACAGTCAACAGCAAAATAAAGGCTACATTATTAGCACCCAAGTGTTGCAGTTGCAAGCTACAAATATTTTTGCTATTATTAATTTTTATTTTTTTTTTTTTTTTAAACGTCTACTGACGACAGCAACAAGAGCAGACTACAGCAATAGCAGTAGCAACAGCAGCAGCAGCAGCAGCAAAAAAATGTACAGCAACAATAGCACTCGAGCGATTGATGCGCAATTGTTGCAATTGCTATTGACAGCTGGTAAATGTAATAGTGCGGCGTATGTTTCTTTTTATCTTTTTGTTTTTGTTTTTGTTTCTCTCATTCTTCTTTTTTGTTTCTGGCTAGAATTGAATGAACAGTCATCATCAATTGCTGCCTTAGCTGAACGCATTTGTTGCTGACTGCTACATTATTGCTCTAGCATTGGGTGCGTAATTTATGCAGTCGGCGCATATGTTGCTGCGTTCGGCAGTCAACAATTGCTAATGTTGGAGAATGTATGCGACATTATTTTGACATACCAATCAACATGGAAAGCATTGTTTGCATTGCTAGCTGTTTGTATTTGTTAGCAATAGTATGGAATAAAATAATAACCATAAAACTGATATATTTGTTATTTATGGATGAGTAATGCGAGATAATAATTAAGCCAATAATGCAGAGAATGCCAGACAAGTGGCCATTATGTGCTATTTTCTTTGTGGTTGTAAGCAGTGAGCATTGCAAATTATAAAGAAATGCATGTTGACTCATTTATGTGAGCTTTAAGAAAGGTTTTCGTGTCTAGTTAAATCTAGTGAATGGCAAGGAATGCAGCAGAATTGTTTTTTCTTCTAATCTCAAGATTGCGAAATGTTTAATATTTAAATATTCAGGTTTTAAATAAAAACAGTTAAGCCTTCAGTAGTTTATTGCTCATATACAAAAGCCTAACATTTTGTTAAATTTTCCTATGACTTATCTGCATTCGGTACTTAATTTTCTTGCCGCTACGCCATTGCCTTTAAAACACTCACCTTCTCTAATTAATTAATTTATATATATTGCAAAAAATATATAAAATGCATTACATGTTGCTCCAATTTGTTGCCATTTCGTGCGTCTCATTTGACGTGCAATTAATTAGCAGACGACAATAATTGACATCCAAGGCGCCAAATAATTAAAATTCCACAAGCATCGCATCTGGTATGTAGCTCGAAAAAGTGTTGAAACGCATTTTAATTAAATGAAAGGCAGCGAGGGGTGCTGAACAAAAAACAACTAGCTATTCACGCTGTTAATAAAATAATTAAAACTGTTTAATGGCGGACACAACGTGCCAGATACAAAACATTTTTCAACGTAGCAAACGTACAGCGTTGAGTAAAATAAATTGCATGGCATACTTTTAGGCATGCGTCAGATTGTGCACAACAGATGCTACAGGAAATCGTGTAGTTTTTTGATTGAACTGCTGATATTGGCTTTAAACACTGATAAGGTTTTGTTTTACAGAGTTCAAATATTTTTTTTAAAAACGAACCTTACTATGTTGATCTTGAAATGTTTAACTTTGTTAAAAATAAAAATAATTGTTGAGTATAAGCACTTGTAAAAATGTCATTCAGCGCCAAAAATGTTTACAGATTTTTGTTTTTGGTAGAAATATTTCGCTGATTTGATCTATTTTTACATCATAAAGAATTCAACCTTGATTAAGGAATTATTCAATAAACATTGCTGTACCTATTTAATTAACATAAATTAAACTTAACTCTCTGCGCGTTGGTTTAGTCTAAAAATAAACAAAAACGCTTCAGCAGACACCAAAAATTCTGAAAACTAATTCATAAGAAAGAACTTATAATATAAAAGTAATTCAGCTAGACAAAACTAATCTGAAACTAACATACTTCTGCATTAAAATTTCAATTAAGCTTAGTAGGTCTCAGACAGCTTAAATGTTATTCAGCGTAAATTAAAGTAATAATTATTTTCACATGAAAATTATTTAGCAAGTCAACTTTGAGTCTGTACGAGTACATAAGAATATAAATATTTTTTTTATATTTTTTTCACCCTAACTCAGCAAAATTTTGCAAACAGTACAAACAACCTATTATTTGCAAATAATTCAGTAGGATAACTATAATTTAACATATATAAAATAATACCTCTTTGTGTCATAATTGTATTCAGTCAGCTTTTTCTTAATTCTGCAACATTTTTTAAACCAAATAGCCTAAAAATAATGTAATTTTTTATTCGTTATCACCCGGAGTACCTTTGAATATTTTAATTTATTTTTAGATAGGCAATCATTACTCAGTTATTTTAAAACTTTAAATCTTTTATTGAAAGAGTACTCATATATGACCAAGTTTATTCCACCAAAAGATTTCAATACGATTTACAACAATGAATAAAACTGTCTACGTATGTAACGCAAATTAATTAAGTTAGCTCAAAAATTACAAAGCGCTGATTTTTTTAGCCTACAGCAATTCTTTTTGAGACCATAAACAATTAGACAGCGCTTTGGTTCACGTTTTTTAAAAAAGTTTTCAGGAAAAACATACATATATTGGTCATAAAAACAATTGCTTAAATCTATTCTCAGAATTCAGCTCATTTCATTTCCTAAAAATAACTGATTGAAGTGCTGAACAAGTTGAAAAATACTAGGCATCAAAGCTTAAGGCCTTCCACCTCTGCCCACGTTTAGCTATATGCTCTGCTAGTTTAGTTTCATCTTAGAAAAAAATTTCTTTTTTGCACAGCAACTCAACTACCACTACCAGTACCACTACCACCACCACCATCACATCAACGACGTCGACTATGTTGCTGTTAATTAATTAACCCATTTAAGGCGTAATTGTTAAATTCGTGATCAACTCCGCCAAGGTGCTCCACATAAAAATTTATCTGCTCTGCTACGTGGAGGATGGCATGATGGGAACTTTGCAGCCATTTTAAGACAACTTGATTAACTATGTCGGCGCGGGCAACAACTGCTGCACAGTCTGGTGTGTATTTTTCGTTTTTTTACATTTTTTTTTTTTTTCAATAAAACTAAACATACTCTGATTCCTTTAGTTCCAAAGATTGATGACTGCTGATTGCAGTGCAAGTGCAGCTCAAGTCATTGCTTAAGCTGCTGCCATTTATTGTTGTTGTTGTTGTTGTTGTTGTTGTTGTTGTTGTTGTTGTTGTTGTTGTTGTTGTTGTTGTTGTTGTTGTTGTTGTTGTTGTTGTTGTTGTTGTTGTTGTTGTTGTTGTTGTTGTTGTTGTTGTTGTTGTTGTTGTTGTTGTTGTTGTTGTTGTTGTTGTTGGCGTTGTCATCATGTTGCTGGCAGCCTAGTCATCATTAGTGCTGATCACCGATCATTGCGTTCGTTGATCGTGGCTGATTGTCGTGGGTGTAAATTGCAGCTCAATTTTCGCCGCTATATCTTGAGCTTTTTATGTTAAGCTCATGACTTTGATTTTAAATGAAGACCTTAAGATTGATCGATCCATCGTTCGATCGATCGATCGATCTTTTGATCGCATCGAATTCAGTCAGTCAGTCAGCCAACGAGCCATACCAACCTACCCAACGTTCAATGTTCAACAACCAACGATCTTGATGGCGGCAGTAAAATATAAAGATTTGATTTAATGTAATGACTGCAGTTGAAAGATTGAGCTGCAGGCAGAAAAGTGGGTGACATAATTTGGCATATAATTTTCATGACAGTCAGCGAAATGTAGTTTGTTATAGTTTGCTGAATAAACAAGCGTGAGAATAAATTTGTGTGCGGACATATTTGCGCCATATTCAGGCCACCAACGCGTTGATGTTAGCACTTTAAGGCTCGATTTGTATATTTCTTCATAAATATTTCGGTTTATGTATGTAGAAGTAAAAAAAATTTACAAAATTGCTTTAAAAAATTAATTCAGCGCATTCAGCACAGAAGTTACTTGCAGAAAATGTATAACTTTTTTATTCTTTATTTAAATCGTGGGTCTCTTGTGAAATCTTTTGCTATTCAGCGCATTTTATTCTAACTCAACTGCTAGGTTTTTCATGCAGAAAAAATGTGATTGATTTAGGTTTATCTTTTACTGTCATTAATGCTATTCAGCACCTGTTTAATGTTTACAGAATTTTTTCTTCAAATTAATATTTTTTAAATATCACTCAAGAAACTTAATAATGCCCTTTTTCAAAATTTCTAGCTAAGTTTCATGTAATTCAGATGCGTTTTTATGTTTTCTTGATGTTTTTTTAGTTGTTGACGTCTATTTTTATATCAATTTTGAAAAATATTTTCAATTTTCACTTATTTAGGACCAGTTTAGGATATTAAAGCGTCAGATCAGTTTAAGATAAATTAATAAGCCTTTAATTAGCAATTTTTATAGTTTTTTTCTTGTCATTTTGTGACATTTTCAAAGTCATCGAATTTTGCATACATTTAATGCTATTCAGCACACTTTTTTCTTATTCAGCAGCACGTTTTCATTATTCTATGAATAACTGTGTTTATTTTTATAGCAATTTTGTGTAATAAAATATTATTCAGCACGTATTTAACTGTATTTCTCTAATAAAATAGCAACAGTTGTCGGTTTTCAAAATGTTTCCATGATTTTCAGTGCGCTTAATTTTAATTCAGCAGCTATTTTCATAATTTTTACCGGTTCTTACAGTTGTTTTCATGCCATTTAGTGCGTTTAATTCTAATTCAGCAGCTTTTTTCATCATTTTAAAGAAAATTATGAATATTCTTTTGTATCTGCGATGTTAAAAGTTGCATAGAATATCTACACAGTGATTAATTTTAATTTTAAAACAAAATATATATTTTTACTCAGTTGGTAGGACTGCCGTACAGCGTGGTATTTCATTTCAATGTCTACAAAATTTTTCGCATTGGTCAATTAAAGTGTTTTTTATT
The DNA here is from genome assembly GCA_958299015.1 of Tetanocera ferruginea. Lineage (NCBI taxonomy): Eukaryota > Metazoa > Arthropoda > Insecta > Diptera > Sciomyzidae > Tetanocera > Tetanocera ferruginea. The sequence goes on from OY282644.1 coordinate 1,530,584, forward strand.
GCTATGTTAAGCATCAAATTATCATTCAGCGCCTATGTTTGATAAAATCTTTCAATAATATAGCGACTCAAGCTAATATTTAATTGATTTTTATTACTCAGCATGCTAAAATACCATTCAGCAGGAAACCTTTATTCTTAAAATATATTTTTTTACAGATTTATATATTATTCAGCTACTATTTTTGATAAAATATTTCAATAAAATAGTGGTTGTAGTCAATGTAGTCTTTTAAAACTATTCAGCGTGTTTAATTATCATTCAGCAGAAATTTTTGTGTTCTTGTACATGATAATGAATGTTATTCAACATGTGCTTTCATGTTAGTATCTTAAAATACGGTTCCAGTTATCATGAAGCAGCAATCTCCTGTGATTTCATTAGCTATTTTTGAAAAAAAAATAGTGGCTGTCAATTTGTACATCTTTTCATACTATTCAGCTCGATAAATTGTCATTCAGCATGCTCTTTTATAATCTTATGTGGACGAAAGAATGTTATTTTCAATCTACATCATATAAGTTTCTTAAAATATAACCGTTTAATAAGCATATTCTGTTAAAATGTTTATTTTTTCAGCGCTTGTCATTTCTTGTTGTTGTCATTCAGCCCTTTTTTAATATAGTTTTTGAAAACATGTTCACAGCAGACTATTCTAATGTCCCTCTGTGCTATTCAGCGTACTTAGTTATCATTTACCAGCACAATTTTGTGATATTATTCGTTCTTTATGGGTTAAAATATTATTCAGCGCATGTTTTTGATAAAATCTGCTCATAAAATAGTGGTTGAAGTTGATTTTTACATCCTTCCATACTATTCAGCGCACTTGATTACTATTCAGCAGTACTTTTTACATACTTATATAAAATGATTGTTATTCACTATCTCCGTTAAATAAACAATTTAAAATATGGTCCCAGTGACTGTCAAACAAGCAGATTCCGTTAATTTTACTGTCATTCAGCACATTTTTTGATAAAAATTTCTAAAATCATGTTAACAGCAATCAATTAAAATTTATTTTTATGCTATTCAGCGCACTTAATTATCATTCAGCAGCACTTTTTACCATCTTAGCTAAAATTGTATTTTCAAAAATTCACATTTTATTAATTCAAAACCCATACAGCGCCTGTTTTCTGTAACTTCAATTAAGCTCTTTATATTTCTCTACGATATTATTCAGCTGCAAAAATGAGCCGCTATCTTTTTACAAAAAAAAAAGGACTCACCAAAACACCAGTTAGCTTATATGCCCCAAACAACTTAATATCAATTCAGCGCCTACTCAATCTCACGCCTGCCACATTCTGCACCCAACGCTGTTTTTATCGCTGCTGAAATTTCACACCACATAACTATGAATTCCCGTTTCCCACCGTTTGCCTCCAGAGCAGTCAGTAAAATGGCGGCTCAGCTGCCTTTTATTTGGCAAGAAAATATCATAAACTGTTGTTTCTACGCTATAGAACGCCAAAAAAGGTTGGCGCTCTTAAAACTGCCACAACAACGCAACAAAGAACAAAAGATTTTGCTGCATAATCTGGCAACACATGCTGCTGATCGCGAGCAGGAATTAACATGTTAAAAGCCGCTAACAACACATTCGCCTACTAGCAAACAGCAACAAACGTGCTAACAAACAATTAAAAAACCCCTCCCTGAGAACGTTAGGCTGCCACCGCCTGTTCCGCTGTTGCGGTGCACGGTATTCGTCGATACAGTGGCTGTAGAGCGAATTTTGGCGCGATCGAAGCTGATCAATACCGATAATAAGCCAAGAGAAAAAAATAAGCCAAGAAGTTGGTGCAGTGCGTTCAAGTGCGCTGCCGATATTCTAAATACTTGCTGCTGTGCTGCGTTCGTCCGTCCGTCGAGCTGTCTGTCTGTTTGTCGGCTATGGCTCGACTAGCAGCATTTAAGGAACCTTTATTGCCAACTCTACTACTTAACAAAATGATCGACTCGCTTGATCGCATGTCTGTGATAACAAACATTTTTCACTTTAAGCCGCTTTGCAGCAGCAACAACAATACAGCCAAATGTTGCTGCAGGAACAGCAGCAGCAACACGGTAGCTAACATGCTTAGGTTTAATTAATGATAAGGAATCTGTATCTAAGGCTTGCATCGCCGCATCCTCGGGCTGCTATTTTTGCCTTTTTTTCAATTTTTTACCCCATTTTGCCATCCTTTGTTGCTTGCTGCTTGTTGCTGTATCTTGGTTTCTGACGTTACCGCACATTGGCATCTCAATAACATGTAGATTTTTGCTAATGTGCTGTTCGCGCGTCCACGCGGCAGAATCGTTACTTTATTCCACTTATTTTCCGCATCCTACATCTTTCTATAGCATTTAATTTCTGCTGCCTAACCCGGCATTAACCGGCCTGCTTTGGCAGACACATTATTACGCCATTAATTAGTTGAATTTATTAGATTGAAATCAATGTGTGAGAAATTTAGTTGTAAGCAGACAGCAAAGCAAGCAAGCTTCCAGGCTGGCAGCCAAGCTGCATTCAGTCAGGATTATAATGCGTTCAAGCATTCAGCTTCTCAATTCAGCGCAAGGTAATGCATACGCTTGGGAATCTCTTACGTTCGCATTTTGTTTGGAGTCGATTTTTTTTTTGCATTTCAACTTCAAGTCAAGTTTATGCAGTGTGCCCGCTTTAGATAGCTTATCTGCATTTGATTGGCAGTTTGTAGCAGCGAAAAATTAGAGGCTCTCCAATTGGCTTTTAAATTAGAATGAAGCAGGGACAATTTGTAAGATGGGATTAGATTGAAAAAAATTTGCATGGATTCGACAAGAATTTTGTATGAGTTTGCATTGGATTTTGGTAGTGAACATTCAGAACTGATATGAAATGATATGATATAATATTATATCGACTCTTATTTTAAGATATAAAGCAAATTATGATTCAGTGCTTCTTAACGATAGGCATTAAAATATTTTAGTGGCAGCTATAGAAGTGCGTGCTTAATGTGTGGCACGCGAGCCAACGAAGTGCGGTAGCCTAAGTTCAAATCTCCCGTCTGATAGAAAGTTTTTTTCAACAGAAACTATTTTTTCTGATCGGTCATCAGCTCGCTGCTGACAATGGCAAAATGACATGTTAAATTTTCACACGGAAAAATTTATTCAAGATCAGTTTTGTCTCACTCTATATAATTTTATGTAATAACTTATATCATAAACAATTAACCGTAATTTTTGCCGAACAAAAAAGTAGTTTTTTTCCAATTATTTACATAGTTATGTTTACAATTTCTCAATCGCCTGCTCGTGTTCAATTAAGCTTGGTACTTTTATAGTAAAACCGTAAAATAAAATTTACCAAAATACTATTTTGAGATTTTATGCTTCGTTCACTATATTTTTCTTTCACACACACATACAGACTTTGCTTGTATTTCTTATGATATCTACTTCAAAACGCCCCTAAACATTCCCACGATTATTTCCGCAGCAATAAATCTAATGTAGATCATCAATAAATACAGCGTTGAGTGAACGTTTTGTGTTAATTGCAAACCTTTAAGGTAAATAAACTCACTCGGCAACACTTGGTGCAATTTATCAACTAGCATCGACACAACAGCGACAGCGGCAAACGGTCACTGCTATAGAGAGTATGTTGCATGTGTGTGTGTGTGTGTGTGTGTGCTGCATGGCTTGAAAGTGATTGCGGCCAAATAATTGCACCCTAAAGCTAACAACGAATTAAATAGCAGCAACAACTGTTGTCAGCAACCGTTGCCTGCCTTGGTTGGTCTATCGATGTCTTCTATGCGCTTTTGCTGCTGCAGCGCTGCGCTGCTTTGGGCGAATCTAGTTGCATTGCAATTGAGCTTGTCAACAACAATCAGACAATGGCGACCAACAACAATTTTGCTGATGTGTGAGCACGAAAAATAGACCAGACAACACTGGAGCAAAGACGGCTAAGATCAAAGCTAGGCGCTAGTTGCAGCAGTTATTTTCAGGTATTGCTATAGAAGCTTCAAACAGGACGACAAACGACAATGACAAAAATGCAGACGACATGTTGATATCGAGCTGTTCATACAACGTATGTCAAACACTGAGAGCTGCTGCTGTTGCTGCTGCTGCTTCCAGCCATACTCACTTGCCGACGCTGATGAGGTGGCGTGTGTATAATTTTCACCTCGCACAACAACTTGCGACAAATCGTCTCGCTGTGTGTCGTCGTCAGCGTAACATAGATCTTCCCAGCCTTAGAACAGCAACAGGTAAACCGCTGTGCGGCCAGCTAGCAGCCACACGAACATTGATCAATTGTATGCGCGGCATAAGATGTCCGCGATCAATCGATCAGATTACCGCCGCGGGGTGTTGAACAATTGCGCGCTTTGCAAAGATATGCATCTGGGGCTGACACTGAGTGTTCCTCGTAGTAAGTGTGTTTGTGTGGAGTGTCTCTCAGGCAGCGTTTTAATTCACATCGTGTAACACATAAATCCTTCAACCCGAGTGCGGTTGGGTTGTTTGAGTGCAGCAGCAGCATCCAAGTATGTACTGCTGAATGAATGCCCATTCAAGGGGGTCAATTACGTCAGCAGCAAAATAAATTATGTTGTTGTTGTGTCTGACTATTACCATGTGTGCCAAGTAGTCAGCTGATTTGTTGCCTTGGCTAGATCTTTAGAGCTACTTTTAAATATTACAGCCGAACGCGGCAAATTAAGTTTGAAGTTGACAGTTTTTTGGGGTAAAGTACAGCAAGAAAAGGCAGTGATTAAACATTTGAATGCAGCAGATTTTTTGAGGAATATGAAAAATTTGTGGCGGGCCTAGCCGAATGCGCGCCAAAGAACTGCGGTAACCCGAGTTCAATCCTTAAAACTGACAGAAATGTATTACAATTAAAAAAAAATATTTTGGATCAGCCGTATCAGGCTCCTGCCTAAATGTGCGAATTGTACTTAATTTTTGGTATAATATATAAAGAATTATTAACAGCGAAACAGCTAAAATAATAAAATTCAAAATAAAAAGTTTCACTGTTTTACAAAAAAAAGCGGAAAATTAAATTTTAGGTACGCCATAATTTGTTACAGACCAAAAAAAAAAAAACAAAAATAGAATGGATTTTTAAAATCTATTCAATTTTGGTACTGAAGTCAGTAGTTAACATTTTTTCCGTAGTTCTTTAATGCATTTTCTAATTTTTTGCACTATCTTGTTTTTTTCTTAAATAAATATTTTATTTGTTTGTTTTTTTATTTTGATTTATTTTTTTTTTTTATTTATTTTCATATTTTTTTTTTTTATTTTTTTTTATTATATTTTTATATTTATTTTAATTCGTATTTCAAATTCTTTTTTTTTCTAATTTTTATTTTTTTTTTTTATTGAATTTTGATTCAGATTTTGGTACTGATTCTGATCAAGACTCGTATTCTGGTACTGATTCTGGTTTTGATTTTGATTTTGATTTTGATTTTGATTTTGATTTTGATTTTGATTTTGATTTTGATTTTGATTTTGATTTTGATTTTGATTTTGATTTTGATTTTGATTTTGATTTTGATTTTGATTTTGATTTTGATTTTGATTTTGATTTTGATTTTGATTTTGATTTTGATTTTGATTTTGATTTTGATTTTGATTTTGATTTTGATTTTGATTTTGATTTTGATTTTGATTTTGATTTTGATTTTGATTTTGATTTTGATTTTGATTTTGATTTTGATTTTGATTTTGATTTTGATTTTGATTTTGATTTTGATTTTGATTTTGATTTTGATTTTGATTTTGATTTTGATTTTGATTTTGATTTTGATTTTGATTTTGATTTTGATTTTGATTTTGATTTTGATTTTGATTTTGATTTTGATTTTGATTTTGATTTTGATTTTGATTTTGATTTTGATTTTGATTTTGATTTTGATTTTGATTTTGATTTTGATTTTTATTTATATTTTTATTCATATTTTTATTGTTTTTTTAAAAAATAAATTCCATTTCAATTCAATTCCATTTCAATTCAAATATTAAAAAAGGTAACAAGTAACTAATTTCAACTAAAAGTAAGCTTTGAGTAGTAGAACAGTTTGAAAAATGTGTAGCAAAGCCTAAGTAAGCAAAAGCAGTTCCGTGATTTATTCATTCATTTCTAATTAATAGCTTGAAATATATTTTCAAAAACTTCATCAAAACATACTTCTTTTGTGTAAAGAAATGTGTTTTTTTTTTATTAAAAGCAAATGCTTGAGTTTTTATTCATACTGAGCCCTATTCAAAAAAGTCAGCAATTGTACATAGCAAGTGTACATATGTATATAAAAGCTCAAGCACTTGCGTATACTTCAAGAAATAAATATAAGCTTGTATTAATAGAAATATTAAAAATTAAAGATATTACTTGGGCATCTTAAGTAAAAGTAAGTTGCTTGCTTTTTATTGAAAAGTTCGATTACTTTTTAACAATTGCACTGCAATTTCAAGAAAGCTTATATCATGAAAACGTCTTTCTCATCAGTCTCTTTTATCAGGTTCTTATATCAGACTCTTATAGTCATCTCTTTATTGCATAATTTTTAAGGCAAAGAAGGCTTCTTTGAAATTTGAATTACTTACAGCATCAATTTTCTTTATTTCCATATCCTTTTTTGATATTTTTTGTTTATTTTTTGTTCAAAAAAAAATTGAATTGAAGTGAATTTCCGAACTTTTTATATATGTATTTTTTTTTTTTTTTTTTTTTGTTTGATGCCGGTACCTTTGTTAAAAGCCAGTTTCCTAGTCAAACCTGTATTTTTTGCAGTCTTCTGCAAAAGAATTGCGTCTATTCAACTTTGCTTGCCTTGCTAAGCAAGCGCCTTTGGCCTCCTTTCATCCAATCAAATTAAGTCGATAAACACGCCAACTAATTGCATTTTAATATCGAACAGCAATAAATAATCGAATTACCGCAGCGACAAATTCAAACTTTATGATCGCGGCCCACATTTGCAAACAATGCACCACCAGCAGCAACAATATTCTTGGCAACAATGCAGCTACAACAACAACAACTAGAAGAACAGTTGCCGCACAGCGCATACGTTTAATATAGCTGCAATGCAGACATGCCACTTAAGCGCTTAAAAGAAATTGTTGAAGTCCATGTGAGTGTGTGTGTGTGTATGAGTGTGTTCAACAGTTAACAACCAGCGCCTCCACAGTTGCAATCTGCATGCGAGTGTCCATTGTTTGTCGCTGTTTGCTGCCAGCATGGTCAACACGAACTGCAGCTGCGACTGCGTGGCTTGTGCTGCTGCTGCTGATGCTGCTGCTGCTGCTGCTACGCCTGTGCAACAATTGCTGCTGCAATTCGAACATAATTTTCATATGTTGCCAATGTTCACAGCTCGTTAGAGCGAAGCAGCAACAAACATAAATATGTGGCCAAGATGCGCAGCGCATTGTAACAACCAGGTTATGTTGTTATTGCCTCTGTTATTGTTGTAGTTTTTTTGCTGTTGTTCTTTTATTTTTTAATTTTATTTTTTTTGCATTTTAACTGCACTGTTATTGCTTGTGAGCAATACCGTTTGACCAAAAACAAAAAACAAAAAATAAACGAAACGAAACAAAATTTCGAAGGCGAGAAAATTGAGTTGCGTCTTCATCGATTTCACCGCGTAGCATTCGTTTTCTGAGCTAAACGATAAAGAATTATAATTGGCGTTCATATTGGACAGACAACGTTGTGGACAGACAGACGGGCAGCAGCGCGTAATGTACGTCAAGTATAGCCAAATATTGTTTTGTTGCTTTTTTTTTATAACACGCCGTGATTATGTGTGCATCTAACAAGCTGTACCAAAATTTTAGTTTTAACGACTTTTGCGTTAAATGAAGCATTACCGTGACTTTCTTAAAATTCGAGTTTTAGCTTAAAAAAATAAATCATTTTGCACTCGCAGAAAATTTCATACAACCCACTTATTTAACATTGATAATTGTGTGGCTTTGCTGGCCATCACTTACTATGCAACAACAACAGAAACATCGATTGCGTGAAGTTAATTGCGGTTATTTAATCCAAACATAAACAGCAGCCATAACATTAACACATTGCTTGCTCTTCAACAATTCGCTTGTGCGTCGCCTTTCATGTTCTCATGAACAGCAAGTCATACTCGATGAAGACGTTCTAGAGCAGCAGCAGAAATTCAAGCCGCCTAGCCATCTAGCCAACTTAGCAAATGGTATGAATTTCATATTTATGCGTAGCGTGTGCAAAAACTTAACACATGATTCAAGCAACGCACATGCACTTGTATCCGCACAAACACACACACGCCCTGTATTGAATTGTACTCATTGTAGAAGGAATTGATTTAGTTCTGCGGTCTCAGCTAATTGCATGTAATTAAAGCTCGGCTTGTAAGTTGTCACCACCATTGGCCGGCATTTTTGGTTTATAGTAACATAGCTTTTGTAGGCAGGAGGCTTTAAGGCAGCTGCAGTTTGAATTGTAGCAACTTGTAAAAGGAAGCGACAGCAACACGCATGTCGCATGCGTTAATGTGACAAATTATTATGGCGCATGCATGGCACAAAAGTGCGTGTGTGTGCGTTTCATATTGATTTGTGCAGCACAGTATTGTAAGTTAACAGCTTAAACTGGGAGGCATGAAAATATCACAGAGAAGTTTTTAATTAAAGCTATTATGTATTTCACCCGAGTAGAATACTTTTGCCATAATATTACATTGAATTGCGAATCAGGCGACATTTCTTAAAATATCAAAAAACAATATATAACAGGATTGGTGTAGAAAATTTGAATGAAAATAATACTTCATTGACGGGGATGAATAGTTTTTCAATCAAAGAAGTGATGAATTCGCGATTCTTGAAAAATTTCAAAATCTTCCTTCGCTTATGTCGGCTATAGTTAAAAGATCGCCTGCAATTGTTCAAGGGATGAAAGCACGATTAAAAATATAAAAATATTTTTAAAATCTTCCTTTGCTCATGCTGGCAATCGTTGGAAAATGGCCTTTTGAAAAGTTTTCAAAAGCTTTCTTTGCAAAATGAATCAGGCTCTGAAAAATAGTTAAAACTAATCAAAAAGATGAACTTGTAAAAAAATTCATTGGATTGGGATGGGACAACATCTGTCGAGGCCGCTAGTTTAAACTAACAACATCTTATAACGTTCAACAACAACGATGTTTCACAACAAATCGCTGAGCACCCCTTAAAGCGAATCTTCCTGGTAAATTTCTCAAGGCTCTTCTTGGCTATTCGTCCGTGAATCTTCACGATAAATCACATTTTTGGCTTAAAGCTGCTTGCTTTCGGCGATACCTCATCTTTCAATAGATTCTCTGGCGCTTCTCTGGCGATTGAAAATGTTTGCAGGGAAATCAAATACTACAACAACAACAACAGCATCAGCAACTAAGACAGAATCGGCAATAGAACTAGGAAGGGACGAGCGTTAGGCTAGGACTACCCACCTTGCTGAGACAGCCTAACCCAGATAAGAACGGGACATAGACTTGGCGCCTCTGAGAACTCTGGATAGTCTGAGTAAGTGAAGTGACCCGTAGGAATCTTGTGTTTCTAAAGCAATTCTCATTCTAGTGCTTCCGCAACAACTTGCAACCAAACACAAGTAGCTCTGCTTGTTTGAGAGAATCGAAGCAATGTAGTTTCAACAGGACAGCCGAAAATCACCTTGTAATAATGGAAAAGGTGGCCCGACTATTTTTAGATCCAGGGACAAGACTCTCATCAGGAAATATGCGAAGATCTTTTGAAACTACGAGCGCCATTATGATCCCGAGGTATGTATCAACGATAAATGCTGCCGCTGCTCCACCTTCTTCCACTAATGAAGGTCTGAATAAGTCAGGTCCATCGCAGTCATAATACTCACCAATAGTGACAAACGGGAGTGTGAAAATGTGGCGGAAAAGAGGAAAGACAGAAAGAGTAAGTTAGGTAGTACTGGTGCACTTAATCCAATATCACCAAAAGCGGCAAATGGGAGTGTGAAACAGGTGTCAGCAAGGACGAGAAGAAGACAGCTAACACAGGTCATTCCAACAGATGAGATTGTCGCGAGTAGCTCGAAATGTAGAAATCCTCTAGGGTAGCTTCGAGAGCTCCTCAGAAAAGCTGCAAGAAGCCATTGTGGACGGGACGGAACCGAAAGATGCAGAGGAATAGCTTCATGTAGAAAATAAGATCCATAACGCCAGGATTACAAGTTTGACGATGCCGTCGGAAGCGAAACGAACAAGTCACTGCAGCTCCTGTCCAAAACTATCACCAGTATTGGTGAAATTTGGAAAGTAGCTTCATTAAAATATTATCTTAGTTCATGCTTCCGCTACGCCACAGAGCATTTGTTTGGATACCACTTCCTGCTCTGCATAAGGATGTAACCATTCAAACAACTGAACAATTTATTATTATTTTATGAAAATTAGCACAATTTTAGGTTTTTTTTTTCTTTATTACTCACAAGTGTGTGTGAACTATTCACTTAAACTTAAGCTCATTAAGCTGAGTTTAGCTCTGTCATGCTTTAACTAAGCTGCTTTATTATTTAAATTAATCCTTTACTGCCAAAATCAAAGCTTATTGCCTGCCATTACCGACACCCCAAATTTTGAGTTTCTCGTTTAAACAATTTTTACAGCCAAAAATACTAACAAACTGACAAAACATTATTACTTTTTTACACAGCTGACAGCTGGCTTAAATGAGCACTAAAAAAATAACGAAAACAAAAATGAATCAATACAAAAAGAAGATGTCTCGAAGCTGTTGCCCAAATTCAGCCGTATTGAGATGGCTGCTTTGCATTTTACTGTTACTTTTCGAACTGCACCAGACGTGGTGGTCAAACCGGCCAGTGCAAAGCAAGTGACTGCATTTGCCATGTAGACTGACTCGTATGCAGCACGCATGCGCGACCTTTGTGCGCGCGTCGAAGCTACATGTAAGCAAGGCAAATAATGTTGTGGAGGAAAAAAAACCAAAAAAGGTTAAAATTTGCTAATTTTTGCTCATTTTTTGCTAGCTACGCCTGTTTTAGCCAGTCTGGCGTGCAGCTACACCTGCTGCAATGTCCACAAGCAGTGCTAGTTGAGGATATTTTCACTTTTTTGTATTGTTTTTGTTGTTGTTGTTGTAATAATATTGCCAATATGTTTGCAAGAAGCACAACTACGAAAAAATATGCAATTTCAATACGTAATGAAAAGTTTCTCAATATTTGCTAGGCTGCGCCGTGTTTTTCCTAACATTGCCGGCCTGTCGAAAAAGTGCAGCTTTTAATTTAAGTTAATGGAAGACACAAAATTATGTGAAAAGCTGTTATAGGCAAGAAAAAACAAAACACTTACATAAACATTAATGGGTGCGTCCCACTTTGCGGCGTACGCTACACAGTACAGAGGGCAGCAATTTATGTTAAAAGTGAGTGCTTGTTTTTTAAATTTTTTTGAAAAACTTAACAATATATCTGAAAGAACATTTATGGCACTTTAAAAACAAAATTCTGTTCTTTAATATCTTTAATATTAGAAAGTGAATTATTTATGAATATAACCAAACAAATTCAGAATAATATTAAAAGACATAAACAGCAAAAAAATTATTGTTGCCTAAACAGTAAAAATACAAATTTTCACCAACTTATCACTTCTTCATTTAAGCCAAAAATTCAATACAACAGCTAGAAACATTGAAAAAATTCCCGCTAAAACAAAGTCAAACTCTTAAAGCACAAAAAACAACAAAACAAAAATTACAAGAACAACAACAACTCAAAAACAATCCACACAAAGTTCATGATACACAATAAATGATTATGATGGCCAAAATGCTTGAACCTCATTTATTTTAAACGTGAATCAGACTAGCCAGGATGAGTGAAGACCCAGCAGCATAAGGCGGGCGGGTTGGTAGGACGAGCTGAGCTGAGCATTTCCACTTCCATTACCATTCATTATAATTTATCAACATCGAGCGTTGAAATGCTCGTAATTCAACACTTTTGGCCATGAAGCGCAGAGTAGAAAGTGAGGAAGGACAACAGCAAAGAAGGCAGGAGGTAGCTTGCTGCAGTGTATATAAGTATGAGGGCGGTAAGAGGCAACGCCATGGCAATAGCTAAAAATATTATTGAAAATGGGCAGCCAAAATACAGCAACAACAACCACCACAACAACAACAGCAAGAGTAAAAAATGGCAACAGCGCAAAAATTTTGCTACAGCTATTCCGAGTGGTAAATAGTTTTGGCACGATTTGTTCTGATTCCCACGATTCAAGTGCAACGTTAAGTTGGCAACACCAAATCAACAAAATCGAAGAAGCAGCAACAACAGCAGCAGTAGAAGCAGACAAAAAACGTTGGTCATGATGATCAACAACAACTGAGCGGGAAATGCAGCAAAATAAACATGAACACAAAAAAAAACAAAAAAGCACCACAACTAATACAACAACAAATGTTTTTGGGTGGCGTGTGCTGCAAAACATGGAGAAATTGTGCCACATTCTGTTGAGCTGCTTTTTTGCAATTTGAGCTGTTTATTGATTTCTATTTAAGCGCGATATAATTTAAGCCCAGTCAATGGGAAAATATTTTGAAAAATCCTACAAAAGGGTCATGTTGCTGACTGACCCAGTGCTCATCAACATTTTTTCGTTGATCAAAAAAATTCTTGATTTGCATGTGGTTGATTGAATGTTAGCGATTTTATACATTATCTCCACAATATCGACTCTGTTGCCTAGTGTTGCCAATTAATTGTCATGCGTTGCAGCGTTTGTTAATTTTCCCAGCCACACTTTTCCGCAGGCAACAAACCAAAAAAGCAATGCAATAGAAAAATTGCGCTTCATTAATAGCCAACTTCGTTAGTTTTGGCCAACAATAGACCATGTTGTACACTACAAGCAGGCATCTAAGTACCAGCATTCCAACAACTGCTGGCAGTCCAGTGAGCCAAACGACCAAGCGACCAAACAACCGACTGAGCAACACTCTCAGCTATGCTTAACACCTCGAGCCGTTGTTGAAATTCTTGCCCGTTGACAAAAAGATGCGCATTTTTCGATAAAGTGTTGCCAATTCTTATAGGTTTTTTTTTCCATGTTTTAACTTAAGACAAAACAACAAAAAAAAAATAAACAAAACTGCTTGCTGTGGTATAGGGGATACAAAAAGCTGTACCGCATATTTTCGATTGATACCGCCCTGGCCTAAGTTTGTTTTTTTTTTTTTTTGTTCTAGTGACTGCTTCTTCTATGCACGCCTATCTTGATAAAATGCAGCATAGCTGTTGCAGGGTTAGCAAAATGTTGCGGGTTCATTGAAGTATCGAACAGAGGCGGCTGCAACATTTAATTGGAAAGGGCGGACAGTAAGAAATAAAGGTGTATAAATTTATTTAAACTTAATAGACGATTTTGCTAGAAATTTATAATTTTGTTGCAGAGTTCCTGCAATAATCTTCAGTCATCAATTCGAATTCACATAAACTAATAATTCTTAAAATCGAACTCACTTGAATCCATATTCATATTCATATTCATATTCATATTCATATTCATATTCATATTCATATTCATATTCATATTCATATTCATATTCATATTCATATTCATATTCATATTCATATTCATATTCATATTCATATTCATATTCATATTCATATTCATATTCATATTCATATTCATATTCATATTCATATTCATATTCATATTCATATTCATATTCATATTCATATTCATATTCATATTCATATTCATATTCATATTCATATTCATATTCATATTCATATTCATATTCATATTCATATTCATATTCATATTCATATTCATATTCATATTCATATTCATATTCATATTCATATTCATATTCATATTCATATTCATATTCATATTCATATTCATATTCATATTCATATTCATATTCATATTCATATTCATATTCATATTCATATTCATATTCATATTCATATTCATATTCATATTCATATTCATATTCATATTCATATTCATATTCATATTCATATTCATATTCATATTCATATTCATATTCATATTCATATTCATATTCATATTCATATTCATATTCATATTCATATTCATATTCATATTCATATTCATATTCATATTCATATTCATATTCATATTCATATTCATATTCATATTCATATTCATATTCATATTCATATTCATATTCATATTCATATTCATATTCATATTCATATTCATATTCATATTCATATTCATATTCATATTCATATTCATATTCATATTCATATTCATATTCATATTCATATTCATATTCATATTCATATTCATATTCATATTCATATTCATATTCATATTCATATTCATATTCATTTCATTATTTTGAATTTAAAAGTTCCTTTATTTGCCTTGTTAGATACGCCACTGCCTTCAACTTGACGACAGCAAAATCAGTTATAATCCACCCGATAGCCTTAATTGTTGCTTATGTTAATTTAGTGGTTGCACACGATCAGGCTAAGTAGAAGCAAAAAAATAAAAAAAACTGTCAAAGCAGCTCTGCAGAGAAGAAACACAAAAACAACAACAACTTCTACTACCGCTTATTTACAACAATATGAAATCAAAACTATGGGTTGTATAGAGCAGCAGCAGCAGCTTCCTCGGCAGCAAATTTTGATAAGCATCTGAAAATCGGTGCGGATTTCATTAGCAATATAGGCAAGAAATGGCTGAATATTGGCGACTTTAACAACTTATTTGAGACATGTGCGAGTCTTGCGTGGCATATATTTATTAAAAATGCTTAAATTATATTTATAATAAATAAAATTATGAGTTTTCTGTTGAGAACTTTTAAGACATATGAAACAAAAAATCGCATTAACTAAAAATTAAGCATAATTTTAGGCTGTTGATAATATTAAGCAGTCACACAATCACACGCCATGTTCGCTTTGACTTCAGCTTGGTTGGCATCCTTATTCATTTAATCTCTCATACTTTGCGTTTACAACGTCCCATTAACTAGACTAGCCTGCATGTCACTAGCTAATAAGGCTATTTTGTTGTTTTTCCCACATAAACCGCAACTAAGAACAACTGAGTTGCTGCATAAAATCATTGCGACATTATTTATTCCGACTTAATTTTATTTCAATTACATGATAAACTATTTAAGGTATTCCATAATGATTGCGGCGCTGACTGTTAGAAGATGTCATTTTCAAGTTTGTTCACTTGGCATGCTAGCAAGCGATACCAAGTTTTTGCCTGACCGCGTATGTAGCCGACCGACAATCTGGACAGGCAGATCAATTATGCGAATTGCAGCTTAAGGTTCATGGCAGAAAAGAAATAGAATTTGAATTGCTAGAATAATAATAAAAAATATTATTTAAATCGTTCTGGTATAAAAAATATTTGTCTTTTAAATACGCTGCGTTAGTTCGAAGTCAGCAAGTTCGCTGCTTAAGTCTTTTGTTTTTTAATTTTTTTGCTTAAGTAACTATTTTTGTAACGTAATTCGTAATTTGTGAAATTGTAAAAACATTCCAGAGTTTTTAGACAATTACAATTTTTTTACTCTAGCAAAAATTTGATAACCGCTATAATTTCAACTTGCTTTTGATTTATTTGCTTGTATGTATGTGCCACTTTTTACCACTCCACCTAGCGTTTTTTAGTGTATTTTTTAAGTTCTGCCTTTTTTTCTGCCTCTTCTTCGGCTATGTATTGAACCCAGCAAACAAAGCTTAGCGCACAAGTGCAGCGCGCACCCATCTATGCGCGGAATCTGCATCAACATCAGCCACAAACGTGCATCCTCAAATGGTATGCAAGAACGGTGCCTTTTGTGTTGGCTGTTTTTGCCGGTATAGTTGGCTCACACACTCACACACACACATACACACATGCTCACTCACACCATATTAATAATTTCTAGAACAACGCAAAGTTATTGAAAATTGCAACTTCTTGAAATTTTATTGCTTACCAAGAATTTCGACATGTTGGCCATGCAGTTGGCTTCATAAGGACAACAAGCTTCACATAAAATAAAACAACCAAATAGAAAACGTTGCTATATTTCGCTGTGACAATATCGTGATTGAGATTTTAAGTTCCGCATTTAAGTGGCAGCAGCATAGCACACAAAACACACACACACAATAAGAAAAATAAATAAAAATCTGACCAACATATCCGTAAGCCGTTGTTATTTGAAATTTTAATTGAAAAAGCGCTGGTACAGCGGCAATTTGCTGATTTTTTAGCTAATTAAATTAATTCGCATTACGGTGCACGCATTCCAAGTCATTTTGCTCGATTTCATTTAATTAATAAATTGCACTAAACTGCGTATAGCACAGCAGCAGGGCAAGCAATAGCAACAGCACACAACAGGAGCAACTGTTGCCGCCGTTCACTCAAAGCAATGTAATGCAATTCAATTTGTTGAGCTTTAACGTTAATATGGCATAATTTAGTTATTAAAACACTTAAGCTATTAAATACTTTGGCATATATAGTACACTATAGTACAGGGAGAAAAAACCGCAGCAAAAACTAAAGACTTAAGCCACGAACTCGTTTTGTAGGCAGTTAAAGAAATCATTCAATTAAATAAAAATGTAAAAGCAAAAACAAATTTATGAAACATCTTTGGAAAAAAAAACAACAATGACGCTTGCTGCCCACCAACGTTGTTGTCATGCGGTTCTACAACAAAAGCAACAGCAACAGCAATTGTTCATTACTTATCTTAGCTTAAGCTTGGCTATTAACATAAATCAAAAAAATTTTAATTTTTACATAAGTTAATTTTTCGTTTTATTGCCTGCTTTGTTGACTCAAAAACATTGTATTTTAATTACTGTTTGGCACAAAATTTTATTGATCAGGAAGTAATGCTTTGGTTTAAGTGCAAAACACACTTGCTGATGACGTTATTAAATCAATATTTACAGCAAATTAATAGCAACGCGTATTGGATGAACTAACAGCTCATCACTGATGTACTCATCATGCACTTCTATGATGCAAGGCTACTGTTTTTTTTTTTTTTTTTTTAAATTAAAAATATTTATGACTCAATTTAAATTGGATAGAAACAGCAAACAAACAAAATTTGTGCTTTTGCCTACAAATATAAATTTTCTATAAAATCCCAGATCTTCTTCAGCTGACATTCTCACACAAGAGTCATGTATCTGCCTTGGGTGTTATCAGTCGGGAGCACCAATACAGTCGAATAGCGTTATAAAGTGTGTTAATGTTACACAAAAAGCACTCAAAAATCTTGACCTTCCAATCAGCAAAATGTTGGTTTAAACATATTAAACATTTTCGACAGCTTCTTGACTTGCAAATTTTTTACTGCTCGACAGGTACTAAAATTTTTTGCCAAAATATTAGCAAATTTTATTTATCATCATCTCAAGGCAGTGTGTCGAATACTTAAAAGCCAAATAATAAACCATACAACCCAGTTCTTGGTTGAATGATGCAGCAAATTTTTTTAATATTTCTGCATTGTGACATAATAAATGTTTTAAGTACAATGTTTTGCAATATAAAAAATATGCTGTAAAATTGCTAATTTATAATTATAAATAATGCCTCATGCCATGCAAATGTTGTGATGCTCTAAATTATGTGTGTTAAATTTATGACTTTAACTGATTAGTTTCAAGACACCTGAAGGTTGTTAATGTAGAGCATAATTAAGACATACAGCTCGAGCGTATGTTTAATAAAAAATTAAAAAAAAAAATTTAAGATTTAACTGGTAACTGCGAGGTAAATGATGTTAGACAGCGAGTTATGCTTACCCTATGGTAGTGAATTAATTTTATATGTAGCAGCTGTTTATGGCTTCGCCGTTTCATTAGTTTAGAGCATATTTATTAAAGCACACATAAAGATGATTTATGTTAGTTTCTAAAGTGAAGTTGGTTTGCAAATGATTTTGTATTAATATCTAGTAGCCTATATTTGCCTAAAAAGCTGCTGAAGTAGTTAGTTTTGTGGGTTTAAACCTTCAAAATACGTTGAATTGCGTTGATTTATAGCTGTTTGTGGTGCTAGTTTGTGTCTTAAGTCTTTCGTTTTTGAATAACGTAAAACGGGACTAGAAATATAGCACAAAAATGCTGACTGCCTGAAATGTTCGAGCATTTTAAGTTTGTGCAGTCATTATTCAGAACTACAGGCCATTGATTTACATTTTAATTAAATTTAAAAGCAATGCATAATCTTAGTGCTTTTCACCGCACTGCGTTCGGGCTTTAAGTTGGAATAATTTTTCAAGTTTCATGTAATTACAAATTAATATGCGTACATGTCAAAGTTTACAACACATAAAATATATATGCTGCACACAACTACACACGGCACATACACCAACATTCAAAACTAAGTAACTAAAATGCAACAAAATGCTAGCAGCTATGCCGTCGAATGCAAAGCAACGCACCATTTAAATGTGTGTTTAATATCTTGTTTTAACATGATTTTTGCATTTAGCTAATCGGCTGCTGGAGCTGCGCATGCTCACATTTGCAATTATAACAGCTACAGCAACAACAACAACAACAACAACAACAACAAGTGCCAATCTTATTGCTGCTGATATTGTTGCTGTTATGTTATGCTTGGCAAAATGCCATTTAAATGCGCGTAAATTAAATGCGGGTTCACGCAGCAACAGCTAAAGTAACAAATAAGCAAATGCAGCATGGAAGAAGCTGTGCAAAAATGCAGGAAGCTTGGCAAATGTGAAGGCTTGCAGCAGAAAAAAAAATTAAAAAAAAAAACGAAAAACAAAAATAAAACTAAACTAAATTAGCACAAAATTAAAAGCATACAAAAAAGTGCAAGAAAATCAGCAACAGCAGCAAATTATGCTGGCATTGAACAGTAGGAAGCCAGCAGCAGCAACAACAACAACAACAATAAAAGCAATGGCAATATCAACGACCACTTGCCAAAGCTAGGCAGCGACATTAGAAAGGTAAGCGATGCGATGCGCAGTCACAGAGACTCAATTTAAGAGACCCCAAAAGAAAATAAGAATGAGACATTTGCAATTGACTTTCGCCGCTTGCAAGAAAACAACAAAAACAACAAAAACAACGCAAACAAAAACAACAACAGTAGCAATAGCAAAAAAATAAACAACTTTAGCAGACTTCTGGGCGCTGCAGCATTGTTTGATAGCGGCAGCTAATATTACGGCTAATGCTGATGGTTGCGTTACATAAATAAAGCTTTAAGAAGTTTTTTGCGTTAATTGTGCCGGAAAGACTAATAAATATTTCAAGCATAAACTAGAAAAAAATGTTGAATTTTAAATGTTATCAAAATGCGGGAAAGAAAATTGTGGTTGTTTAAACAATAAGAGCAAAACAAAAGACTTAAGACACAAACTTCTACAAGTGAAAAAAAAACTAAAAAATTTAAAGGAAAGCATGACAAAGCCACAGCAGCAACACTCCGCGGAAGTGGGAATTTTGCAAGTTTGATGAAGTTCTAATATAAATCGAAATTTATAAATTTTTATTGAAAACAAAATACCACAAGTAAAAATAAAACACATTCTTCTGAAATTTCAAGAACTGCAATGGCCAAGTTTTTTTAAAGCTGAGAAAAATGAGTTATACTTCAGAAAAACACTAGGAAAAAAGTCAAAATGCGGCATATATAATTGTGGCTTTCTATACCAAAAGTAGCAAAACAAAAGAATTAAGACACAAACTTCTAGAAGTGAAACAAAAACTACGCAATTTTAAGGAAATCATGAAAAAAGCATGACGCAACCGCAGCAGTAATAGTTAGTGAAAGTGAGAATGTGCCAAATTTGTTGGAGTTATAGCTTACATCGGGATTTTTAAATTTTTATTTTTTTAGAAAATATTAGAGCAAAAATAAAATAAAAATTTTTTATAATCAACAAATTTCACATCAATTTTAGAAAATCACATTATTGTTTATATGTTTGAAATCTCTTCAAGGACTAAATGGCAAATTTTTTCTTATATATGTATATGTTGAAAATATCACAAATTTAAGATCTGAAAGAAATAAGCACTAAGAAAATTTTCTAATTAAACAAAAGATTTAAGACACAAACTCCTATCGAGCATGCAAATTTGACAAAATATGCATGTTAACCAAAACAATTATATGCAATACCTGTCTTCAGTTTACATGTGTTGAACATGTTTTAATAACAATCATTAAAATCAAATTTGCACGCATATAAAACGCACAAAATTTTAGTGTTTTCAAAAACTAAAAGCAAATAAAAAACTAATATGATACAATACACCATAACCCGCTGATAACTACAATTTTATTACAATTAAAAACTCATAAACTTTAATTAAATTTGCCACAGCAAGTGACTGTTTATTGACTCCAACCTCAAGTCAGCAGCTTAGAAAAAACACATAATCCTCCATAAGCTGGTGAAATTCAAAAAGCTCATAACTTGCTCATGCATTAAACATTAAATCAAGCAAAAGTGCAGCAAATGTTATTAATGTTCAGACATAATTAGAGCTGCACTAAAACTGCTACCATTACTTTTTGCAAAGCTGCACATCCTATACAATACAATGACTGCCAATATTATCTGCTCAAGACCATATTAATTTTTTTATCGTCTATATGTCAGATATTTATGTCGGAAATTTGCAAAAAAGACAAACAAAATTTATGACGTGCCATGCGCAAATATCAATTATTTTATGTAACAAACTCAAGTAATTTTAAAGCGCACGCTCCTCAATTTTGCCCTAGTTGGCAAACAATGTGCTGCCGTGAAAAGGCGAAATGTTCTAGATTGTTGCTATGATAGACAGATTTGAAACAAAGCGCCAAATTAGCTAACATTGGCACAAATAAGGCAGACACGATAGCATTCAATGGTCGGCCATTAGCATGCCGACAAAAAATATACATATGTCAGCAATAAAACACATAAGTTTTAGAAAAATATTAGACATCATTGAAAGGGATTGTGTTTAAAGCAAATTTTAATATAAAAGCTGCGAACGATAAGCAAATAAGGTTAGATATTAAAATAAGAACAAATTCTTAAAAGTGAATGGCATGTGAAATAGTAGTGTACCTTGGTTTCTAATTTATATAAATAAATTAAGGAAAATTGTCAAAATTTTTTTGTTTTCATTTCAAAAAATATTTAATATTGATACAAAATTTAATTTTTGTAAAGCATTGAATATTTTTTTCAACATTTCATTTAATTTATTTTAATTGAAACTAGCAATGAAATTAGTTTATTACAGTAGTGATGTGCAATACATTTAAATCGACTTAATTTTTTGAAGCTGAAAAAATTTATTTATCAACCATATCAACCTTAGTTCCCATTAAGGTGGGTCCCATTAGGATGATTTTTTATTATAAATTTAACCTCCCGACGTATTGCATGGGTGGTTTTAAAGAATCGGAAATTTAAGAATCGGCTGGAAATTTAAGAATCGGTATTTTCCTGAGCTGTACCGGGTTTTTTATCAATATAAAGCCAAAAAATTAATGTAAGAATGAAATAAGAACAATCAAATGTTCAGCAAAGTTGCCCAGAAACAAATATAAGAAGAGGCCTTTCAACAAACCAACCGCTCCTTACGTCATTTTAAGGAGCCTAGCGGGAAAATTCTTTAAAATCAATGTTAATTTTCTTAAAAGTTTAGGTAACCAATTTTTAATGGACAATAATAATATATCAAAAATTATACCAACATCTCATATTAATATATATTTTCTCTTTTGATTGCATAAAAACTGCATTAAAATATAATTTACCCTTTTGAAAATAAAAAAATTTTGACAATGTGTTGAAAATTTCTAAACACCCAAATAAACTGAAAAACTAAAATAAAAAGTTAATAAAAATCACAAAATAGTAAGGACAGTTATTAAAAAAAGACATGTGTTTCCGTTACAAAACCTGCCTTAAGAGGATCAACTAGTGTGGCTTCCTTAAATAAGGCTGGTTTTTCTACTGACTCTAAAAACCACTTCTCCCATTACTGCAGTTATTGCGGACTTCAAAGTGCCTGAAGTCAAAACACCCAAAAAGTTTATTAAACTAGAATGTTTTGTCCATACGATTATGAAAAAAATTAAAATGCAAAAAAATGGCGAATTTAAAACTAAATTCAAATTTTTACCTAAAATCTGATGGTTTCTGGCATGGCAAAATTACCTATTTAATCCAATTAAAAAACTGGAGGGTCATGTTTGGCAGTAAAAAGAACCAAATTTACTAAAACATGAATCGAATAGGTTTTATAAATTGTTTTCGATATGTCGATGTCGATCAATAAATTTTCAAAATGTCGTTATAAGAAAAGTCAGCGTTTTAAGTCAGTTCAGCCGGACTATGATATACTCTAAACCTCCTATCATATTTAAATACATATATATTGATATACTTAAACATATATATATAACTTCTTATTTTTTTCAAAATCAATGTATTCCTGTTAAGTTTTGAACAGGTTAATGTGGGTTGTATGAGAGTTGGGTGTGTTCGAGTGCAGATGTCGCCCATTTCCTGTGCACACTTAAGTTTTGATATAAAATGGTCCCATACCTACTTTTATCTTTATAAGTCATATATAACCCTTTTTATGATACTATAACATAATTCCGTAAAATGTGAGTGCGGAACGCTTGATATTTTAAAAAATTTTAGAGCATATTTTTAGGCATTTTCTGTTTTGTGATTTATTGAAACTTCAAAAACTTTATAATTATTTTTCATTTTGAAAGTTTCAGTTTTACAAAAAAATTTTAAACATATTTCGTCTTACCTACTATGGTTTCCGTTCTTACTTTGGGGCAGTTTATAAGTATTTGGAACTAAAAATTATTATTTGAATAATTTAAAATCGAATAAGTGGAAACGGGCCCGTCATTGTTGACGGGAAATAACTAGTATGTTCATAATTATGGGTTGTATGGGAGAAACGCGTGCTTGTAGGCGGTTGACGCCCATTTTTTGTGCACACCTTAGTTTTGATATAAAATATTCCCATACCAAGTTTAATCCATGTAAGTCATATATAAACATTTTTATTGTATTTTCAATATTGTGGGTTGTATGGGAGATGGGCGTGTTTGTGGGCAGATGATGACCGTTTTGTGAACATATCTAAATTCTGATATCAAAATACTCACATACCAAGTTTTATCTGTGTAGCTTACATATAAAACTATTTGAAGAATTTTTACTTATGTGGGTTGTATGAGAAGTGGGCGTGTTTTGGGCGAAGAACACTCATTTTTTTCAATTATTTTTTCAACATATCTGTTGAATTTTACTCCTGTAGCTTAATAAAGACCTCAAAAGCTTAGAGCCTCTTAATAAAGCTTTAAATTTTGGGATCAATGAGAGGTAAGCATATTTGAGGGTGGATCACGCGCATTTTTATTTTTATTTTTTTTTCATATAGATACATATATTTTTTTATTTTGATTTTGATTTTGATTTTGATTTTGATTTTGATTTTGATTTTGATTTTGATTTTGATTTTGATTTTGATTTTGATTTTGATTTTGATTTTGATTTTGATTTTGATTTTGATTTTGATTTTGATTTTGATTTTGATTTTGATTTTGATTTTGATTTTGATTTTGATTTTGATTTTGATTTTGATTTTGATTTTGATTTTGATTTTGATTTTGATTTTGATTTTGATTTTGATTTTGATTTTGATTTTGATTTTGATTTTGATTTTGATTTTGATTTTGATTTTGATTTTGATTTTGATTTTGATTTTGATTTTGATTTTGATTTTGATTTTGATTTTGATTTTGATTTTGATTTTGATTTTGATTTTGATTTTGATTTTGATTTTGATTTTGATTTTGATTTTGATTTTGATTTTGATTTTGATTTTGATTTTGATTTTGATTTTGATTTTGATTTTGATTTTGATTTTGATTTTGATTTTGATTTTGATTTTGATTTTGATTTTGATTTTGATTTTGATTTTGATTTTGATTTTGATTTTGATTTTGATTTTGATTTTGATTTTGATTTTGATTTTGATTTTGATTTTGATTTTGATTTTGATTTTGATTTTGATTTTGATTTTGATTTTGATTTTGATTTTGATTTTGATTTTGATTTTGATTTTGATTTTGATTTTGATTTTGATTTTGATTTTGATTTTGATTTTGATTTTGATTTTGATTTTGATTTTGATTTTGATTTTGATTTTGATTTTGATTTTGATTTTGATTTTGATTTTGATTTTGATTTTGATTTTGATTTTGATTTTGATTTTGATTTTGATTTTGATTTTGATTTTGATTTTGATTTTGATTTTGATTTTGATTTTGATTTTGATTTTGATTTTGATTTTGATTTTGATTTTGATTTTGATTTTGATTTTGATTTTGATTTTGATTTTGATTTTGATTTTGATTTTGATTTTGATTTTGATTTTGATTTTGATTTTGATTTTGATTTTGATTTTGATTTTGATTTTGATTTTGATTTTGATTTTGATTTTGATTTTGATTTTGATTTTGATTTTGATTTTGATTTTGATTTTGATTTTGATTTTGATTTTGATTTTGATTTTGATTTTGATTTTGATTTTGATTTTGATTTTGATTTTGATTTTGATTTTGATTTTGATTTTGATTTTGATTTTGATTTTGATTTTGATTTGATTTTGATTTTGATTTTGATTTTGATTTTGATTTTGATTTTGATTTTGATTTTGATTTTGATTTTGATTTTGATTTTGATTTTGTTTTGATTTTGATTTTGATTTTGATTTTGATTTTGATTTTGATTTTGATTTTGATTTTGATTTTGATTTTGATTTTGATTTTGATTTTGATTTTGATTTTGATTTTGATTTTGATTTTGATTTTGATTTTGATTTTGATTTTGATTTTGATTTTGATTTTGATTTTGATTTTGATTTTGATTTTGATTTTGATTTTGATTTTGATTTTGATTTTGATTTGATTTTGATTTTGATTTTGATTTTGATTTTGATTTTGATTTTGATTTTGATTTTGATTTTGATTTTGATTTTGATTTTGATTTTGATTTTGATTTTGATTTTGATTTTGATTTTGATTTTGATTTTGATTTTGATTTTGATTTTGATTTTGATTTTGATTTTGATTTTGATTTGATTTTGATTTGATTTGATTTTGATTTTGATTTTGATTTTGATTTTGATTTTGATTTTGATTTTGATTTTGATTTGATTTTGATTTTGATTTTGATTTTGATTGTGATTTTGATTTTGATTTTGATTTTGATTTTGATTTTGATTTTGTTTTGATTTGATTTTGATTTTGATTTTGATTTTGATTTTGATTTTGATTTTGATTTTGATTTTGATTTGATTTTGATTTTGATTTGATTTTGATTTTGATTTTGATTTTGATTTGTTTTGTTTTTGATTTTGATTTGATTGTGATTTGATTTTGATTTTGATTTGTTTTGATTTTGATTTTGATTTTGTGTTTTGATTTTGATTTTGATTTGATTTTGATTTTGATTTTGATTTTGTTTTGATTTGATTTTGATTTGGTTTTGATTTTGATTTTGATTTTGTTTTGATTTGTTTGTTTTGATTTTGATTTTGATTTGATTTTGATTTTGATTTTGATTTGTTTTGATTTTGATTTTGTTTTGATTTTGATTTTGATTTTGTTTTGATTTTGATTTTGATTTTGATTTTGTTTTGATTTTGATTTTGATTTGATTTTGTTTTGATTTTGATTTTGATTTTGATTTTGATTTTGATTTTGATTTGATTTTGATTTTGTTGATTTTGATTTGATTTTGATTTTGATTTTGATTTTGATTTTGATTTGATTTTGATTTTGATTTTGATTTTGATTTTGTTTGATTTGATTTTGATTTTGTTTTGATTTTGATTTTGATTTTGATTTTGATTTTGATTTTGTTTTGATTTTGATTTGATTTTGATTTTGATTTTGATTTTGATTTTGATTTTGATTTTGATTTTGATTTGATTTTGATTTTGATTTGATTTGGATTTGATTTTGATTTTGATTTTGATTTTGTTTTGATTTTGATTTTGTTTTTGATTTGATTTGTTTTTGATTTGATTTTGATTTTGATTTTGATTTTGATTTTGATTTTGATTTTGATTTTGATTTTGATTTTGATTTTGATTTTGATTTGATTTTGATTTTGATTTTGATTTTGATTTTGATTTTGTTTTGATTTTGATTTTGATTTTGATTTTGATTTTGATTTGTTTTGATTTTGATTTTGATTTTGATTTTGATTTTGATTTTGATTTTGATTTTGATTTTGATTTTGATTTTGATTTTGATTTTGATTTGATTTTGATTTTGATTTTGATTTTGATTTTGATTTTGATTTGATTTTGATTTTGATTTTGATTTTGATTTTGATTTTGATTTTGATTTTGATTTTGATTTTGATTTTGATTTTGATTTTGATTTTGATTTTGATTTTGATTTTGATTTTGATTTTGATTTTGATTTTGATTTTGATTTTGATTTGATTTTGTTTTTGATTTTGATTTTGATTTTGTTTTGATTTTGATTTGATTTTGATTTTGATTTTGTTTTGATTTTGATTTTGGATTTTGATTTTGATTTTGATTTTGATTTTGATTTGATTTTGATTTTGATTTTGATTTGATTTTGATTTTGATTTTGATTTTGATTTTGATTTTGATTTTGATTTTGATTTGATTTTGATTTTGATTTTGATTTTGATTTTGATTTTGATTTTGATTTTGATTTTGATTTTGCTTTTGATTTTGATTTTGATTTTGATTTTGATTTTGATTTTGATTTTGATTTGATTTTGATTTTGATTTTGATTTTGATTTTGATTTTGATTTTGATTTTGATTTTGATTTTGATTTTGAATTTGATATTGATATTGATATTGATATCATCATTATCACTTTTAACCATTATTTCGTATTATTGAAAGATTTTTAGACGTTCCATTGGTACATCAATGATATAATTGAAAAATATTTTATTAGAAATTTTATAACTAAAATAAATACACTGCAAACAGCTTACTTGTTTATATCTTCAAGAAAAGCTTACGAAGAATTTAAGCATAAATCATTAATAATTCATTTTTGAGGTCACAATAAAACTAGCATGGCACATTTTACGTATTAACTTAAACTTTTTGAAATTGATACATATTTTAGCTTAATAAATGCCAGCCTTAGCATTGCAATGCATCAAAATATTATTAATTGTGAGACGATTAATTTTGGGTGCTGCTCCACTTTAGTTATTGCTATAGCATAACGTCTGCTTAAGCAAAAGTAATCAGTTCAGTTTGAAAAAAGGCGGAAACTTTTTTTGCTGCCAACGCAAGGCGTGCACTGGTAACACTTTAAATTGGCTGGCAGAAGTGATGAATGAGTAACATTAATTAAATATTATAGCCGGTTAGCCTTGCTTCGCACCATTAACTCTCATTTGTTAAAGTTAAATTTGGAATATTTTAATGGCATGCATTTTTGGTAGCCAGTTTTGAGTCGGACATAAAATTAAGCTCAAAAGAAAGTCATTTGATAAAAACTCTGTGCTAATCAAATACATTTCGAAACCTGCAGCTAACAATAGATTTTCAATGCCAAGCCCAGCTTGATACAAAATAATTCTCATAATTCATGCAAACATAAAAAATATAGACATTAAAATATTTGTCAACAATGGGAATTGGTGCAGCAGGATTTCCCACCCACCAGACGATGCATCTAATCATATAATCTTAACAACTACAACAACAAAAACAAAAACAATAACAACCACAATGGTAAGCAAAACAATGCCCAGAAACAGCATTTATTATTGAATTGCATTTAAATGCAGCAGCAGCAACAAAAACAATAGCAACAACATTTATTTGTCGTGTGCAATTTTCAGCAGAACAAGTCAAAAACTTAAAGATAGCAACAACAACCAGTATAAAATTCGGAACAATAATTCGTGACTCAAATGAACCGCAAAAAATCACAAACAGAAGCAATAAATGAAAAGTTAAACAACAGTTTAAGCAGAAGAGTGGAAAAATGTTGCAAGTAATGCAAAAAAATAAGCAACATACAAAAGAAAAGCAAACAACAGAAAACATTGTAAAGAAACATGTTGCTGCTACTGATAGAGTAGCTTCTGCAAGCTTGTGGGTGAGCTTTCTAGGTTACAACTTAAAATATACTCGCTATAGCTTTAAACAAATTATGTTAACAGAATTCTAAAATGTTAAAAAGAAAAAAACAAAAAAACAGCAGCCAAAAATTGTAACCTCAAAATTATGCAAAATTATTTAAAGCATGACTTGAGTCAAAAAAAAAAAAATAAAAAAATTGTGCTACTCCAAGAGCAATCTTGCCTGCTAACGTAAACTTGCATAACATTTTTCACCATTACATTTCTATAGCCAGAATAGTTTGAAATTAATTTCTTCTTCCTTACAAGCAGCAACAAAAAAAAATTTTTTTATATTGATATTTATTGCCGAAAAACGCCATTCAACAAATCATTAAAACTCAGCACAATATTATCAGAACTTGCCATCATATCAAAGACGGGCCAATAAAATTCAGCTGATTACAATCGACGCTCCTTTAAAGACCGCTCGAGCAACCGAACGACTTTCAAAGCGCGGCGGCGTTGGTGATGACAGCAACATATTTGAATGCTAGAGCGCTGGTTGTGTTGGCTTTGTTGGATGGGTTGGCGGCAAAAATTAAAAGCATTAACGGACAATATAGAAAAAAACAACACTGACAACAACATAGTAGCAGAAATTATATGGGTGGAATGTCAAGTGGTTGACTTTGGAAAATATCGCCGAATCGATCGCATCAATTTGCAGTAGGTGTTGTAGTTGTTGTTGTTGTTGTTGTTATTTCAGCTATATCTAATAGCATTTCTCGTTATTTGTTGCGCGGTAGGCAAGTCAGAGGAAATTGAACTGTCGAAACTATTTCATGTCACAACGATTTGGCAAACAATTTGTGACATTTGAATGGGCTTTGATGGTACCTTTTATTTTATGCTGCTGCTGCTGCAACATCTATTGCCTTCGTTTTCGTCTTTTTTTAAGCTATGGTACTATGTTGTCTTTTTTTGGGCGAACAGCAAATTTATGCTATTCCAACAATACAAAAAGGAATACAAACTTTGTACTTCATAGAAAAAAAAAATACTTAAGACAAATCTTGTGCTTTGCTACAACTTTGGCTGCTCTTTATTGATGCGCCTGCGCCTGCGCCTGCGCGTACGCACTGTCAAAGCCTGTTAAATTAACATTTCAACGCGTTCGACTTTTGACAATTGTGTGTCCGCGAAATAGAGAGAATAGAATGTGTGTCACGTGACTGCTTAATATGGCTAGCATTGGCGAGCTGGTGGGATAGCTTTTTGGCATCTTTTTTTTCCTTCCACTGGAACGTGTAAATTTTATTGCTAAATCAATCCGTTTGACATTTGACATTAGATGAAATGCTTAAAAGCCGGTCAACATTGTTGAGCAGCTTTTCCAATAAAGACAACGTGTCACAGCAGTGCCATATAAGTTCATTGTTGACCGCAATGGCGCCATCCGGATCGCAATTGACACGTGTCATTTGTACTTGTATTGACAACAAATAATGCTAAGACAATGAGAGATATTTTAGTTTAAAAAAAAAAATTCTTTAACTTTAAATAAAAAACTATAATTTAATAAAAAAGTAATTTTCGAAATTGAAATTTACAACAAAAAAATTACAAAAAGGCTTGTAAGTTTACAATTAAAAAAACTTTCCTTGAAATTTCTATAGCTTTTCTTGAACTGCTGTCACTAAAAATTTAAAGGAAATATATAAAAAATATTACGTTTTTGAGTAAATTTAAATTACTTCATCGATTTTTCAAAAAAAAAAAAAAAAAATTACACAAATTGGCCATTTCAGCCCTTGAAAGGACTTTGACCGACCTTCTTATGATCAATTGTGTTGTGTGTGTTAATAAATGTTTGCACACAATTGACCGAGAACTGGCACTACATGTTTTATGCCGACTCTGAAAGGCAAAAGTTCATGTTTTTATTGAAAAAACTTTTCTCCGCGACTGGGAATTGAACTCGGCCTCCGAGCATGCTATGCCACACAACTAACCTGCATGCCACCACGTGCCCGTGATTTCGATTTATCAACAGTTTTTAAATTTAAATTTTGAAATTTAATAAAATTTTATAATTTAACAATTAAAAATAAAAATTTTTATATTTAACCCTTATATTGTATTTAAAAAATATATTATTTTTATTTAATGAATTTGAATGTTTTTATAAATTTTAAATTTCTGAAATGGTTTTTGAGCTATAAGTGCTTCGGAATGGTATTTAAAAATTGATTTTTTGCAATCAATTTTGCAAAAATATTATTTGAACCCATGAATACAGAATAAGGGTTTCATAAATTTATATTAAATGTAGAATTTACTCTTAACTTTCTTTTAACTTTCCTTTTATTTTACAATTTACATTTTATTTTTCAGTTAAAATAAAATTACAATTTATAATTAATTTTATTTTTCAAACAAAACATATTAATATAAAAAATTTGATTTTATAGTCGAAAATTTGATAAAAAATTTCAAATAAATTCAATAAAACAAAAACTCAATTATAATATTTGCAATTGTTTCAATCAACACTTTTGTAAATTTTAAATTTAATTTTTTTTTGTTATATTTTACTAAGCTTTAATTACACTTTGGTTTATATTTTATTTTTAAAATTTAGAATTTTTAGTTTTAATTGCAATTTACAATTATATTTTTAATCAAAAATTAAATTAAAAAATTTAAATTTTAAAAAAAATCATTAAAACTAAGTACAAAACTTTTAAATTTTAAATATTTTGAGTTTTAATTACAACTTGTAGCAATATATACAAATTTGTTTACTAAACTTTATTATTAAAGTTGAAGTTTGTTATTTAATTTTTAATGTAAATAATATTTATATATTTTTTGTTATTTGATTCAATAAAAAAATTAAAATACATCAACATTTCAAACAATTTTTTATTGAAATTTATTTATTTGAATTTTTAAAAGTAAAAAAATTAAAATTTTAAATACAAAATTTTACAAATTTGATAAAAAATTTAAAATAAATTTAATAAAAACAAAAACAAAATTTAAAATTTAAAATTTAAAATTTTAAATTTTAAATTTTAAATTTTAAATTTTAAATTTTAAATTTTAAATTTTAAATTTTAAATTTTAAATTTTAAATTTTAAATTTTAAATTTTAAATTTTAAATTTTAAATTTTAAATTTTAAATTTTAAATTTTAAATTTTAAATTTTAAATTTTAAATTTTAAATTTTAAATTTTAAATTTTAAATTTTAAATTTTAAATTTTAAATTTTAAATTTTAAATTTTAAATTTTAAATTTTAAATTTTAAATTTTAAATTTTAAATTTTAAATTTTAAATTTTTTTTTATAAATTTTATAAATTTTATAAATTTTATTTATTTTATTTATAACGTCACACAGAGTATTGGGACTTGTGACTATGACTACCATTGCTAGGTCATCCACGTTAGTAATCTTACTTTTCAAAAACGTATTTCTTTTTTGAGCGCATTCAAGTTCTCCATATTTTACTACAACCGACAGTTTTGGTGCCGCAGATCAAAGTCATGCCAATTATTGCAAATTAAAACCATTTCAGCTCGATGCATGTTTTATGGTACATTTTTATCACTAATCAAAACATTAATCAAATTATAAACATCATAAGATATTTTATATAGTGTTGGGAAAAACAGCATTTCGCTTAAGCCTATCGCATGACAATCTGTCAACATTTAATTAATATCTCAATTTTTATCAGTTATCAGCAACAATTATGGTTGCAACAGCAATGCCAAAAGCGGTATTATTAACACTTGTCTGAGCAAAATGGGTGGAAGGAGAGAAACAACAACAAAAAAAAAGACACTCGTCGTTCACTGCATTTGTTTATGTTGTGCGACTTTGTATGTAGTTTGCTTAGAGACGCGCAGCCAAATATGCAGCAAGCGATATAAGCAACAAAATTAGCAGTAGTTTTGAGCAGCAAAAGTAGTTGTTATATCTATGTTTTTTGCACTACATATCTTTGGCTAGAAATCTTTATGTGTTGCAGCTAGTCCATGTTTAGTGCTAGGAAAAATCTTAGAAGAACAATTCTGGTGCTATAAATGTAGCTGAAAATTACTTAAAAGTGTTTCGCATAAATTTATGTAATCGTTTGTTACCATTTCTGGCACTTCAGAGCAACGCATCTAGAGTGCAAGTAGTTGACTGGCATTAGCCGGACAATCGTTCTAGTTATGTTGTTGGTGTTCTACATGACTACTCGGTATGTGCAGCTTGGCATGCCAAGAATGGCCATAACTGCTCTATACTGTGTGTGAAAGTGTGTGCTGCGCATGCGTGCATATGACACCGCTTTAATGTAGTTAGCACTGTGTGATTAAAAATATTATTAATAATTGTCTTGTTTAACTCTATTTGAAAGTTAAGCAAAACTTTAACAGTTATGCGCACATATACGCCATACTTAAAGCACTTCAACTTTTAATTTGCATGCTAATTTAATGCTGCCAGTTCCTGCTTCATTCTGCGCTTTAATTCTAATGAGTATTGCTGCGCACATCCTTGAGCAACAACATGCTAGTCGGCAACATATAGCAGTTGCACCAAAAACAAGTCAATAAATAATAATTTTACAATTGCTATAAAAGTAAAAAAGGCCTGTGCAGCAGTAGAGTGTAAAAGAACAACAACAACAACAACAACAGCAGCAGTTTTATTTATAAGCTTAAATACAGTGTTAAATTTGCATAAGTGGAAATATATTGCTTACAACTTTTATTTCCCATAGCAACAACACAACAACTTGTGTTGCTGTTGCTGCTGCTGCTGCTGCTGCTGGTTGTTGGTGTTGCTGCTACTCTTTTTCTTGTGCAGTTTGTTTAACATACGATTTGTTGCTGCCATTTTTCTTGCATGCCTTGCATTTGTTGCCAGCTACTATATCAGCTAATATTAGCAATCAGCCAGTTAGTTAGTTTTTTATCGGCGCAGTTTTGTCTAAATTTATGCTAATGTTTATTATGTCCAACATGTTATAGTTTTCATTCGTTGCTTCCTGCCTGCCGCTGCACATCTTCATTACAGCTGCTGCGCATGGGCAACAAACAACGCGCAATCTGCTGCTTATCATGCAATTTGGCCGACAACCTACGATTTAAGTGAGTTCAAATTGAGGCGTTAACGTGAAAATTGCTACTTTCTGTATGTTTGTCTAGCTGAGTGTTGGTCTGTCTGTCTGTCTGTCTAGCTCTCTGCTTCTTGTTGTTTGTCCCATCGTTTTTATTCCGGTGTGCATCGCCCCAATGTCTGCAAGTGTTGCTCCGCATGTTCGATTACAGGCTGCTGTTGTTGCTGCTGTTGTTGCGCCTGGCTGCGTTTTGCAGTAGCTGCCTGCAATGCTGTTGAGCTCTTAATAGAAAAAATTGCAGCGCATCTTTTTTTTCTCTTTACAACAACTTTGTTATGATTACAACAACAACAACAACAACAACGACTTCTACTACTACTGGCTTGTTGGCGTTTTTGTTGCTGCCAGTGAAGAAGATATCGAACAACCGCAGGAGTAAATCATGAAGTGTTATCGTTTGAATAAATATTGATATTTGTCGGCAAAAAAGCACAAAAAAAAACACAGAAACAGCACAGCAAAAAAACAAAATAAGGCAGGAAAAAAAAACTACTTTGTTCCTTAGTGGCTGTGAAATTGTTGCTGGCGCTTTTTTTACAGTCAGCCAACGTTCAACGGCAGCCGCAATTTGGCTGCTAGCTTTGCCAGCAGGCAACAACAAGTGGCTGTGAAAATATTGTTAATGCTTCCGCTGAGGTGTGGCAAATAAAGTCATGAGCAACGCCTTGCAATATACTAGGTGGCACTCAGATTGCCTGGCTATGGTTTCAACGTATTTTAATTTAAGGTGTAAATGACTGAAATTAATTAAGTATAAAATAAGGATATTTTCACATGTGGACTGGACTGCAGAGCATGATACGTATGTCGAACACGGTATTGCATTATTAATTTAGCAGAAAAAAAAACAACTGTGAAGCAAACACGAGCAGCGTTATAAACAGACATAATTCTGACAAACTTATGAACTACATGTTGCTTCACGGGTCCAAACTGTTGGTGCAGAGTGAAGAAAGTCTACAAAGGTAATTATTATTCGTTTAAAATATAAACAGAATATTTTAATTATCTAGAAATCTCGGATTTAGTCAAAGGTTATGTTCAAAAGATAAAATATGAATTATTTAGGTGTTTAAGAAAAATTGTGTTCATGTCTTTCTATCCTTCAGAATGGTTGCGAACTCGTTATCTACTAGAATACTACTTTTCATATCCAAGCTTTGAACAGACTGATTTTAACCACAAGTTGTTATAAGATTTAAAAAAAAAGTATTTCTATTAAAAAAACTTTTTGTCAGTGTGAGAATTTAACTCGGGTCACTGGAGATTGTAGCCCCGAACGCCACAAACCTAGCACGATCAGTTTGTGGCCGCCTTGAGAAAGATATTGAGTAAATTTAAGAAATGTTATACAGAAGTGAACAGATTGCAATACAGTGAAAGCTCCCATAAGCGGACACCGATGGTTACCCACTTTTTGTCCGTATAAAAGAGATGTCCGCTTATGGGAATTTCGTAAAAAAATTATATTAAAACTCAGATTAAAAAAAAATGGGACTGCAATTACTGCGATACAGAAACTTGTTCACTTTCATAAGAGTGAATTATTTCCATTTTTCTTTCAATGTTAAAAACTTTTTAATTGATGGCATTGTGCAAGAGGAAACGTGGAACTGTATTGTTCTCAAAAAATACTTCAATGCAAACGCTGAAACTTATTAGGGGTATTCACACTGGGTAGTTGGATAGATAAGCAAATGCCATACATTTTATGGGTATTCACACAGCCTATATTGGTTGAGAAGATTAGCAAATGGCATATATTTAATTTTTGTAAAAGTGCCATTGTACCAAGTATTCATCTACCAATCGACTCTAGCTGACCCCCTGACTTGTTTGAGTAGATTGATTTCTTGTCAAGTTGAGTACTTTTTTTATGGGCTACCATCTTTTCCAAAAGTAGGCAATAATTTAATGGACAAAAATTTAAAAAAAAAGTAAATTAAAATAAAGTTAAAGTGAAAGATAAAAAAACAACATGCAGTACTGCCCAATACTATTCTACAAAGTACTCAATTGCAATGAGTAGTTGACAAAAGTACTCGACTCGTTGACCTAAGTACTCGCAGTTGACAAAAGCATTCAATCTACCCAAACCCACCGACCCAAGTCAGTGTGAATACTAGAGTGTATTGAAAATCTGACCCCTAATTCCGGTACCAAAATTAAATAGTTCATGAAAAATCCTTTCTATTGGTAAAATTTTTTTTTATTTGAACCAATTTTGGCGTCTCCCGAATTGCATTTTTGTGCATTTTTTATCAACTTTTGCACGGGAGACCCACTAATGGTTGATTTAAAAAGAAAATTAAGCTTCACTCTGAAAAAACTGTTTTATCCCGTCAGAGCATTTGTCAACAGGGATGAAAATTTGCAATTCTGTGTTTTTATATGAAAGGAATTGATTGACAAGCTTGATTCTCTTTTTAAATCAACCATTAGTGGGTCTCCCGTACAAAAGTTGATAAAAAATGCACAAAAATGCAATTCGGGGGACGCCAAAATTGGTTCAAATAAAAAAAAGTACACCAATCGAAATGATTTTTCATGTACTATTTAATTTTGGTACCGGAATTGGGGTTACGATTTTTCCCATACAAGTCGATACATTCTAGTGAATACCCCTTTTTTCTTACTATATCATTACAAGTGAACAGCGCAACACAATTATGCGAAAATAAATTCGTAAAATGAGAAAAAAAACTCGTTGAACTGTCAAAAATACCAAAACAAAAGAAAAACAGTAATTTTGTGATCAAAATAAGTCAAAATTGTCCGCTTATTAGAACTTCGCGTCCGCTTAGGGCAGTTTTTTTTTTTTTTATATAAATACATATGTTTGTGTGTCCGCGTCCATTTATAGAAAACTCCCTTTATGGAAGAGCATTTTCTATAAAAAAAAAACCCCAAAAATTGTTAGTTCCCAAGACTGTGTCAGCTTATGGGAAATTTCTTCTTATTAGAGCGTCTGTTTATGAGAGCTTTCACTGTATTTGCAATAAAGAATTAATTAATAGTAAAAAATTATAAAACCACCCTTCAACATTTATGAAGTGAATTCACGATATTGAGATCTTTATTTTAACATTTTTTAAAACATTTTTAGGCGCCATGAGCTATGTGTATGAACCAAAATGCATGCATTTTTTAACAATTTTTGGAAATATGTATTACTTACAACATTAGTTTGAAAAAGTAATACATATTTCCAAAAACGAATAAGAACTTACTCTTTTAATTAAAAATTGGTTTTCAAAAATTTTATTGATACAGTGTTTGATTTACAGTGTCAGTTATATATGACACATTCGTAAATTTCATTACTAGCACACTTAAAAAAATCAATATTTCCAAAATAGTGCTTTTAAAACCGCCCTTAAAATAAATAAATATGTTTACGAAAAGTATTCCACAATTTTACATTTCTAAAATAAATTTTGGAACCTCTAAAGATGTTCTTTTAGAGACTTAAGATCCATCTACCCATAGAATTTATAATTACTTACTTCAAATAAAAGTTTAAAAAGTTATGTTTTTTTACATAGTACAAAATACCATCTTCAAATTGCGCTAGTGTGTTAATTATGAATAAAACTAAAAACATAAAAAAAAATTCGAATTTAACAATGTGCTTCTTTTATATCAAGCGTGCTTAAGCTGAGGTTTTTATCATAAACTCATACTCTGAAAACATATTATCTGCAAATCAGTAAATATTTTTTAGCAATAGAGTTTCATTGCACTCTATATTGTAAAAAAATTGTGTTGAAAATCGAAAAATAATGAAATGGTTTTGTTAACCTATGAATACAGCATTTATATGCACATGAATACAACTTTAAACTGAATTTCATTCAACTTAGCACGCAGCTCCCAGTATTGTGTTTAATTTATTTGAATTTAATTTCCACTTTTAATTCATAAGGGTTAATTTTTGGTCAGACACTTATGAAATTTAAATGCTTTAATTGCAGCCATCATCAAGTCACTCCGTTCAAAGTTCCCTTATTTAAAAACGCATTAATCGAACCTCAGCTGCTTGCCTACCCATCTCCACTGCAGAACCAACCCATTCCTTTGACATTATTCTAAGCATTGCGAATTCACTTTTAAACACGCTCAATTATTATTTCAAGTAAAATATTTAAAATCAATTTTGCAATCTATAAAGTTCTTTTAGCACAAAGGTTGCGCAGCATGTTTTAAAATTTATTGCAATATAATGAAGTCAATATTGTTGAGCATTCGTTACAGCTGCGCGGGACAACGCAACATATGTAATAAAAACTAATGAAAATGATATAGAAACGATTTTATGCAGTTGTTTTCATCATTGTTATGATATTGTTTTCATTTTTCCAACAGACAGACACTCAAACAAAATTTATGTGTTTTGATTTTTTTTTTTTTGTTTTCAAGTTAACATTAGCTAAACAATAACAACCAAAACATCAACACATTAATCAATAAATTTGCTTGCAAGCCACAAACAAATGTTGTTGCTAAACAAAAGAGTCAATCTGCCGTTGAAGATTTGCTAACAAAAGTCCTGTCCTGTCGTGCTTAGAGTCCTGTTTCTGGTTTATTGTTTGAAAAACAGCAACAATTGGAACAATTGCCATGCTAGCAACAAAAGGTTACCAACAGATAATGAACTATTTTATTATGTGTCTCGTGTTGAAATGTCGCAGTTTTAGTTTTGTAGTCGTTGGTGTGGAAACATTAGTTTAGCTGATTCTAGTTGTTGTTGTTATTGTAGCCCATTTAGCACCTTCTTTGTTGTGCCAACAGAACAAAAATAGGAATAATATAAATAAAAAAAATATAGATAAATGGGCAACGTCCATTAACAGCTGCCGCGAAGTGTGAAGCAGTTTCATTTGTGTTTGACTTTTTAATGCATGCCAAGCGTGTATTCAAGTCAATGAGTTTTATTTAATGAGAATTTATAGGGATGAAGAAAAGTGGTGATTCGCTAAACGCTGACAGCAGTTGGCAGAGTAGGCTTTTGTGCAGGATAGTGTGTGAAACACACTAAATAGCATCCCGTAAAGGTCAGGAATGATTATGGTGCAATAGGGCGTGGCTTTCTAAACACTTATGCAGTGTTAGGGGGAGCATTTAGAAATGCTTTTGTAAGCTAGGGTGGTTAGTATAATCATTGTTGTTGCTCTGACAATTTATTGATGCTCTTAAGTTATAAGCTCTGACTATTACACGTTGATGCTGGTGATGAATCTGTAAAGTTTGTAATCCATCATTTTTTTTAAACATATTTTATCAAGTTAATAACAGAGATAAATAATTTTCTTTTTTATACTTTCAGCGTTATTCCGATGATTGACTATTTTTAGTTTATTGACAATGTTATCTTTTATGTGTTCTTTTTGGTACATTTACTTGAAAAGTCAACATTTTTTTTATATAATTATTTTTTGATGTTGACAATTTTTATCAAATTATAAGTTTTCGAGTCAATAAATTAACAATTGTTGATACATCAAGTAAAATCTTAAATGTTTTTTTTTCTCAGATTTTTAATGTATTGATTTTCTTATGCGTCTAAAAAGCTCTTTGAAATTAAACTTGCTTTCCATGTTCAGTTTAGTTTTGTAGGTTACAATAATCATTTTCATAAAGAAAATTTCCTATAATTTAATTATCATGAGAGTCCATAAAAAGTCACACAATCAAAAAATGCTCCATTTAGTAAACGTCCATCTTAATAGGCGGTAATTTTTCATGGTTAGATGCTTTTATAATCGAATTGCGTGCTGGTAAATATTCTGCAAAATAAATACAACAATAATGTCAATACACTCAAAAAAAAAACAATGCAGCAGTTAAATTGCTAAAATAAGTTTAAGCGTTAACATATTTTATGTTAAAATGCTCGTAAAGAAATTTAAAAAATTAATATAACAATGCTGTGTTGACAACGAATACTAGCTAAAGTTATTTTTCAGGTTTTCAGGAAAGCATTTTAGAGATTAAAATTGCTGCCTAAAACCAGTCATAAAAATTTTGCATACTAGTGCATTTTGTAGCGAGGCATGAAATGAAAGTAAAAACCTAACTTTGTACTTATTTGACTTTAGCTGTTATTCCTTGTCGACACAGAATTATTGCCTTTGATTTTTTGAGATTTTGAAATTTTTGTTATATATTTAATATCTTTAATTATTAAATTCTGAGTTTTTATAGTATCATAAATAAATGTAAATTGAACTTATTTTTTTTTAAATTATGCTTAAGTTGGTTATAAGATGTTAGCTTCAGTTCCAGCTAGACTTTTTTATAAGGTTGAATTATTTTTTAAGCTTAAATTTTTGTGCTTAATTCGAATTTTTTCCTTTGGCTGTTTATGCCATTCAAACATACACGCACAGCTCTAAACTGCAGCGATTTTTCTACACGCGTAGATATGATCTGTCAAAAAAACTAGCAGCTGCACTAATTATACGTCTGTCAAAATGCCAATTTTAATGCCAACAATTACAACAACAACAACAATATCAAGGATGCTCCAGAAAGATGCTACTCAATGACAAGATTATCACGGGAAAAAATAAAAAAAAAAATTTGTTGGCTGACCAGCAAAGTGAAAAACGCTTAAAAAATGCAGCCAAAGCCATGAAGTAGTTGACTCTAGCTGAGCAGCGTATCTAATTTTAACGCACAGCTACACAAACGTAACACTTGTTCGCACGGCAAAAGATTAAGAGTTACAAAAATAGTTGAAGCCAACAGACAGATTTAGAGCAAGTTGCGCATTAGCCGTTAAAGTCAGCTAGAGTTACGCACAAATGCCAGGCCCGGCCATGCAGCCAGACAGACTGTCAGACTAGCCACTCGCTGCAGACTACAAGTAGTCATGAATGCATTCATTCATTCTTGCATTCATTCTTTCATACATTCAATCATTTATTCATTCTTTCATTCATTTATGTTTGAACATTAATGTCGAGCGGCATAACTAAATAAATTCAAGCTTGCGTTCGTGTGCGTGTTAAGCTATGCAAACTGTGTTTGCTTGGATGTGTTGGTGTGTGACTTTGATTTCATTTTAATTATAGCCTATAGCTTGTATGAAAAAAGTGCGTCAAGTGCCTGCAGAGCTTTCTACACTCAGCATAGAATGCATTTAAATAGTCAGCATGTTTAGCAAATTGCTAGCTTTTGATTTACAAACAAGAATAATAAAAAAAAAAAAAACACAAAAGAACAACTTAATTGAAAGCATTCTACCTACCTAGCCTGTGGCACACATCTAAGTGACATCAAAGCAACACTTGACGGAATTCGAGTTATTTTTTTAATTATGATTATGTAGGATACGGAAATGTAGAGCTACTAAATCGCTTTACCAGATTAAGTTTTTGCTTTGAATGCTTTGCATGCTGTCAGAAAATGTGGCGACAAGCCACAAGAAAATATCTCAAACTTCAAATGTATAACAGGATTTATGCTTTGCAATAAGCAGAACAAATACTAAGTCGTTGGAAGGCTGATGACGACTACCGTGAACAATTTTGGCTTAACTTAAAAAAAAAGAACAATTTCAAAGAGGATACAGTTTAATAGAGTAGAGACAGAGAATTTGTCATTAAGAAGGAAAAAGTTTATGCTAATAATTAAGACGAAAATATAAAATGCGTCTATTTAAAATGCACAATATTTGAGGTAAACCACAAGCGCGGGGGAAAAATATTTTTGTATCAAAAATGGGGAATTTTCTAGCTAACTCTTGGCACCAGGGCCGGCCCGTGAATTTGTAACACCCTAGGCCAGGGTCTGGTGTCCGACCGAATGTAAATTTTTTCCGAAGCCGAATCTTCGGCAAAATGGAAATAAACGGCCAAATGGAATAAAAACAAAATTCAAAATTTTGAATTAAAAAATATTGCATTGAGAAATATTAACTTCTTTAAAGATCTATGATATATAAAATGTTTTAAAAAAAAACACATATCAAAACGAATTTAAGCCGAAAGCTCTT
This sequence comes from Tetanocera ferruginea, assembly GCA_958299015.1. Lineage (NCBI taxonomy): Eukaryota > Metazoa > Arthropoda > Insecta > Diptera > Sciomyzidae > Tetanocera > Tetanocera ferruginea. The sequence continues at coordinate 1,571,981 of OY282644.1, forward strand.
TGTAGGACGTGGACTTATTTTAAAGTTAATAATTTTTATTATAAAATTTAAATACAAAAAATTATTTAATTATTAAAAATTATTATAATCTGATAAGTGATTCATTGACAGAGTTGACGCTTTGAAATTAGAAGAAGATTTTTATGATTTTTCCTGCTAAAAATAAAAAAATTTTTTTTTAAAGAAATATGACAAAATAACAATTTCTTTTGCATATCAAAAATTTTCCATACTTGGTACTTTGAATGATTAAAACTATTGTTTACTGGTGCGATGAGACTTATAAGAAAAAAGCACACATTTTGTATGGAAGCCGTATGAAATGTCAACTTTTCCGATAAAATATTTAAACATGAGAACAAGCCATAAAAAATTAAATTTTTGATACCCATATTGGGTACTTTTAATGTAATGAAATTTTTTCTTTATGGAAAATAAATAAATGCATTTCAATAAAACAAAAATTTAATTATGAACAGTAACAAATTTAAAAAAAAAACAAAAAATGTAAGTTTACAAATTACTTTAAGACCAACATAACTTAATATGAAATAATTGTGTCAACATACTTCTTTGATATCGACTAAAAATTACAACAACAAACAAGGCCGTAGCCAGGATTTTAATTCGGGGGGGGTTCAACTTTAAAAAATAAATATTCATATAATCTCATGTGTAGAAAATTTTATTTATGTATAGGTACGTATACAATATTTTTATAATATTAAATTGAGCCGACGGGCTTTTTGGGCAGCAAATAAATCAATGACTTCTTCAGTCGGTACATTTATTCGGCTAGTCTACATTTATTCGGCTAAATCTACTCTTGCTAGTCGAATTTCTAAGATACGTCTTTAATCTCTTCATTGTTGAAAATGAACGTTCGGATAAGCACGTAGTAACTGGCAAAGTGACCAAAATTTTTAAAAGAATATGCACGTTTGGAAATATCTCTTTATTGCACTCTCCAAGTGCTTCCATCGCTGAATTAGGCAAGTTCTTTTCGCAGGTTTTGCGCCATTTCGTTTGCCAAAGCGACAATTCAGATTTATTATTATTTTCTTGTAAAAATCTGTCATAAAACGAAAATGTATTTGCTTCAAATTTTGTTTCAGGCTTTACACATTCTGTCGGACTTAATTTATAAAGATCAGTCAGTGTTTTATTGTGTTTTTCAAACCGCAGTGTTAACTGATGTATGAAATCTTCTAAAAGTGTAATTATTATAGTAATGCGGAAGTATTTTTTCGGATCGTGCTCACTAACATTCGCGCGGTGTTGCTGACGTCCAGTTATGCGAGGCATTGCAATTTTTTCACCTAAGAATTCGAGCAGGTTGTCAGCATCCAAATATATGTCTGCAAATTCTGTTTCTGAGTTTTCACGCATATTTTTGAAATGGTTAATAATAAGTTCAACATGTTGAACAGCAGCCGCTAAGCCGCATGAAGTGGACTGTAACATCTTGCATAGTGGTAATGTAGAAGCAAATAAACTATTTAAGCAGCACAAGCTCACAGCGAATTGGCTATTTGATATTGATTTTACAAAAGACGATGCTTTTGATGATGTATCACAATCTCTATCACCAATTAATTCTTTATTATTTATATTCTATGATTTGTGCAAGTTTTATAGGTAAGCGTTTTTCAAAATAAAACCTCCAGCTTTTCTTCAACATCTTTCGATAAGATTTTTCTATGCTGCTAAAAATATATATTTATTTATATAAAAAAATTCATTCATTTCGGGGGGGGGTTTGGTCCCCCTCATCACCCCCCCCCCCCTGAATACGGCCTTGACAACAAAATTATAACAAAATTTATTTATGAAATATTGATGCCATCGTATGTGGTTTCGTCAGAGCTTTCGTTTGGTACCAAATTTGTAAATGTTTCCATGAAAAATAGCGAAATTATAGCAAAAAACGAAATTTTCGCTGATTTTTTAACGCAAACTTGAAACCTTTAACCATCGATTGAGCACATATAAAAAAATGCGTCGACCTTAGATTTTTGTCTTCTATCACATATCCGAAAATCAGAGACTGTCACCTGGAGACCTTGCCTTGTAAGTCAGAAAATTTTAAAAAAACCCACATTTATATGTGTTTTTATTGTATGTGTGTGTCGAAACTTATAGAGAATACTCTAATGACACAAATTCCAGTGCATCGAGCCAAACAAAGTGATGTACGCAAACGTTTACGCGCCGACTGAAGGGATATATTCATTTCAGTACAAAAAAGGTACTGAAATCATTAAATTCGAGTTAAACGCAGGAGTTTTTCTGCAAAATTCAGATGTTTCTATAAATTGATTTATTGACGTCAAGATTACGTAGAAAAAAATTAAATCTATTTTCGATCTAATCGAGAAATGCTACAGAAATATGCTACTAACTGAAATATGGCAGAAAATTTCTTGCTTTAACTCGACTATTTTATTTTACTCGGAGAGAAATTTTAGCTGAAAACAATCCCAAATCAATTTATTTTGGAAGTGATTCTGAGCTAAGCCATAATATTCTTGATATCAAGCCATAAAGCGATAGTTTATCACAAAAAGTAACACGTCTATTCGTGCATAAAGTATGTGATTTTTGGATCATTTATCACAAAAAAATTAATATGCACACTTGTGCCCTATTTTATGACATTTTGGTATTGTTTATCAAATAAAAAACATGCTCATTAGTATCCAATCTATGAACTTAAAAAAAAAATAAAAAAATTCTTTGGCAAAGCAAAATTTTCGGCTATTTCGGCCGAAGCCGAGGCAGATTACCGAAGCCAAAGCCGAATAATCGGTCGGACACTACTAGCCACCAGCACTTAAGCTAGCCACATCCCCACACGTGCAAGAGCAAGTTCTAAAAACTCTAAAATTCGCACAAACACACTCACAATCTGGCCACTGTTTTATGTTTAAATTGTAAATATATATTGATTTCAACAAAAAAAATGTTGACAATTTTAACTTTAAATTTGAAACTAAAGGCTTTGTTTCAACCAAAAAAATTTTACTAAGTTTAAAAATGTAGACTTAAATTTTCAATGGTGTATAATATAACGTACCATACTTTTACTTTACTTAAAAATACATGTAAGTCTCATAGGTCCTTAAAACTAGTGAAAGATTGATATATATTTTATTTTATATATGTATGGCGCCCCTATCTGCATGCGCCCCAAGCCCGGGCCTTACTGACTCGGCTCTAGGGGCGGCCCTGCCTGGCACCATTACTCTCCACAATCTCTAAAATAGTAAAAAAAAAACAAACGTTTTCGTGCCCTTTGACTTGATTGATAAAATAATTTAAATTTTCTTACCAAATGTTATATTTTTAATTTTATGCAGTCAATGCGAATTATTCAAAAAATATTTAGTCAATAAATCTTTTCTAAGCAAGAATTTTCAAACAAATTCCGGTATAAATTTGAAATTTTTGATAAACTCACTGCAAGCTTTATTTCATATTTACTCTGGTTGCCATGCAGCCGCATGTTCGATTATAATTTATTAAAAAAATTAATACAAAACGACATTTATGCATCATTAAATCAAGCAATTTTAAATAAATTAATATTTTATCATTAACATACATTTCTTTCAACTTCAGCCATAAATTAAGAATAAAAAAAAAGTAAAATTATATTTCAGCCAATAATAAGCAAACAGAAAATGAAGAAAAACTTTTAAGAAAAATAGAATAATATTCAAATTTCACACAAAGTGCCTTTTAATTATATATTTTATTACCTTTTTTTATTGCTCCAAATTGAGGCATCGTTATTCATTGTTATGACTCAAACTCGATACAATTTAAATTTGTTGTTGCTGTTGTTTTTGTCATGTTTTTGGCTTAAAATTTACCGATAAGCGGAAAGTAAAAAGAAACATACAATATTTTACGGCAACTGTCAACATTTGCATATCAAAACAAAAGCTCGATTTGAATATCTTATGATATGCTTAAAACAAAACAACAACAACAACAACAACAGCAAAAAATAATACAGTATTAAAATTTGTAGTAAACTTTTTTAAGTTGCTGGCTATTAATATTATGCAAATAGAGCAAAAATTTTTATATCAATTTAAAATACGATTAAAACAAGATTCGGTCAGTTGGTGGCTTTTGAAGTGGAATGATTGTGTTTTAAAATGTAGTTTATGATGACAGCTAAAACGACAACAGCAACAACAAAAACTAAGCAAATTGCGTTCTTAACGATTCCTCTTAAGCTGCGTTGATGTCATGGCTAAAAGTAGCTAAAAAGTTAAAGAAAAAAAAAAAAACAATCACAAAAACAAAAATTAAATTAAAGCACTCAATATATAATAAGCTGATAAGCAAGAAGTTTAAATGTGGCTTAAAGAAAAAAACCTGGTAGCTGGTTTTAACTTTAATTAAATTTAAATTCGGGCTTAACATGATAAACAGTGATTATAAAAGTTTTTGAGAGCAAATTTAAATCAATTTTAAAGCATTATATAATAAAATAAGCTATTATTAAACAAATTTTTGCTGATGTAGAGCAAACGCTAATGTCGAATACTGGTTAAATGGTTTTGGAGGGTCAAATTGTTAATTGATCTTTTGAAGTTGGATGAGAATGAACAAACATAGCACGGAACCACAAGCAAATGCTTGACAAAAAAGTGAGAGCTTAAAGAAAAGCGAGAGTTTTAAGTGAGGTTTTGTGTTGATGTTATATCATTCCGGATTTTTTTTTAAAACTGAGCGCTTTGTTGATTTTATTAATTTTTTTTTTTCAAGGTCTGTGTTTTTTGCTTTTTGTCAAAAATAGAAAATTTTGAAATAAAAAAAAAATATTTGAAAAATTTTTGATTTCACTCTTAAAAAATAAGTCACATACAATCCAATAATTTTTTTTTTTTATGTTTATAATATTTTTATTTATGTTTTTTTAATTTTACGTGTTATTTTATTCGTTTTTTATTTTGTTTCTTAACGAATGGCTTTGAAAATGCATTCTGACAGTATTTTCAAAGGCTTTCCGGTTCACTTTTAACACGTTTAGAATAAAATCTTAATTAAAATTTTTTAAAAATAATACTCTGACTTTTTTTATTCTTTTTGTATTTAAGTAAATATTCTTAAGATTCCAAGAAAAAAATTTCATGGAAAAATTCTTACGGGTTCAAAAGTTACAGCCGAATTAGTGAGAACGCATTTTTATTTTTCTTTGCATTTTTCTTGTTCACACACTTTGAAGGCGTTTATCTCGAAACCATGTTTTTTGAACTAGCGGTTCATTTTTTTCGAAAATTTTTTTTTTATTTTTTTTTTAAATTTGATTCGCTATCGTATGACACGAACTCTTTTTTTTAATTTTTTCGATTTTATATGAATTTTTCAAGTCAATATTTTTTTCTAAAAAACACAGTTTCAAATTTGGAACATCACCAAAAATTGAAACAAAAATTTAAAAAAAGCTTCTGTCATACGATAACCAATTTTGTTAAGATTTAAAAAAATCATTTTTTTTTCCGATCGGACAATTTTTGCGACTCCCAGCGCTGCAACCACGAGGTCCCGTTTTTTTTCTCTGCTGCCAGTTTGGAGCTCTATAAAGCCAAGTTGGAGTGAAAAATGTATTTTTTTGAATTTTTTTTTTTATAATTTGTTCAATTCTCTACAATAATAAATAAAAATTTTGGATAAATATATGTTTTTGACTGTCCCTCCTTAACTTAACTATTTAACAGTGTTGCTTTTAGCTGCTCGCACTAACAGCGGAATGTTAAGAAACAGCGTTCTAACTGCAACATGTTGCAAGCTGCACTTCAGAGTAAGCAAAAATTCAAAATATCATCTTGTTAATGTTAGTTAACACTCAAGTAACAGTTTTGCAAAAAGTAAACAACAAAATACTAGCAACAGCATTTCCAACAACTGTTCTCTGCAGCCTTCAATATTGCTGCCACTCAAAAAAATAATTTTTATCCGAGCTTACTTTAAGACAATATCTCTTTTTTCCCCTTTTTTTAAACTTTGTAGCTACAAATGAGCCTCATCTGCAGATAACTAAATTATAATAACGGTCTTATTAATAGACAGCATTTTAAAAGACATTTAAACGCACAGACAGCTTAAAAAAAAAAAACAACAACCTAAACACAAACTGCAACACATAATCTTCAAGACATAAAGATAAACAAGAGCAGTAGAGAAAATGCAAAATTGCACACATAACAAAATGCACGAAAACTCATAAAATTCGAATGGCACTAAACTGAGCAATACTTTTAAAGTGTTTGCAGTTATGTTACAGTTATAGCAACAAGTCATGCGCTTTTTATGGCCAAGTTCAGGTTAGAGGGATGTTATAATTAGTAACAAAAAAAAAAAAGCATAACCAAAAAAAAAACAAAACACTTAGATAATTTTTATGAGCTTTCTGTCATGGGTGTGTTACTTAACTAAGCATCATCGTGTGCTTAAAAGTACCATCAACATAAGTTATTGCTTTGTTAGCCGAAAACAAATATGTTGCTTGCTTAAAATATTGCAAGAAAGTAAGAATTAAGCAGAATACATATTTTTATAGTTATTACCTAAAAATCGGCCAAGTAGAGTTGTAAACATGTTGCAAACTTATTCAGCCAAAGCAAGGCAAATTGATGTATGAGCCGTAGAAACTCAAAATAAACTTAAAATTAAACCAAGTTTTGGCCAATAACTACAGCAAAAATAATGATGTAGACGCACGTACAACTGCGTCATACATTATTTATTGAATAGCAACAACTGCTGCGTTCTTCGCATGTTCAGCTAACAAAAGCTTACTTTGCACGCTGCAACATTTGGCTGCCTGTAAGTTTTCATTCATTACGCAGCAGACGTTGCAGCAGTTGTTGTAGACGTCTATGCAGTATTGCCAACTGCACTTGAAATTCAAGCTGCTTTAGCCACTTTTGTGCAATTGCATTGACCTTTCCCGCTGCTGCTGCTGCTGCTGTTGCTGCTGCAATATACCTACTCGTTGCAATATATACGGCACAGTCGGCGCAGCTTCTTATGACATTGACAAATGTCAGCGCGAACATGCTTACGCATATTTGATATTTTACGTTCATTTCTAGCTTTCGCTCAGTAGTAAAGTTGTTCCTTATTATGTCTGCTGCAGCTCGTTGAAAGGCACAATTTTAATAGCAACAACAATTCTTGCAATATTAGCGCTGCTACAACTGATGTTGAAGCAAGGCCGATGCCTGCAGACGATATGGTACGAAACAGTTCAATTAATTAAACTGAATCATTGCTGGCTGTATTTTAAATTTTATCGATTCCAAATTTGAAGATTTATTATTGCAAGAAGACAGAGTTTTGCCATTTTCTGCATTTTGGAGTTTAGATTCAAGGCTATTCAGTACTCATATAAGTGCCTTGCATGTCTGTTCGCTCATCATAAAAATGGTTTGTGCAAAATTCAAAATACGATCAAAATAAATTATGAAAAATCTAGTAAAAATTTATGATTTTTTTAATTATAATTGATTAGAAATTCAAAATCTTTTTTATTAATGATGATTTATGATATATTTTATATAAATATTTCTCACGTCTTTCTTCAACCGATTTTGATATTTTTTTTAAATGAATTAGATAAAGTAAAAAGACTGCACCAAATATGTTTTTTTTACAAATTTACCACCTTCAACAGAGATTTACTTATAATAATAAATGTACAAATATATCAGGAACATAGTTCTAATAACTAATATAGTTCCAATATTTATAAATAATAAATAATAGCATAGTTCTAATATTTCATATACATACAAATGAAGCGTTTTCCTTAAGAACTTGACTGGACCAATTTGGCTAATTTTTTTTTCAGAAAAAGTACTAAAATTAAATAAAATTTATTAAAATTTTATACAATTAAGTTACATAAATAAATAGCTTTTTATTAAAAAACAAATAAAATAAGAAATAAGAAACAAGAAAAGCTTACCAAAAGATTGAAAAATTTTGAAAAAACTGAAATTACATCTTATGAACAAGATTCAATCAATGAAAAATTTTTTTGTTTTGTTTTTTTATGTTCATACAAAAGTAGGTTCTTTTTATACTGATTTTTTCCTTTAAATATTGCATATTGAAAGAAATATACATAAAACCCTAGCGTTCAAGGTTAGTTCAAAGTTACGGGAGTTTACTTATTTTTGTACTTTTTGTAATCTTTAAATATTCAACATTTAATAACATACTTTGCAAGTAGTGTAATCAAAAGGAAGTCTCTATGGTCCTCATACTACTATCTACTACCAACATATAATTGCCAACTGTAGTATCACCTTGACTTAACTGTTAGACGATCTACAGAACACGGTAGCCGTATAAGTCTGCATGTACTTAATGAAATTTAATTACTGTTTTTGAGGTTATTGTTTAGACGAGTTTGCTGAAGTTCACGTTGAACCTCCCTACAAAGAAAATATCTGATTTAAAACCTATCATGTGATAGGTCCGACAGGTCACGTGTTAGTTTCTGAAGAGATAGGGTCCTGTCCCAATTCTTCCAACACATGCCAATCGGTCACTTTTACGTTGCATTGTCATTGATCATCACCTGGATCTAACGTTGGACTTAACCAGTAGCCGGTCTATAGAACACGGTACAATTAAGTACAAGTTTGTACTGAATTGCGGTTCAAGATATGCATTTCTGCGCATCTTCTTCTTTATAGATATTGTATCTAGATGTTTAATATGTATAGTGGCTTATACTGAAATAAGACATAACACGTTCTTTCTCTACAAGCATCAATTCTGAATAACTTCAAAATTAACCCTTATTTCAATTACATATTTAAATAATCACATATTTTCAATTTCCACGTTTTTCTGTTGATCGAGTTAGATTTTGAGCTTTGCTTAACTCAGAATAATAGAATGTTTTGGCAATTATTTTGTGAAACATTTTAATCCATAATATCTATGTTTTATGGCAATTTTTTGTCCTTTTTGGGGAGACTAACAGGCAATTTCCTGTGCCACGATTTAAATATAAATAAACTTAATAAACTATAAATAAACTTTGTATAACTTTAAATATAAATAAGAACAGCCGAAAGAAAAATCGATTGTTTCGAGATTTGTTTTCGAATCATCGATTTTTTAAATAATTTTATTTGCACAAGATCTTCTAAGAAAACTGACTCTATTTTTCTTAGTATGCAACCGATAATGGTTATGGTACCATTTTGAAGATAACATTATAAGCTTTTAGAATAATTTTAAATACACAATATTCATTCAGAGTTTTAAATTTTATACTTGTTTGTATGTATAAGTAAAATATTACGATACATAAAAGCGTTTTTTTCAAAAACTATTTTTGTAATTATGAGTTTTGAAAAAAAAAAAAAATGGGTGCCTGAAAATTTATCTTTCGTTTGGTATGTTAAAAACTAGCTTGAAATGATATTACTTTTTCAAAACTTCCGAATTTTATCCTCTTAAGCACTTGCGCGCGTTTTTTTATATGTATATTACCATTTGTGGGTGGTAAAAGGGTGTGTGGCAAAATGTTTATATCGCCTAATTATCCCATACTCGAAAAAATCTGCTGCCAAAACTCCAGATTAATCGGCTCAGTAGCTTGTGAGTGTATTACAATAAGACAGTACAGACCGATGGGCAGTTAAAGTAGGGGTGGCAACATTTATATGTAAAGTAATCTCCACTCAGACGCATAGTACCAACACACCAAGTTTCACCAAGTAAAACATATTTATATACAACTGAGGAATTATGATTTCAGAAAAGTGGAAGCAGTTACAACTTAACCATGCCCATTTTTAGTTGTTTCTGACAGTAACTTAAAACTAAATTAACATATTTATAATATAACGGTTTTATCAATATAAAAAGTAAATGAAATATAAAATTGCTTATTAAATTCAAATTATTGCTTAAATATACTTTATTTTAAATTTTTCTCAAAAACAATTTTATTATTTTTCAAATAACGTATCAATATTTAAGATCTATTGGATATTGGTCAAGATATGGGTGTTTTTTTGAACTGATGTTGTAACAAGAAAACAATTTAAAAAACCGATAGCTCGATAACTAAATGAGGTATCGATTTTTGATTCAACCAATGCTAGTTTTTTGTTGTTTTGAACAAAAATATATTTTCAAATCGTGGCGCCCAGGAAATCGTAATCGTGCCTCCTTTTTTACAAAAGAGGCAAAAAGGACTCATTTATTGTAAATAGAGTAAGAAAATTAAAATGTTGGAAAAAAAATGTGCATGGTAGTGTTTTATATAAGTCTGCCAAACATATTTTATGCATAAAATATCAGGAGCACATGGTTCTCTATGCCGATTTATCATAAAAATTTGCTTAAGGGCTTAACTGTAACTCTCTCCCTAAAATAAAAATCAGACAAAAACTCTTAAAACGCCGATACACTTTTATTTGGGTTTTTGTCTTCTCTATCAAAATCCAATGTCGAACCTTGTTATTTTAAAATTAAAAATGAATTTAGTTGAAATATATTGTTACTGTGGCGGGTTATTTCAAATGTGCCCAAACATTCCGAATTAGAAGGAAATGTTTTTATTTTCACGGACTATTTTGAATGGAGACATTTATTTTGAGTAAAAAATATGATTTTTTTATTAAAGTATTTTTTTAGCTGATGCCATTTTCTGAAATATCGTTTAATCATCGAGGAATTTTGCAAAACAAAGAACAAATAATAATTTATGGAAAACATTTTCATTCCCATGATTTTTTTTTTTTGCGCATAAATTTTCTCAACTTTTTGCTGCTGTCAACTTGTAATAAACTCAGCAGCAAATACAACAACAACAACAACTTTCCTTAACTCAACACACAACGTAGGCTGCATGGCTGGCTGTCTGGCTGACGGGCTATCTTATCACATGCACATGGTGCTAATTCCTGCCACCATATTTAATGTAACTGAGGCATTTATTTTCGACACGCCGTTGTCGATAGTCACGTCAAAGCGCAAGTCTTAGTTCGCACACGACTATTTTTCCAACAGGATAATTGTTGGTATCTGTAGCTGTTGTATTGCTTGTTATTGTTGTTATTGCTGCTGTTGTTGTTGTTGACTTTGATGACATTTTATTCATTTTCCTCATAGCATTTATATATGGTAAGAGCAGAAATTATGATTAGTTGTAGTATGTGAGCAATGCGCTAGATGGCGTTGTATGTTTGTTTAAGCGTAAAATTGTGGTAAAACTTACGTTACGAGAGCGAAACATAACCATATTTGTTTGATTTGTGAAATTGTCTAAATAGTCGGCTATAAATTACGCATTGATTTATTGTCAGGTTTCATCAATGAATGAGAAAAGAAAGATCAATAAAATAAGGTGATGATATTGTTGTGGTGATGATGTCGATGGTAAAGTTTATAAATGATATTGATGATATTGTTGCATTATATTTTATCGAAATGTTATCGAAAATATACAAAAAATCAGGGAAGATATATCAGATCAGTTATTGAAAATAGAGTAAGAGTTTTGGTCTTTCTCAGAAGCTGTTGGTGCAAAACGATTGAATTTATTTTCAAATCTTGCTTCTTATTAGCATGAATTCTGTAATAAATCTTATAGAGAAAAATAGAGAAAAATTCTTTTCTCTATTGAAACCATAAATTTTATTTGATTTCAGGTAAAATTTTCAGTGTGGGAAAACTCTCATGGAAAAAACTAAAACTTTTAAAAAAAAAACCTAATTCTACTATGTATGAAAGATAACCAATGTCTGAACAGGTATTGTCCATTGTCTGCTTTGGAAAGTAAGATTAAAAAAAATCGATAAGATTTCAGATTTCTATAATTTTTTTCTTTTATATAGTATTTGAGGTTATTTTCGTACATTTTTGTGCACAACTCGAACTCTCGGCCATAACTTGACAAATGCTGGTTTTAATTGCTCAAGAGTTTGCGGTTTATTCACGTAAACACCATCTTTTGCATAACCTTACAAACAAAGTCCAGAGATATCGAATCTCGTAGGCCAATTAACATCACCAAATCTCTTCACAAGTCATGCTGGAAATTAACATTGTAACAAAGCCTTAATTGGTGCTGTTTGAGACTTGTGGCTCCTTCTGGTTGAAACCACATATCGTCCATAATTTCAGGTGAAACAAATCAGTATCGACAAGGAATAATCGCTAAACTCATTTTGAAAATTTCAGAAGAGCATTTTTCTGATGAAAATTGCTCCTTTATATCATCATCATCAAACATTTAATATTCAAGGTACAACCATAAAAATTTGAGTACTAGTGTTATCCTTATTTTATATAACCTTATTTTATCCTAACTCGACTTTAGCGGTTAGTCCTTGTCGACACAGAAATATCTATCAGTTCAGTGTCACCAATTTCATGAGTCACATGAACAATTCATAAAATAATTTTTAAAAATATACAAAATAAAAACAAAAGAACAAATTGCTTAGGTGACATGGAAAATTGCTTCTGACATAGAAATCTATTGTGCTTAAGTAAAGATTTTATACAATATTTTGTCATTTGATCACCAATTACAACCTTTAGCTGCTATATTAGCCTTTTCACATTGACGTTATGTAATTCAGCACTTAAGTCTCAATTTCTCTATTCTTCATTATTTTTAAAAATAAATAATAAAATTTGTAAACAATCATTAGTCTAGGTTTTGTCTCATAAGAGGTACATTTCATTGAAATTATGTATTTAGCATGATTTAAGAAATCTTATCAATAACTCATTAATTCAAATCTGGCTATCTTTGAAACAAATGGCCATCGGAGCATAATTTTTCTCATTCGAACCGACAAATGGTTGCATTTTTATCAAAGATCGATTTCACGGTATTGAGAGCATATTGTTGATATTGAACGCTGATAAACATCAGCCATATATATGACATGTTCTTGAATCAACTAAGAACAATATTATTATATTGGCTACTCTGCATGGGCTGGTGTGCGTGTCGATCACTGCAAAGATTTGGCTCTAAAAGCCAAAACTTTGCAAGCAACATTTACGTGATTTGTATTGAAATATGTTAGATAAACAAAACCAAAAACAAGCATCTAAACAAATATCTTTATCAGGGTAACACAGTATGCAGTAGACATATGTATAAAGTGAGAAGAAAAGAGAGGGGGAGATATAGAAGTCCAAAATAATGATCTGCAGCGCTTAGTTTTTGACCATATACCGCAATGATTTATTGCTGCAACGCTTCATTTCAATTTATTTCAATCTCAGCTATTAACTATGTTGTTCGACAAGCAACAACAACAACAAATCTATTAAAATAAAACAGCAATTTGATCCAGATAGGTGATCATAACATTGATCAGTTTACCATTTAAAGCATGCAGAGCAAATCTGCTCAGCTACACAGAGTAAGCAACCAACTCAAGCTGATTTAAGGCGCTATAAAAGAAAACTTGAAAATTTGTAACAACAAGACGAATAAAACTTTTCAGTTTTAAATTTAAAAAAAAATAAATTGCTTTAAATTTAAATTTCAAATAATTTCTTAATAGTTAGATTTTACATTTTCTTAAATAGCATTTCTCAAAGCATAATTTTTATGCTGCCATCTTCACAAGCTAAGTTAATAATTTTTACTTTGTTGCTTAAAACACAGTCTTGGACTTTATAGCTATGTGCACTCAAAGCCAAGATCCTGACAATAACAAAAACCAGCAACAAGAAGCTTACTTTGGCAAATTTATATCACGTGATGACGTGCTGTCAACACGATCTTGTTCAATGAAACGCACAAAAAAAAGGTTTTCAATTTACTTATTTTGCGTTTGATTGCAACACTTGCTGCGAATCGATCGTCGATCATTTTTACAAAAATGGGCTCCAACAGCGCATGTCCATAAAGCTGAAGCTGCCAGCAAAACGTTTAGCTAAAGCCAGCTAGAGTAAAAGAGTTAGAGTTTGCAGCATTAGAGGGAAAAAAAAAAAGAATTATTGTCAAATGCCTGCAAAGATTGCGATGGAGCAAATGATATATAGAGAGAAAACAACGAAAAAAATAGCCAGATATAAAAACTTTGCTCGACTTGTGATTGCAGTGCGTTTGTTTTTGGTGTTACAGCAGAGCACCTACAGCCAAAGCTGCTGCTATTCTGCTATCCTAGAATAATGATGCTTTTGCTGCTGCTGCCACTTCTTGTGCTGCCTCTTGTCACATGGCAGTTTATTTAATATTTTTGTTATTTATGAGCTGCTGTTATGCCTTTTAGGTATTCGAAGAATTTAGTTGGTCGTGAGCTCACATGCAATTAATGCCCAAATTAGTTGTGCATCAGCAGATCCTACTTTTTGCAGTTTCTATTACCTATAATATTTTTTTTTTATTAGCTCTTTAATGTTTTTGTTTTTTTTTTCTGTAATATTGTCAAGGCATTTTTTGTGATTTACGAGTATTTCTGGCATTGGACAGTGGCATGGAAAATGTCAAAGTAACTGTCAATTTTGTTTTAAATTGACAATAATGAACTTTTTGTTAAGATATCTTCTTTTATTTTTTTCCATTAGATCCTTAATGGGCTACACGAAGTGCTCCAGTGTTGATAATCAGCTGCAGAAAGCTGCGAATTAGCCAAAAATGGCTAAGAAATTGCATTAATATTAGGCCACGTTGGCCAGAATGGAGCTAGTTAATGTCGTTAAATAAGTTATTGATATCAGTTCGGTAGCTTATGAAGGCAGTCGATATAATATATTGTTTTTGATATTATATCAAATGCTGTGATCTTGATATAAATCGCGTGTTGAAGTCTATACATCAAAATACTGTCAAAGGCTTTTATAACAAAATCGCTTGTTGTAACCATTGAAACATTAAAAAATTACAATTTTCTGCAAAAAGTAAGCTAAAGACAAATCTTGTCTAATGTAACATATCGCACACTAAATACAAAACAGTCACAACTCAAAAAACATGACTTTTCAGGAGAAGCGAAAAATATAACCCTTTAGTTGCTACTACAGAAGAAAAGCAATTTTCATTTCAACACACAAACTTCATTCTTCCAGTTAATGAAGAAAATAATTAAAACGATATTGAGATAGTGTTTTGTGAATTGATTTAAAACAAAAATTCGGTATAAAAAAATTTTGAGTTGTGACTGTTTTGTATTTAGTGTGCGATATAGTGAAATTTTAAAAGAAATATTTCCATATACAAATGTAACCCTCTATGACTACTTTTAAAAGTTGTTCGTCATGCTTTTTAATATTAGCTCTGATCGTGATAAAAATCACATATTTTAGTTAATTTACAGTAAAACTTCCCTAACTCAAACTTTTCTAACACGAAGTTCTCCATAACTCGAAGTTCTATTCGTGATTTCTCGATGCATTCTTCTTAGTTTTTTATCTCTATAACTCGAATTTTCCGTAACTCGAAGTGAATTTCCGGTTCCTTGACGTTTCGAGTTAGGGAAGTTTCACTGTAGTTGGTTTTAATAATGTCAAAACCACAACAAGGAACCGTTGGAAAATATCTTTTCTGCATAGTGTCAGTTAAAGACAAATCATGTCCCCACTAACCTATAGTAGTTTGAAAACATTAATGTTTGGCATAAATTTTAAAGTTAACTCAGAATAATAGAAACAAGCACACAAACATAGTGCTGATTAAAAAGAGCACATCCCCAGAAGATTACTTTCTAAAAAGTTTTCATGGAATTATATTTAAGCCAAAGTCTGTGCTCATTCCCAAGGCACAACAACCAACACAACTGCAAGCTGACAACTATAACCTCGAACATATCTGTATCTTCAACACAGTAAGCTCATCCCTAACAAAAACACACACAGAAAAGAACACACTTAAATAAAATGCATGCATAAAACTGTGCATAAAATATTCATAAAATAAAAATATTAATATAACAAAATGTAACATTATTTTGATATATCTGGACTCACTCAGTTTGACAATAAGAAGCGCATTAAATGTATGCATAGAAGAGCTAGGCTAAGAAAAAGTCAGAACACGAGCTTATTTACTGGGCCAAAAATAAAGGAGCCGCAGCAGCCAGCAGCCGCAACTGCTTAGCATGGAACAATGTCGCTTTGTGGCATGAGCAATGATCTCTGTCTGTACTCATCGTGGCTGCTCCAGCAGTTGCAGCAAAACCAATAAATTTTGTTGTAAGTATAACAATTTGTATGCTAAAGAAGCAGCAGCAGCGAGCAGCAAAGAAGCAAACGCCATGCATTGATTCAATAGTAAGCCAGCCATGCCGGCGGTAGTCCACGGGGAGTTGTTTGCACAAGTTGATGAAGCCGCAGCAGTTACTACTAGCTCAGCTATACCAGCTAAACAGTTTCGGTAACGTCAGAGACAAACACTAGAACCACGCGCAGACAGACCTCCAGAAAAGTTGAAGAAGATGCAGATGCAGCAGCGGCAAAAAATAAATGGCATGAATAGCGAGCAGTGAAAAAGACAATTGGTTGAACAAGTGAATGAGGATTTGTTTGTGTGCAGTGGCAATGCACTGCAAATATTTTTATTCAATTTATTGAACATCATAAAAGTCTGCTTAGCCAATTCTTATGTAAAAACGAAGTAAACAATTTTTTAATATCGTTTTTTGTAACAATAAAATATTAAACATTATGAGTTATTGCTAAACTTTTTATGTTTTAAAAGCTTTATAAGACTAAAATGAAAAATATAAGAAAACACAAAAGCTATGCACTGAAATAACAATATTAAAAATTTGAAAAAAAAATTATACAAATAAATCAAATCTATTAAAGTTAAGTTGTAAACTATTGAATTGGTGCAATAAAAACATAAGAGATTAATATAATTTACTTAATTACTTAGCTGGCCATGACAACCCGTGGCCGGGTTACCGTTGACTTCATCACCTTTTGCCAGAGGCCTCTGCTTCGTGCGCGCCTTCTCCAATTATTCTACAGAGTGCGGTTAGGGCTTCATTGGTCTGTTCACTCTATAGAAGGCATGGTTTTCCTTCCCGAAGAACTTTCCTCTCGAGCAAAGGTGTCTCGCTTCCTTCATCTTTTTGCGGTCGTTTTTTTCTCTTAAACGTTACACTCAAACGCATATGTCTGCAAAAAATAACAAATATCTTTAATGATACCCACAAATTTTGTATTTGTACATGAAAGTAGGCCTCAAGATTGCATTTCATGCAAAATAACTTTTTTCTTTTGTTATTTCGAAGATGAAATCAAATTTATGAGCTCTTTAACGTTACATTTTTTCAAAGTCAGTCCCAAGGTAGGTCTGCATTTAAAAGAAAATACTGGAATTGATAATAAAACAGCTATTTTAAGAAACAATCTCCAAAAAGAGGGAACAAATGAACGACTTTAAACGAAATAATGAAAACAAAACGTTATCTTGCTCTTATAGTAGCCAAAATTTTTGGTCTTTAACGTTACACGTTCATACATTTTTTCGTTCTGAATTTTTTCCGTGCCAGTCACAGTCACCAGATCAACATTTACCATCAGATCCATTAATAAACTGATTTGTTAATCTCAAGAATTTATAAAAGCCACACTGGATAACACTGAGATTCTTTCCGTGTAATGTCCAGTTCAGATTAAAATTATTGCTCACAGTCTGATGCAAGCTCAGAGTTCTGTGCTGATCGCTGGTACATTATAATAAAGTGAAAATAGATTTGTATCAAATGGCGGCTTCTCTGAAGCGCGATTTACAAATATTTTGTCATTGTGTTGTGATTTATGGAGTGCAGCAAGATTTTTTGTTCTTGTCATCCATTCTCTAGCGTCTTAGTGTGTGCTCGAAGAAAATCACACATTTTCTTTAACGAGAAAAACAAATAATAGCCATGGCTGGGTCAACTAGAACTCGGTTAAATAAAGAAACCGCTGGGCAACCAGCTAAGCAGCGAACCAAAAGCTCCCAATACTATAGCTCAGCCTGGTCATCACAATATTTGACACATTTCTCACACTTACATTAGAATAGCAACTAAGTAACCAGTAAAAAAAATTCATTCGCTTATTTGTTTCGCAACAATAGGGTTATCTTTAACTTAACACCTTACTGGCAGTTGAGCTCGGGTGGACCTGTTCAGCTAATTGCATGCAATTGCCTAATAAGTCATTTAGCTGTAGAACCAACAGTGTTGCCACACATTTGATATTTACCAACGGCCTTTAAAATGTTATTAATTTCAGTTCGAGCAACATCAGCCAGCCATCCTCCAGCAATGCTGTCAAAGTCAAAGCCGATGCCATGCCATCCATGCCTAGCCGCAAAGACAAATGAGCGACATGCAAACCATCAATTGCTGTTTCGAACTCATTGTGGAGCATGAAGCTGACTTAAGTTGCGCTCTGTTCGCTTGATTTGCAGCTTCATCGAGGTGTTTGCATGAGAAATGATTTTTGTCAATTCGTATATCATTCGATCATTTTGAATTTTGCTCGTTCTCAATGTGATGTAGTTAACGCTCTGATCGCGCTGATGACAAACGATTGTATGCGTCAATGCATAATGTTCTGTGCTTCAGCATTGTGAAATACTATATTAAGCAGTTAACTGTTTTTCTGCATGTCGTTTATATTAAGCTTAACTCTTCTCAACATTAATTAATTGCTTCGATTTGCTGTGAAGCATTTGACTGCATGAAAATCACGATAAACAAAGCGAATAGATTTTGGGCTTTTATGTAAGTCTTGTAGGTGCGGAACATTTAAATTTCAATGATCATTTTTTTTTTCAAATATTACTATTTCACAGGCACATTCTTTCCTTTTGGTATCATTCTAAAGATACGTTATTCAACAATAAATAACATTTTTCTTAAAGATTTTTCGCATTTGGATGTTTTTTACTTATAAGTTCATAATTTGCCGTTAAATTTAAGGCCAAATCTGCAGTCTAGCTTCTATGAAAAATGGTACAGACAGATTTTTGGCTCTAAATAAGAATTTTTACTCTGACTGAACATTAACGAATAGATCGAATAATCAAAATCAAAATCAAAATCAAAATCCAAATCAAAATCAAAAGCAAAATCAAAATTAAAATCCAAATCCAAATCCAAATCCAAATCCAAATCCAAATCCAAATCCAAATCCAAATCCAAATCCAAATCCAAATCCAAATCCAAATCCAAATCCAAATCCAAATCCAAATCCAAATCCAAATCCAAATCCAAATCCAATTCCAAATCCAAATCCAAATCCAAATCCAAATCCAAATCCAAATCCAAATCCAAATCCAAATCCAAATCCAAATCCAAATCCAAATCCAAATCCAAATCCAAATTAAAATCCAAATCCAAATCCAAATCCAAATCCAAATCCAAATCCAAATCCAAATCCAAATCCAAATCCAAATCCAAATCCAAATCCAAATCCAAATCCAAATCCAAATCCAAATCCAAATCCAAATCCAAATCCAAATCCAAATCCAAATCCAAATCCAAATCCAAATCCAAATCCAAATCCAAATCCAAATCCAAATCCAAATCCAAATCCAAATCCAAATCCAAATCCAAATCCAAATCCAAATCCATATCCAAATCCAAATCCAAATCCAAATCCAAATCCAAATCCAAATCCAAATCCAAATCCAAATCCAAATCCAAATCCAAATCCAAATCCAAATCCAAATCCAAATCCAAATCCAAATCCAAATCCAAATCCAAATCCAAATCCAAATCCAAATCCAAATCCAAATCCAAATCCAAATCCAAATCCAAATCCAAATCCAAATCCAAATCCAAATCCAAATCCATATCCAAATCCAAATCCAAATCCAAATCCAAATCCAAAATCAAAATCAAAATCAAAGCTTAAAAGCAATTCTTGGAAATTAATTTCCTTTCTAATTAAAATTCATGGAATTTCCTTTGAAATTAAGAACCAGCTGCTAGAAATTTCAATGCTATTCCACTTCATACCTTGTGAGCACTGCTTTAATCATCAACAGGATTATCTGGTCTAACCTTAAACTATCAAGTTGGTCAAATCTTGCCATTCACTGTCACACAGTATTTCATATGAAAACAAAACCAAAGCCAATTCCAACAGTAGTTCTTAGAGCCAATTGAGGTGAGTGCAGAAGAGTAGCATCACAATAAAAAAAGCCTTTTCACTCACAGCGTGCTCTAGCACGTTGCAGTGTGGAACCATTTGGGCAACACTATTTCTTGCCAACGGCTCCTGTTGCTTTAGGTTATGCTTGTTGGCAACACTGTTGTTGTTGTTTTTGCTGCTGTTTGCAACAATTTTTCGCTATACGACACTTTGTCGCCATTAGCGTCCTGCAAATCAAAACATTTCGTATCATGATGACTCGTTGCGATGCGATGCGATGCACTGCCATGTGATGAGCTCAATGCGATGTCACAACAAAAACATTGATTAAAAAAACAGCAAACAAAAACAACGTGACAGTCTCAGCAATACATCTGTGTCATTTGTATGCAAGATTAACAACAACACGAGCAGCAGAACTTCACTTAAGCCAGCCATGAACAACAAAAGCAGCAACAGCAGCAGCAGCAGCAGCGTTGCCACAGTCGGAGTCCCAAAAGAGCAGCTCGACTTGACTCAGAATTCAAGTGATCCAGAGCTGGTAATGTTGCTGCTACTGGACCATAAAACCCAAGTCATTGCATGGCAGTCAGTCTGTTGAGAAGACAATGTTTGACATTCGCTGCTGCTGCTGATACTGATGCTGCTGCTGTTGGTGCCACCGTTCGACACAGTGTTGCCAAGATCGAACTCAGCCGATTTAATTACAACAAATAGCAAATTGCCTGCGGAACAATAACTTTTGCACACTTCATAGCAAACTGATCTCCAGGGAGGCAACAGCATCAGCAGCCATAACAGCAACAACATCGAGTCAAGCCGCAGGGCATTTGTTGTTCAACCAGCCCAGTCAGTGCAGCCCGCCAGCAGCCAGTGAATGCGTTCAATGTCGAAAATTGCGACAAAACGGCAAATTGGGTGCAGTTGTTTTTCTGGTTGTTGCTGTTGTTGTTGTTGTTGTTGCTGTTGCTGTTATTTGTAAAGTGTCGGCATTTTGCTTTGAGTGCAGTGAGCCGGCGCTTTTGAGTGAACAGCAGTAACTTCTAACTGCAACAGCAACAGCTTCTAATGTTGTCATCTTCATGTTGGTCTGTTTTGACTTGGCTATCTATGTCGTCCGTGGCTAACTTCAATTGCGTTGCACGTTGACATTAAATGTCACTGGTTTCCAACAAACACAGCAATTCCAACAACAACAAAAACAACAGCTATCAAGAACTCAAAATGTTTTCTTTTAATTTTATGGCACTTTGTTTGAGCTAATTGTTTACTTTTGAAAGTATGCGTTTGTGTGTGTGTGTGTGTGTGAGTGTGTGTGTGTGTGTGTGTGTGTGTGTGTGTATGAGTGATGTGTGTTTCAGTTGGCAGCTTAAGAATCAAAAAATTTCTATTGAGTGCATTACGATTGACAGCTGATCAGATGTACCTCTTAACAATTACAACTTTCCATGGCGGCCATTTAAATGTTGCACATCTGAATTTTATGTGTGTGAAATGAGAAATCAATTTAATATCTCATTTCTTTTTATAAAGCAACAAAGCTTTATATAAATTTTTTTAACTAACGTTCCTATTGGATCTCCCTCCCAATATCTCTAACCAATCAATAGCTATAACTAAAGCCTAGTACTCTGCTCAGTTTCATGTGAAATTTCACTCGAATTTCATACAAAAAACAATAGTTATAAAATATATGTGAATATTTTCACAACATGTTCGTCAAAGTAGTACTCAGTTCCGTTGTGAAAAATACTCGCAACATTTCTCTTGCAACATTTTTTACGAGAACTTAATTGAACTGCCCATTAGACCGTACCTCAAAAAAAAATTGCTAGGTATACCAGCGAATATGACGCAGTTTTGCAAGACAATTACGAAAAAAAATTTGTTTGTTCTTTTGACCGAACGTAGGGGTCGCGCATTGACATATTTCTTCATATCTCTGGTGTTTAAAGTCGGATTTTAAAGTTTGGTATACCAATGTTTTTGTCTCAAAAAAAAAAAAAAAAAAAAAAACAAATTGGCCATTTCAGCCCTTGAAAGGACTTTGACCGAGCTTCTTATGATCAATTGTGTTGTGTGTGTTATTAAATGTTTGTACACAATTGACCGAGAACTGGACCTACATGTTTTATGCCGACTCCGAACGGCTCATGTTCTCAAGAAGCTTTACATGGCATTATTTACTCTCTGAGGTTTGCCATTGTCTGCAGAGAGGTGGTGACCGATCAGAAAAATTTTTTATTGAAAAAAACTTTTCGCCGCGGCTGGGGATCGAACCCGGGCGCCGAGCATGCTAAGCCACACACATAACCTGCATGCCACGGTCATGTTTTTGTCTCAAGGAGACCAATATGTTCTATATAAAGGTCATTGACCTCAGGTGCACCGTTCTAGTACTTTCCCTACAGATCTCAGTTGCTACCATCCTAATGTACAAACCTAATATCAAAAAAATAAAGCTCTTTAAATATCATTAATCTTTTGCTCAAAAAGTATGTCGATATTTCTAGCAAAACTATTTTTAAAAAATTTTTAAAATTTTTTACCGAACGTAGGGCTGCCTATTTTTATTTTCATCATATCTTCGGTGTTAAAAGTCTGATCAATATAAATGATATATCGTTTTTGTTTAAAAGAGACCAATTATTTTTTTCCAAAATAAAAAAAAAATTCCAACAAGGCCTGATTTTGAGGAATTTTAAAGCTTTTTAAAAAAATTGTAATTTTTTTTTTGTTTAATTTTAAAAAAAATTTTTCGGAATTGTCTAGCAAAAATGCGTCACATTCGCTGGTATACACTTTTTTTCATAGGAGGTGGTACGGTCTACTGCCCATATTTTGTTTTTTTATATTTATTTTTTTCTATTTTGAGAAGAAAAACAAGACTTTCTCAAATTTTTAAATTTCTTCGCAACAAAATATTTGCCAAAATTTTCTCGCAACAAAACACTACATGTTGCCAGCGTAATTTGACGCAAACGATCAGAGTACTAGGCTTAAGGGGGGACATGACATTGGCCGTTTTTTTTTAAATCAAATTTTTATAATTTTTTTATTTTAGTAAATATTCTTAAAATTCTAAAAAAAAAATTTCATGGGTTCAAAAGTTACAGCCGGATTAGTGAGAGCTCATTTTTAATTTTCACCTTTTTTTTCTTTGTTCAAAAACTTTGAACGCGTTTATCTCGAAACCATGTTTTTTTACTGGTTGCGGCACTAGCGGGTTCATTTTTTGACGAAATTTTATTTTTTTTATTTTTTTAAACTTGATTCGCTAACGTATGACACGAGCTTTTTTTTAATTTTTTTTCGATTTTTTATGAATTTTCAAAGTCAATATTTCATTTAAAAAAAAAAACACACTTTTAAATTTGGAACATCACCAAAACTTTAAAAAAGCTCCTGTCATACACTCTGAAAAAAGTGTCTCGGAATATGATAAAAAAGGCATCATATTTAGAGAAAAATGGTATAGACTTTGCTCCAGAGAATGCTATTCTCTAATTGCGATACTAAAAATTCTCTAAAAATGATAAAAAAATTCCATGAAATAGAAAAATATATCGTTTTTAAAGAAAAATACTTTTTTTTGAGAAAATATTTCTTTATATTGAAGAAAATACTTCTCATAGTGAATTTTTTATCAAAATATAAGAAAAATTTTTCATTTTCAATAAAATTTCTCTATAAATGAGAAATTTTTTGTGCGAGAAAAATACTTATCATTATTAGAGACATTGAAATATTTCCATTTCCTAGAAGAAAAGAAATATTTCTTCGAAAATGTGAAAATTTATTCTAATTGAAGAAAATTTTATTTGAAAAAGAGAAAATTGCTATTATCAAAAATAGAGAAATTTTTTACCGGAGCAAGGTATGTGTTTTTTTTCTCAGTGTACGATAACCAATTTTGTTAAGATTTAAAAGTCATTTTTTCCAGATGGGTCAATTTTTGTGACTCCCAGCGCTGCAACCACGAGTCCCCGATTTTTTTCTCTCGTGTTTGAAGCTCTATAAAACCATGTTGGAGTGA
This sequence comes from Tetanocera ferruginea, assembly GCA_958299015.1. Classification (NCBI taxonomy): domain Eukaryota; kingdom Metazoa; phylum Arthropoda; class Insecta; order Diptera; family Sciomyzidae; genus Tetanocera; species Tetanocera ferruginea. The sequence continues at coordinate 1,596,129 of OY282644.1, forward strand.
AAAATTATTTTTTTTGAATTTTTTCTTGTAATTTGTTCAATTCTCTACATAACAAAAAAAAAATTTTGGAAAAATATTTATTTATGACTGAGTTATGAATTTTTAAAAAATGGTCTGTTTTCTCTTCCACGAATCTTATGTTCCACTTTAAATACGTATTTTTATAGAATTTCCTCATCTTTAAAATTTATTTTTTAAAATATTTGTTTCTTGACTTTAATATAATTCTAGAGTTACCTACTTCGTTGCATTTTCTTTGATTTTCCGAAGAACCAAGCTTCAAAAAGAATATTATAAAAAAACATTTGAATGAGTTTTTCAGGTATATATATTTTTTAAGCTTATCTTTTATCTTCACAAAATATAAAAACATTTGTTAAAAATTTAATTTCTTACCACTCAAAAGTTAAATTTATTTAGGGATTTTTAATACCATTATTTTTAAGCATTATTTTTTATACTTATATATCTTTATTTCAGATCATTTAATTTTCAAAATCATTGTCAATAAATCGAATATATTATTAAAAACCCGTTTGCATACTTTTGTTCCAGAAGTTCTGACGAGTGGCTTTTGTTGTGACGCTAGTGTAAAGTGAACCCAATATGACAAAAATGCTTATTCATATTTAGTGAAACTCTTGAATTTTAACTCATTCTGCTGTGCAGCAAAAAAAAATAGATACAACCTAATAAAACAATCTTTCTAATGTCAACTCGCTCCATATTTGCACAAAAACATTAGCTTTTACAACTTTTACTAATTAAACAACGCATTCTGCCCAACACAATAAATACTGGCTATACGCTTCTCTTCTTGTAAATTATCCACCTTAAAACGTTTGCAGCATACTCCGGAAAACAGCTCACGTACTACAACTCAGTTCAATATTCATAAATTTTTGAGCCATGCATGTCGATTTTGCACAAACAACCGACAACAAACAGCAAGAACAACTGCAACTCGCTCAAACAAACGTCATTTAAAACTTTGCGCCGTTTTTAAAAGAGCTCCACATTTAGACACTTTTGACAGATAGACAGACAGACTGGCAGCGAGTGACAGAAAGTCTAACCTTGTAAAACCTGTGAAAGAGACTAATTAGCGTCGTCATTGAACATGATTACCTGACAGTCCAAAAACAGATGCAGATACTGCCACATATAAAGCTACAGCTACAACTACAGCTTCAACAAGTTGAAGTGGACAATGAAGATAACGCTGCAGATGAAGATGAGCATCAAGATTTTAACGTCACGATAGCAGACTTGAGAGCAAAAGTCACTAGCTAGCAAAACTAAAAGCCAATATTTGCGCCAACAGCACCAACAGCATCATCGCCAGCAACACAGAATATTGTTGAAACTAATGTTTGCCAATCAAGGTCTAATAATGTTGATGATGTACATTTAAAAATATTGTCACAATCATGAACATCATCAACAGCCACAGAGCACAGAGTTGTCTTCATCATTAATATTAGTTGGTATATTAAAATGAAGGTTAAAGCCAAGCAATCGAACCGTGCTTGATTGGTAATTAAGCATGAAGCCAAACACTGACTGACAACTGTCCAGTGTTAAAAGCAACAGCAACAAAGAAATTATGAAGTGCCACAACAACAAGTTGCTAACAGCTGAGACTCACGACAAGCAATAACAGCAGCTCAAAGATAGATAATTATTAATTAAGCATGAAATTAAATAAAATTAAATTAACAGCAAACTAAGCATTGTCAACACTTGGTTAAGTTAGAGTAAAACATGTGGCAGAGAGAATACGAATTAATGCAGGCTTGACATGCTGGGTAGATTAATTTGTAGTTTATTTGCTGGCCTTTTGTCGATTGCTCGAAGTACTTTGACTAGATATATCAATATATTGATGTTAGTTTTTTATTTAACAAAGTATATAAACGCAGAATTTTATAGCGTAAACTATTAACAGAATTATCTTTAATATTATATTATCTTAAATAGGTGGCTTCTATTTATATTTGACTTCAATTCTTATATTATTGTTTTATTATCCACCTTTCAGCTCCATAGACTCATTCCAACGATTTTCTAACATTGAAATGCTGTATAAATAGTAATATTTCTCAAGATTTTTGAAATACGCTTCAGTTTACAATTCTACCTGTTCATTCGTCAAAAATTTCCTTCCCTAAAGCTACCCTTTTAAGTTTGGGAACAGATAATAGTCGCTGGGAACTAATCCTGGTTAACATGAGAGATGAGGAACAGCATCTAGAGTTAACTCATCCAGCGAAATTAACATTAAGATCAAACGAAGGATAATTCTTGCCAAAAGCTGCTGCTTTGTGCTCGGTAGGCAATTTTGAACACTATGAAATTAAAAAATGTTAAATTAATTGTTAGAAAAATGATTTACATCAACTTTAAGATATTAATTTTTTTCAGTTTGTATTTCGTAAAAGTTTAGTCAAATCTATAAAATTCTCATTAAAGCGTTTTCTTAAGCATTTCTTAAGCGCTGTCATGATTGCAATCCAATAAAACAGTTGTACGTTGTCATCAACAGACTCTTTTTCTTAACGAAGGACACACACTTGTTGCTCACAAGCTCAATTTAATTCATACTTTTATGACAGTTGAATACATCACACACACAACCAACGTGCTTTAACAACTAGCTTTAACGAATAAGACTCGTTTTCATTGCTGTTGTTGTTGTTGCTGTTGTTGTAATTATTGTCATGTTGCTGCTGCTTAGTGGAGATAACTTTTAATAAGCAATTACTTAAATCAATTTGTTTTTTGTGACAACAACTTTGTACAATTTTAATTTGCAATAATTTATGCCTAATGAAAGCTGCCTTTAGAAAATGATTTTTCCCACTTCAGGGTGGTACCCAGGAGAGTAAAACCTAACTGGTCGATACGACTTGTTTGGCATTTAATGTTTAAACTGGTTCGTTGCAGTTGTCAGCTAAATAAACTACCAAACTGCTGCTGATATAAAACAAACAAAAAAAAAAGAAGTAAATAAAGAGCAGCAACATTTTTAATGACTGTGCTGCGCAGTCGTATTTCTTGTGGCTAACAAACATAATGACAACATCAAGTTGTAATGATTTTGTATCGTTTTGGCTGGCTTTGCATGTATTATATTTTTTTTTTTTTTTTGTTTTTTATCTACCATTTCGATGATGAAGTGTATGTGTTGCTATATTTGTGCTATTTTTTAACGATGTCGATATGGGTTAATTTATGATGAAGCCAGTTGATAGCAGTCAGTTTATGTGTGGTGTTTGATTTGAAATGTTGTTTGAAATGATATGCGTAACATTGTTGTGCTTATGGGCAAGTATTTGTTGTAAATCATTGTTGTTAGTTTGAGGCTATAAGAATTTTTAGAAAATTTTATCAAGTGGAGTTCTCTATAAAAAGTTATTTCTTGTATAGAAAAACAATAAAAAAATTAAGTTCAAAGTTTGTGCCCAAAATGATGGTTATTTCTTGATAGTACAAATTTTTTTGGAAATTATTTTTAAAATAATAACTTGCAAAAACCCATAAAATCAGCCTAAAAACGATAAGAAGTCAATAGCTCCTGTTTAAAAATTCTTTAATTCTTAAGCCTTTCGATGGCTTGGTTAGAATAATCATGGAAAAAATTTTTTGAGGTAATGTTCCCATCATTTAGGCCATACAAAGATTAAAAAAACATCCTTCTTATATCATGAAAAAAACCATTCAAATTTTGTTTTATAATACTTCAACTAAAACTAAAATAACGGAAGACCACTGCAAATGCGTTATGTTTTTGTAAAATTTGTTAACACCCGAAATAAATAAACTCTAGACTTCTGTTGGGCACAAAATCGAAAATCCAACTGAGTTAAACGTTACATATCTGTCTTAATTTATGTTTGTCATGTTGGTACAACTTCATTTTATAGTACCAACTTATTTGATTGTAACAAAGACGATGGAAAGTAAAAAAAAAAATTATTTTTTTAATGTGTCCAATATAATGGACAAATCCATTGAAAGGGTTAAGCACTTGCAGAGCAAATACTTTGTATCCTTATTTTTGGCAAATAAAAAGAAATATATTTTTTATTATTTTTCATTTATATTTTTTGCTTTAAATCACTTATAAGTGAGAAGATAATAGGTTGAGTGCAACGCCCGTGTCAGTGACATGTATCCATTTGCTTTAAGGGTTCCTTCAAGTATTGACGTTAGAGCTGCAATGTTGACGCCTTTTTTTTTAGTCTACATAGCTTTCAGTTGAATTTCTTAAAGAATTATTTTAAGTAATTCTCAAGATGACAACAATAAATTTCGCTTTTTTTGTGGCTGTGGCTGCGATTGTTTTTTATTCAGTTGCTACCAAAATCAAACAACAATTTCAATAATTCGATTGCTTGACATGCCATTCTATTTCAATAAAAATCAATCAATCAATCACTCGGCAACATTCTGCACATAACTGTCTGGCCAAATGAAAAAAAACTGCAGCAACAGCAACAACAACAAGCGCAACAAACAAGTAGCTGCTGCAGCCAGTAGAACAGCAGCCGATCAGCAGAAATCAAATCTAACCATAAATGTCAGACAAGATATCTGCTCTGGATTAAGATTAAACTTAGAATAAGGCAGACTCAGCTTAAGGCAGAGCCTTCTGTCGTCTGCACGGTCGCAACAGACGCAAACGCAGATGAAGATAACGACGTCGAGAATGAAATCGAAACGCAACGCAATGAAATCGTGCGAACCGCAGCGGGGCAATCAATAACTTAAATTACAAAGTAATTGCCTTGGAATTTGCAGCATGCAGCAGCTTTCAGCACCAACAGCAAACAGAGAAGTCAGAACAACATTAGCTGCGTTGCTGCTACAGTTACTCATAAATTCAGCAACATCCAGAGGCGCTGAGGCGTCGTCTGAGATAACATGGGTGAGTCCGAAGCTGAGTGATCAAAGCAAGAAGACGACGTTGCCAGCGGTGCCACGTGTTGTTGTTGTTGCTGTTGCTCCTACAGTTACTGCTGTCGCTGCTGCTGCTGCTGCTGCTCTTGACGATAATGATGATGGACAGATTGGTACCAAAGTCACTCATAGATCGGCTTTGCACTCGTCTGCATTGTAAGCGAGAGCGCGCGCGCGCGCACATGCTTGTGGCAACATCAGCTCAACGTAACACCAGCAAAAACAACAAAACAGTAGCAACTGTCAGTAAGTTGAAAATTGTTTTAAAATTGCTGCAACATGATTGAATGCAAGCGGATTGCATTACAAGACAAAAGCCAGAGAGCAGCAGCAAAAGAAAAATTATAAATAAAAAACTAAATAAATAAATAAATGCATTGATTTAATCGAATAGCAAATAGAAGTTCAGCTTCTACTCTGGCAAAGGTAAAAAATAATTTAATGCTAAAGGATAGCAAGCAACGCTTGGCAGTAGCTAGCTGAGTGCCAACACAAGTTGCTGGTACTCAGCGCACGTAAGCGCAGTGAACAAATATGGGATAATCTAATTTTAAGTGTTGGCAATGCTGCTGGTCATTATGATGGCAACAATTGCTGCTACTGTTGCACATAAGGCCAGACGCTGCACTATATTTCTGTGCTAGTCAAGCTTGGAGACAGTTTCACTAAAATTAGTAATATAACATTTTACTAATATATTAAATTTTAGCATAAAGCTTTAAAGTTTGAAATATTAATTAATATTTCATCAGAATATCACTTATTTTATAATACAACAGCTTTTAAATGCACTCTAGCTGAAATAGTTGACTAGAAAACAAAAGACTTAAGACAGAAACTTTGCTACATATACTTCGCTGCATTTCCTGGCTGTATTCACACAGCTATAACAGCAATAGTAATAGTAAAAATAACAACAAGAGCCAACAGCTAGAATACCAACAACAACCACAACAACAACATATTGTCACTTGGTTTATTGGACCATCACAGCCAACACCTTGAGCGCTACAAATTGCGATTTTATTGTGCTTTTAGCGTGCGTAAAGCACTTTTCTGCCTCTTCTGCTTTTGCCGCCATTTTTTCTACTTAAGCATTTATTTTTTTTCTAGTTTTTCTTTTCTCACCATCTTCCTTACAAAGCTTTTCCGCTTTTGCAAAATTAATGAAGTGCAAGGCAGCTATTTGTGGCAAATATATTACAAACACAACAACACTAACAGCAACAATAACAACAACAACAACTGGTAACATCACAAATGAAGACATTCTCCATATTTATAGGGCGCAAACGCTAAAGTTAGAGTGCAGCAAGCGCATAAAATGCTGCTCGCTGCTTGCCGCGCTTTGCAAGTCTAATCAAATAAATTGTGCTGCGCATGCGCAAATGTTTCACGCGCACCTTTGCCGCATTATACTGCACAGCAAAACCAACAAACTGTTGTTGTTGATTTTGTTGCAAATCGTGTTTTTATTAAGTTACAGTTTAGTTTTTTTCCAACTCCAACTCAGCAGCACTAGTTTTTGTTCTTCCTTTTTTGTTGTTCCTGTTGCAGTTTTTGCTCTTGTTGCTCTTGTTGTTCTTCCTTTTTTTGGTGTCTGCAACTCAATTAAATGCTAAATTATGCATTTGCGACATTTTTATGGCAGCGCTAGCTCTCCTCTCTGGCTTGTCCTCTATGTGCGTAGCTTGCCACAAAAGTAACTAGATTTTATTTCAACATTAATTTCTGTCCTACACACTTTGGACTCAATTACGCTGGCATGTGTGCCAGCCTTGTCAGTGTGTATTGGACAATTGGTAGCACTGCAAAATGTCGTTATTTGTGGCAATATAGCAATTTTGCTCATACCATTTGGCATTGATAACAAGCGGCTATGAAATTATGTTATGGTTGCTCTACAACTACGATTACGTTGCTGTTGCTAACTAGTTGAGGTGATAATCATAAATATTGAGTTGCACAAATAGAGGTAGCAGTGCTGGTAAAAGGACCTTATGAACCAATTAGATGCTTCTCGTTTTAGTTATTTATGTGAATATCGAGTTGCAGCCACTGAAAGATGGAGACTCAATATGAGGTCAAAATGTTGAATGCATTAGGCGAAGAACCTAAAAATTGTTATTTTCGATTTAGAGTTGATTTAAGAGATTTTCTTAATAAATGATTGCTTTAAATGTCATTTTTGGATTGTTATGACAATCTAAATAAAAATAACAGAATAAAAGAATGCTGAAAGCGCATTTTAAGCAAAAAATAAGAAAAATTTATAAAAAGTCAAAATTTGTTTCTTTAATATTTTTTATGAGGGTAACATAGAAATTTGGATTAATTTTAATAAGCGTGACTCACATTAATATGGTTGCATCTTCAAAACAACAAAAGTTCGAAAATTGCAATGAAAAATTATGAGCGTGTAACGTTAAAGACCAAAATTTTTTGCTGCTAGAAGTGGGACATAACATTCGCAGCAGAGAAAACAGACTTTTTTTTAATAATTCATAACTCAGTCAAAAACAAACATTTTTCCAAAACTTATTGTAGAGAATTGAACAAATTACAAAAAAAAAAATTCAAAAAAATATATTTTTCACTCCAACATGATTTTATTAACCACCAAACTGGCGGCAGAGAAAAAACCGGGGCCTCGTGGTTGCAGCGCTGGGGGTCGCAAAATTTGTCCGATCTGGAAAAAAATGACTTTTTTAAATCTTAATAAAATTGGTTATCGTATGACAGGAGCTTTTTTTAAAATTTTTTTTTAATTTTTGGTGATGTTCCAAATTTGAAAGTGTGTTTCTTCGAAAAACTTTAAATATTCATAAAAAATCGAAAAAAAATTTAAAAAAAGCTTGTGGCATACGATAGCGAGTTAAGTTTTAAAAAAATACAAAAAAAAAATTTGAACAAAGAAAAATGCAAATAAAAATAAAAATGCGCACTTACTTATCCACCTGTATTTTTTGAAACCGTAAAAATTTTTCCATGAAATATTTTACGAAAATTTTTAAAAATATTTACTAAAATATAAAATTATAAACAAAAGATCGATTTAAAAAAACGGCCAATGTCGTGTCTGCTCTTAAATTAATTTAAATCGTCAATTTGATCCCTCTTCATCGTTTTCTTGCCAATTTCGGTGACTTTTTTTAAATGCAGACCTACCTTGAAACTTACTTCCAAAAAGGTAACATTAAAGACCACATAACACTGGTTATATCTTCAAAATAACAAAAGTTAGAAGGAAAGTTTGTTCAGATAAAACGCAAGTCTTGATGCCTTCTTTGATGTACACATACAAAATTTGTTGGTGTCATAGAATATTTTCAATAAATTTGCAGATATATGCGTTCACGTGTAACGTTAAAAAGAAACAAATTTTCCATATGTGGAAATAAACATATAATAACGAAAAGTATATGAATGATTGAAAATGTTCTTGCGAGGAATTATAAATTTCCAAAAATTATTTTTTTTTTTATTTGTTACCTCGTTACCCTGCCTCGTTAGGGCAGCAGTAAACCTCCAAGCAGTTACTTAACTACTTGGAAGAGCAAAACTGTTTATTTTTAAGAGAATTTTCTTTAATTTGCTTCTCAGATGTTTTGAAAAAGAACCAGTAAGCTTCCAAACAGTTTCTACGTTTCTTGTGAGAGCGAGTTTATTTATGCGAGAGTGAGTTTAGCTGCTTTGTAATAACATAAAAGCTAAGCATCAGTAAGCTTCCAAGCAGCTTCTGGTAAAAGAAGCAGTATCAAAGAAGAGCTTTTTTACAAATACTTAAGATTGAGGACATATTTAATCATAACTGTTTGTTGGAGGTTCAATTTTTACACGGAGAAAAAACTAGTCCTTAAATGCGTTTGAAGTTATCAAAATTTGTTTGTAGATGACGTTACAAATAAGTCTTACTTACTTCTTAATAATATTATAATAATTTATTATTTTAAAAATTTTCAATTAAAATTTATTGAGTATTGAATAATATTTTTTAACGACAGAAATAATTTGCAAAAACAACAAAAATAATTATTTTTCTCAAGACTTTTCTGAATGCTCTTGAGGTATGCTTTTGAAGTATTTTTGTATTTCTTCAAATTTTTTGTCGTGCTATTCGTATTATTAGTAAAAATCAAGTTTTTCGAAGATTTTTCAAACTTCAGGCATAAGTTGGTCAAAAACATACATTTCTGAAGTTTTTGAGTTATCTTTTCTAAAAATAAATGTGCAGAGTTGACTTAAATGCACATAAATCAGTAGTTTTGCCAATTTTTTTGGTCATTTGGGTGACTACTATATATATTTTTTTTTCTGAAATATACGTAATGTTTTTAAAAAACCCTTCATAACTCAAAACATTCCATCCAAAACAAAAAAAAATGAAGTAATGCGGTTAGAATTATGGTTAAATTTTATGCAATTTTAAAAAAGTAATCTTTATTTTACTCTTGCCGTTACACAGTCAAAGCCTTTGAAGCTTTGTAACCGTAGGTTTCGGGTAATATATTCTTCTAAAGATCTGATGACTGACTTAAGATAAAAATCATTATTGAAAATTCGACAACAGTTCAATTCTTTGGCAGTTCAATTTTATCATTAACCAACTGTTTAAAATAAGTAAAGAGCAACAACTTCTAAGAAATTTTATTGCAATGAAATCCATTTTATTTTCAATTTTGCTACGCTTTAAGTTGAAATGCATCTTCAAATTTTTCTAGCACAGTTTTAACAGTTTAGAGACATCGCACACATAAGTATTATTTCTGCGAATAAACGCAAAATTTTTAAGAATTTTCTCAACTTAACAGAATTTAAGCGACAACAAAACAGCCTGTCTGCCTGGCTGTCTGTTTGTCAGCAATGATACATTGTGTGTTTGTGAGTGTGTTGTTCGCATAATGAACAATATCATGGCTTGACTTAAGGAACTTGTTTTCAACATGCTTTAAGCTAAACTTAATATTTTTGGCTTGTGCATGAAATGTGAGCTCTAACTGCCATGCAGCACAGCAACAAGTTGGCAACAAAGCCAAAAATACAACGGAACAGCAACATAAGGCAGATGCATATGAAATATGTGTACAAACGCACACACATACACATATGTAAACGCATATGTGTGCTTGGCAATTTTCAATGTTAAGCTTAGAAGCAAGCGTAATAAAAGCAGTGTGGGAAAATTTGTGGGAAAAGTCGCTAGAAATTTGTAGAAAAAAACGCTTAATGCTGGCTAACAGGTTTACGATTAATTAAATTAATTTTTGCAAGGCATTAAAATTAAAGCAATTGTATATTATATAAAAAGTATAAGAGACATAACAACATATGCCTGACAGTGTATAAGAATATAAAATCCTAAGCCCAAAACTGAGCCAAACTACCCGACTAAGCGCTGACCGATTTAAGCATTTATTTTTTCAGTTTCAACCTATTTATGTTATTTTATATTATTAAGAGTCATGGCGACGCACCCAAACATAATGTTGTGTGGCAAAAAAGGCGCTCATTTTGCGTGGCATGCGGCACGTGAGCTCAATTTGAGAAACCAGGTTTAAAGCAATTAAATCATATGAACTGAAGTGTTAACAGCAAATGAAAAAAATTTAAAAAAAAAAATTCAGCATTTTTATGTACCAAGCTGCTTTCACTAGCTGGCAACAATAACAAAAACATTGCTTTGTACTTTGGCACGTACAACAATAACAAAAACACCAGCAACTTGAACGTATTAAAGGCAAACCCTAGCGCGTCAACCAACGTTAAGGCCAACTTTTGAAGCAGCCTTTTGCCGCTTTAATTAAGTCACTCGGCGAACAGTTTGAAATTGCCGCAAAAATCTACATTAGTTGTGGCTGTTTTTTGTGTGCACCTTGGTGTGCCTTAAACTAGGCGCTGACTCACGCGGACCAAGCTGCAAATGTTGACACCTTCAGCCAATTTTGTTGGAGTGTCCCAAGCAAGCACTTTAGTTAGTTTTATTGCCATAATTTGTCCGCCTTTTGGCACAGTCGCGCGACAAATTGCCCTGGTTTACAGCTGTGGCATATACAAACACACACACACACGCCACATATTTTCAATACCTTAGGTTTGTTGGCTATACAAGTGCACCGCCAGTCGCACCAAATATGGTTTTTCGCGGAAACAAATTGCAGAATTTATTGAACGTTGTAAAGAATGGTGTAAAGTTATGTGCGTGAAAGCATTGCCGGCCATAAGTTATGGCGTTAGGTTTAGTGCACAGCAACAATAAAGAGAACATGAAAAAAAAAAAAAAACAAACAAAATTCAAAATAAATATACTTAAATTTGAGCTAAGCTTTATGTTGTTAGGCCAATAAAGTGCACAGCAACATGTTGCTGAGTGCTTAAATAAAAAATTGAATTATATGTTTTTTTTTTATATGTATATGCAATTAGTATAAAGCATGTTGTTGTTTTTTTTTATTACCAAATGCCTAATTGATTTTTGAACAATAAGCGTACTTTTAGCTGCTTTTTATAGTGTGCAAACAAAAGACTTAAGACACAAACTTGCAGTCATGGAACTTCCTTGAAATTCATTCCAATCAAAGTTGAACTGTAAGAAACCAAATATAAAGTAAATGCAGAAAATATTTTTTATACATAAAATTAATTTTATAAATTACTTAATTAATTTTAAACCGATTTGATAAAATTAACATTGAAATTAATAAAATTAATCTTAAAATTAACAAAAAAATTTGCTTGTTTTTACAAAAAATTTTATTGCTTTTCTGTTATTTCCTCTAGCAATCTGTCAAACAAGGAATCCCGATAGACCTGGCTAAAAATTGCAGATCAAACAGAAAGTTTTTTCAAGTGAAATACTTTTCTGTGATGGACAGTCACTTTTATTTAATTGCACAAATTAGAGAGTAGAAAATGCTTTATAAAACTTAATACAAAACAAAACAAAAATAAAAATAAATAAGAGTTTTAAAAAAACAGCATTGTTACAGACTTGCATACATATGTGCAACTGTCAATATCTATTGACACGATAATTCCAAAAGTTTTAACTCTTCAAAAATCCTAAATTTAGATCTAAGAACCAACGAAAATATGAAAAAAAATCAGACAGCTGTTTTATTAGCGGGATCAAAAGAGTTAATAACACAAACAACACAATTTAATCATAAGCAGCTCGGTCAAAGTTCTTTTCGAAGCCGAATTGGCCATTTCGTTTTTTTTTTTTTATTTCTACCAATTATTTTCCCATCAGATTAAGTTGTTAACTGCAGCTACTGTTGCTCTTAAATTTTAAATTTTTCGTTTTGTTTATTCAACTTTGCATAATTTCGACCTAATTTTTGCCAACACGTTGCATCACGTTTTGCCCTATCTTCAAATAATGCCCGCTACAGCATCAGCAATATAGAAAGATCTGGCGCGACGTTTGCTTGCCGCTCTTTTGGGGTGGCTCTACTGCAACTGCTGCTGCTGCTGCTGTGGAGCCACTAAATTGCTCATCAAGTGTGCAGCAGAAAATCTTCAAAGCATTCCGCGCCGCAACAAGCGGACCCAAAGGGTTTTGTGCAGTCGCAAAATGCCAACCGGCATGTTGTTTTTTTTTTTTGTTATTGTTTCTTTTTTGCTACCGCAAGCGCTGCTGATCTACTTGAAAATAGTACTAACAGAAAAATTTTTAAATTTCTGTGGCTATGGCCCCAATAAAGCAGCGCTGCGCCAGAAGAAAGACAAAAATGAAAAACGTAAACGAAGCCAGAAATTATGTAGCTGAGCATGCGCAGCGGAATGTGCATGATTCATGCATCCGACTGACTCGACCCGATCAGGGAATTGTTGCGGTTAAAAATTGGGAGCGTTCTTTTAGCTGTTGTTGTTATTTTTGTTGTGGCGCACTATACAGTCTAGCCGACCAGCATACGTATGAGTAGAGTCTGGGCGGCAACAGTCAAAGCGCAGCCAGCAGCAGCAGCATTGCAAATATTACATCGCATTGCATCCCAAAGCCTGGCAAGGCAGATGAGCTGCAATGCAAACAATTGCAATCGAAAACTTTCTTCGGTTATTTGTGCGCCTTAATATGTTGGCTGTTGTTTTTGTTGTTTTATAAGCTGTTGCTGCTGCTTTTGTTACATTCTGTTGCTGTTATTATTATTTGTTTTTGTCTGTTTCTGTAGCAAGATCAAAGCTTTGCGATATAATTGCTGTGCAATAATAATTCGCATAATGCTGCAGTAGCAACAGCAGCAGCCAACATCATCCTCTCAGCTACGCAAACAATGAAAATTCATTAGAATTTTTCCTAATTTGTTGCTGAAAACAGGCAAGTTTCATTGGCAACGTAATTGCTGTTCAGTTGCCGCCACATATATTGACAATATTTCCATATGTTGTCCATTTTTATAAGCAAATTATTTGTTTGGATTGGCAATAAATTTTGTAAATTATTGCAAGCACAATGTTGCTGTTGTGTGTTTTCAACAATTTGTGCCCGTTTTATTTAACATGCATTCCAATAAGTAGGTTATATAATTGTATAATTGAATCAATAAACATATTGTTTATTGGAAAAAGAAATATTTAATAATGATAGGTTTAAACCACAGAGACTACTGATGAGTCGGAGTAGCGTCCGATGAAACCATGGTGTAGTTTGCTCTCGGTTGTGCTGCAAAGAACTTTGTTGTTTTAGCAAACCTGTTAGTTCATAAATTATTTGGCATAAAGCTTTAAAATATAATTCTTAAAAAATATATTTTCAATAATTATTAATTAAAACTAAAAAATTAAAATTTTACAATTTTATAACTTATAAAACATCTATATAATTAATAGGCTAAGGTTTTTTTTGTGACTTCAACTCCTCCTAGACCAATGAACCGATTCTATCGATTTAGATGTCATTAAATCAGGTTTAGGCTGTATATGTGCAAACCACTTTTAAAAATTGTGATTTCACTTCAGGGGGTTCCCAACCTTTTAAAACAGAAATAAAATTTTTGTCCAAAAAGCCGTTATTTTATCGATTTGAAATTTAGTTTGAGAAGAGCTTATGAATTGATCGAATTTGAGTTTTTTTCAAACCTAAAAATTTTTAACCAAAATTACCTTTTATGCATTCCTCAAATGTCAATTGTCCGAAAAATGCAGTTCCAAAATCAAAAATTCCACTTTCCGAGCAAACAAGTCAGTCAAATTTTAACAGTTTTCAAAAACAAAATTTTTTTTGGGTTTTTTTGGTGTTTTTTCATCTAAATGTGTCATAAATCGATGTTGTATGTGTTCTGTAAGTACCTTTTATTAATTTCTGAAATATATCTTAGTATTATTTCTTAAATCTATTTTTGAATGCGTTTTTTTTTTTAACATTAGTTATTTTTTATAGCTGGAAGAGTTAAGCTGCGATGTTTTCGAATAGTAATAATGTTTTTCTCAGGTGTTATATTAGTGTAAGTCCGTCTTCGTATTTTGACAGTTACATTAAAAAATTTTGTGTCAGATCATACGTTTCAAGTCAAACCATTCAGATAATGATCTTTTATATCATTATTGAGACTCAATATATCGTTATTCGTTATAACTTATTGAATAGAATATCATGTATTAAACGTCTATAAAGTTTCTAACAATTAATTTTTATTGAATTGCTCGAATTCGGGCAACAGGTTTTCTATTTTAATATTAAATCGAAAATCTTTTTTTTTAATAAATATGTATACAGATAAACATTAATTTAAATAACACCCAACGGAAGAGCTTTACAGTATGAGTTAAAACTGACAATTAAAACCAAACCAGCCCCAGATATACGTTGACCACCACCGCAAACGAAAAACGTACAATGATTTACGGAAATGCACCTGCAATGTTCGAAACCTTTATAGGAAAAGTGCCTTTGTCCAATTCGTCCTCCAGAAGCCCTCGTGATTTTAAAGGCTGACATCACCGCCATTCATAATATGCGATGGAAAGGCCACGATCGGCCCAATTTTCTCGCTACGCCACATCTTGAAAAAAATTCACAAAAATTAAATCGACTCCCACCATTTCTTTGTTGATTTTAAATCAGCGGTCTATAGAACGAAACAATGTCTGAGTTTGATGCCATCAAAAATGATAAAACTCTGCCGGATGACGTTGGGCAATACATGTAGTTTCTTCGAGGTAGAAAATTACCTCTCCGAAACCTTTTATACTGAACGAGGTTTCAGAAAAGACGTCACGCAAATCAATGAGTTCTAGTCAAAGAAAAAGAGGGCATATTTTGAAGCTCTTGTTCAAAATTATTAATATATAATTTGTTATAAATTAATTTTTTCATTTTAGTAAAATTATTTGTTAGCATTTTTCCAAAATTTCATTGCCATATTAAGTTTTGCCAAAAAAAAAAAAAAAAAACAGTTTCGATAATGTAGACGTAGAATTCCGTTTAAGTTGTAGCCTCGTTTTTTTCATAGAGTTAAATCTGACCGGATCACAGACCCATTTCGTTAAATTAAAAAGAGGTTGTGATTGACATCTTGTGTTAAAATAGAGCACTCATTTCTAAGTAGTACATACAAGAACCCAATGTAGACGCCTTCGAATCAGTTCGTTTAAAACTAAAACAATACAAGCAAAAACAACGAAACAAAAACAAAGAAAGAAGCAGGCACAGCAAAAACAGCTAATGATTAATTTTCTTATTGCATTTTTATTATTTTGTGACTTTAATATAATAGTGACAAAATCCAAAATTAGATATTCATTCAGCGCAGGATATATCTGATATTTAAGTATATATATTATCTTTGAACGATGAGTATTAAAGACTGTAGGTATACCCTAAAGTATTCGTCAAAAAAGTTTCATAGCCTTGAAAAAATTTATCAAAACTACTCCATAAAAACCGCGCTGTAAGAAATAATTCTACGTCAAGACACAATATATTATCGTATATTATTTTATTACACATTCTATCCCAAACTCATATAATTGTTATTAGAATATATGATGTCATTCAGAATTCACCTACAAGCAACTGTTGAAAACTACATTTCTATAGCTTGCATGCTATTGGAGAAAGGTATGGCTACAGAGAGTTAATTTTTAGCTCAAATCAGTATTGAATTCAATCTTCATAGATCTGTACTAAGTGACATTAAATTTTATAATTATTATTTCAAGCAGGAATTCACAAAATTCTTCCTTCTTAAAATAAATATTATAAATATAATAGTTTTTTTTTATTATTTATTTAAAATTTTTCTCAATGCTGGGGGTTATATTTTTTTTAAATAAGTACTTAAATGTTAAGTTCATATGCTCCTTCTATAACTTCCTGCTTGAATTTCATAAATTTTTAACTCATATCATCTTTAAAACATCGTAAATTATCATCAGCATTATTGTCTGTTTTTTACATATACATACATCGATTTTGATTGTAAAATATTACAATATCAAAAGAAGTGACCGACTTTCTGTCTTAAAATCTATGATTGCACCAACTGCGTTTGTAATTAAAGAGCAACTGCAATTAAGGCTTTAAGGCAGAAGCATCAGCAGCAACAGCAATAGCTGTGCTGCAATTAAAATCATATCAATTGAATAACTGCTCACACACATGCATACATGTGAGCCACTTTAGACACTTGAATGAGCAACTTTCCTTAGAAGCTGTCAATATATCAGCTGTCAGTAGTATAATTATAACAGCAACAACAACAACACCAACAACAGCTAGAGCAACAATAATTATAAAAATCACACAAACAACAAAAGTGGCGAATAATTTTCTTTGATGTGCAAATTTTGAAATTTTTCAGTGTCTTCCTTCAAAAGTATGCACTAGTGACTGGCAGGCTGGTTGTTGCAGTGCGTGTGCATCAGTTTCAATTGCTGGCCATGAGGCAAGTGTTAATGTGGTAGCAATTTGTTGGCACAATTAAATGAAATCAGCGCGTGATGCGCGATTTTTTTTAACTGCATAAATTATCAATAGCAGCAACAGAACTAATAAAAGCTATTTATGTAACCCCGCACAACACCGGCTCCATAGCCGACCATAATTGAAATAAAATTGTTGAAATGCTGTAACTTAATGCTTCCTCGTATAGCTATACAATAGTAAATGTTGTTGGTGTTGTTGTAGTTGTTGTTGTTGCTGCTGTTCAATTTGCTATTGTTGCTGACAATAATTATCATTGATATTGTCAACATCGTTATTGTCAATGTTGTTATTGTTGTTGTTCTTGTTATTGCTTCATTGTTGGCATGTCATGTTGTTGCTGCTGCTGCTAAATATTGTTGTTGTTGTATATATTTGTGCATCACTACAAATATCTATGTTCACAGAAGTGATTGTTGTTATTATTGTTGTTGTCGCTGTCATTTGTGACAGGAGAAAAGCTTCCTCAACTCCTTTTATGCGTGTGTATGTGTGTTTGTGCGCATTAGTGTGTTTGTGTGTATGTGTGTGTGCCGCTGTGTTTCCTGTTGCTTGATCTATGCTGTCAGCAGCAACAAAGTTCATCAATTGTTCGACTGTCAATGTTTTGTGTTGTTTTGCTTCTTGCTCTGCTCCTCTTTTTCTATAATTTTTTTGTCACTTTCTACCGGTTACTGTGGCGAAAAACAATTTAAAACATTTTTTTGTTGTTGTTATTCTTAATGTATGAGTAACAATTTAAAAATAAATAATAAATTTATTAAATGTTTTTTTTTGCGCTGCAGCTCAGCAACAACTTACTTGATGTACCTGTTTTTGTTATTGCTGTTGTTGTTGTTGTGTACTGCACTGTTGTTGCTAAATCAATCACTGCGCTCTGAACTTGCCATTCATCAAAATCAATTTGTTCATCTTTGTAAATCAATCAAGCCGTAGAAAAATCATTCGTTCTTAAGTGAAATTGTTGCTCCTCATCAAAGTGATGGCAAGACGCTGGCTGACTTGAGATACGATTTGGTGGGCTTGGTTGATGTTTGTACCTTGCTATGCCAAGGTTCGTTTCACAGCATAGCGAAAGTCATGCTCTTGTATTTGAATGATTATGTTGCAATTTTGCTGTTGTTGATCTTTGACACGATTTGTTGACCGAGTTGTTTTATACAACTAAATAATTAAGAATGATCGATTATTGGGTTGAAATGGCAAATTCTTGATGCAAAATTGCAACACTTTAAGCATGTACTTTCATGCTTGCTGATGAGTTGTGTTTGACTTGTAAATTGAAGCAGTATTTTTTGCTCTGTTAACGTTTGTTTCTGTTAAAATTGAGGTAAACAGAGTTCGTTTCTGGTGTTGTTGCACTCTTGCCTGACTAACTGTATCTTTTAGATTTTTTTAAAAATAAATTTTTTTTTAACAAATTAATAAAAAATGTTTTTGTGAAATTATTTTGAAAGATCAAAAATAAAGCAACAATTTTTCAAAGTGATATTCAAATTTGGTTAATTGCAAGTTATATTAAGAAATTATTTGTATGTACATAAGTTTTAGAAAATATTTTGTAAAATTTTAAATAACTTTTTATTTTTAATTAAAATTAAAATAATTATATTTGTTAGTATTGTTAGTATTTGTTGTCATTAAAAATTTTTTAAGATTCAACCAGAAATTCTCTTAAAGCGTAATTTTTATAATAATATTTTAATAAATTAGCACAACCAGTTCACACTTAACTGTTTAATCATAGCATAAACGGAACACATTCAGTTTTTCTGGCGCCAACTGTCAACAATACTTGCGCTAGCCCCAAGCAATCAATTATTGCACTAATACAAGCATAATTCTAACAATATATTTTCATGCGATTCGCATTAAAGATTTATTGCACAAAAAGTATGATGCTGCTTTAATCAAGTTAACCTTCGACTTTGGTGATACTCTTTGTTTTGTACGCTATCAAGTTTTTTTTTTTTAATTAATTTATAATTCGCATG
This sequence comes from Tetanocera ferruginea, assembly GCA_958299015.1. Lineage (NCBI taxonomy): Eukaryota > Metazoa > Arthropoda > Insecta > Diptera > Sciomyzidae > Tetanocera > Tetanocera ferruginea. The sequence continues at coordinate 1,615,008 of OY282644.1, forward strand.
TGCGGCCAATGCGACTCACTGCCTTCCGCCGCTCTCCCACTTGAATAGGTACAAAGTAGTTTATGAATGAAATTCCTACGTGTCAACGTTGGCGGCGCCCATAAAGAATTCTGTCGGTTTTGCTGAAGAATCAGTTAATAGTGAATCCGCACGCTTGACTGACGGTGGCGACTCATTTGATTGATAAGCAGCTGACAAAATGTCACAATTGCGCTGTTGGGTCAACGTGGCATTAGTCAAGAAGGGTTTTGTTATGTTGTCTGAATTATATTCTTTATTAAAGCATTTAAAACTAAAATGTAACATTTCAAAGCATTTCAACTTATTTCATTTTGCATTTTGTTCACACATAAGCCACTAGAGGTGCAGCACGAGGTTTAAGCATCTGACTCTTAAGCCGACGCACGCTAGATTCAAATATGAAAAAGACGGCAAAGCCTCATTTTTTAAAAAGTTTCAAAAATTTTTATTGCGAATTAATTGAGGGACATAACATTCGCGGTAGAGAAAACAGACCTTGTTTTAAAAATTCATAAATCAGTCAAAAACATACATTTTTACAAAATTGAACAAATTACAAGAAAAAAATTAAAAAAAAATATATTTTTCACTCCAATATGGTTCTATAGACTCTATAAATAGAGCTATATAGCTAATAGACTCTATATAATATAGAGCTCCAAACTGGCGTCAGAGAAAAAAACGGGGCCTCGTGGTTGCAGCGCTGGGAGTTGCAAAAAGTGTCCGATCTGGAAAAAAAAGGGCTTTTTTAAATTTTAACAAAATTGGTTATCTTATGACAAGAGCTATTTTTAAAATTTTTTTTAAATTTTTGATGATGTTCCAAATTTGAAAGTGTGTTTTTTCGAAATAAATATTGACTTTAAAAATTCATAAAAAATCGAGAAAAAAATTTAAAAAAAAGCTCGTGTCATACGATAGCGAATTAAGTGTAAAAAAATACAAAAAAAAAAACAAATTCGTCAAAAGATGTACCCGCTAGTACCGCAACCAGTACGAAAAACATGGTTTCGAGATAAACGCGTTCAAAGTTTTGTGAACAAAGAAAAAAAGGCGAAAATTAAAAATGCGCTCTCACTAATCCGGCTGTATATTTTGTACTCATAAAAACTTTTCCATGAAATTTTTTTTCTTAGAATTTTAGGAATATTTACTAAAATACAAAATTAATAAAAAAAGTCGATTTAAAAAACGGCTAATGTCGTGTCCCTCTTTAAAAAAATGTTAAAGAGAAAACTACGTTATCAATTTTTTAAAAAATTTTTTTTTTGATTTTTGAATCCTTAAAATTTTGAAAAAAATTGAACAAACACAAACGCCATATTTGAACCCAAATTCGAGCTTTTATTGTATTATTTATATAAATAATTAAATATGTTTCATATTTTCATGGATCGTGACTTAAGTACTCAGAAATACAGTAAAACTGCATCCCACAATATTCATATCCATTTTTTAAGCAACTATAATAGAAATATAAATTTTTTTTAAAAAATTTGACTCATTGTCAGTAAAAATGGAAAAAAATAAAGTGTTTTCCCTTTTTTTCCCCCCTTTAAAAAGGTATATATGTTCCTTCAGGGGACATCTTGTTAAACTAATAAAAAACAAGTTGGCTGCCAAAAGGTGCCACTGTAGGAAAATTTTAAGAAAAATTAAATGGTATCAGAAAAATAAAATTTGTTTTAAAATAATGCTAAGGGAATATCACGGTATGCTTTAAATGAGCATGTTTTTAATAGGTACGTGCCTTATTTTCTTTTATATTCAGATCCGAAAATCTCTGTATCGGCAGATGTACCAAAAAAAAAAAATTAACATTTAACTTTAGATGTTTCACTTCTATTAGAAAAATAGAATTCTTAATATAAATATTAAAACTAAAGTAAAAAGTAACTAAGATTTCCTTATTTTTTTATTGTGTGCACCTGAGATTTATTGTAAAGTACAATTAAAAAAAGTTATTAAAACTAAGATTTTAGAAAAGTTAGCTAAAAAAATAAAGTTATTATAAAAGTTAGCATGTTCTTGAGCGCCATTTTTAATTTCGAATTTTTAACTTTAGATTCGTGATCAGCGTTCCCAAAACCTGTATCGATACCCAAAATCGTGTTACTCAAATCATCAAATCAATTTAAGAAGCCACTCACTAACTGGAACAAGATATAAATAATTTTAAGAGCGTTTATTATATGCTCACATGTTGAACTTGAAAGTAACATTTTGAAACAGAAAAACAAAATCTTTACTTGTTTTTTTCTTAATTGCTTACTACTTGACGAAACAACCTTGACAAAATTTTGAAATTTTTTTTAAATGTCTGCTCATAATAAGTTTTTTATTTTCAAACTCTTGCTCAGGCTTGCTTTCTTTGTACTCTGTTTCTAACTGATTTCAAAGCCATTTAAAGTTGAGCTTCACGTGCTGCGTCGTGTGTGACTGACAATCCCTGGAATTTAAGTCACCTCTACGACTAAAATATTGCTTGTGATCTCATCGCTGCGCGGTATTTCACAAAGGCGCTTGTTTCGGCTGAGCATGTGTGTGTATGTGTTTAATTTTGTTCCATTACTCTGTGCCAGTCTTTTGCTTTGATTTCATTACAACGCATGCGCGCATAATTTTCGCAACGCGCACTAATTTGTTTGACGCTAAACTCAGTTGTTCTCGCTTTCACGCTGTCGACGAAAACATGCAAAGCTGACTGACATTTTTGGTGCGGCTCAGTTTTAAAGGCATGCCGCACATAAAGCTTAAAAGGCGGCATCATGTTGATAAATTAGAGCGGCTTTTACTAGATTATCTTGATAACAGGCAAAAAAAGAAACATTTTTAATGGTTTTAAAAGAAACAGCTAAAATTTTGCTAAAATATGTTGTCAGCGTCAGAAAAAAAAAAAAACAGAAGAAAATTTATGGAATCTGCAAATAAAAACCACTACTGCTTCTTCTACAGTTATGGGCAGATTTGTCACTTTTTAACGTTGACCAAAATATGGCAAAATTACACAATAATTTTGAAACGGGTGGCAACAACTGCAGCAAATATAGCAACAACAACAACAACAACAGCCAGCAATTGCATTATTCATGCGATTGTTCGACAATCAATTGGCAATTGATATGCGCAGCAACAACGGGCGGCTGGTCGTATGGCGCGGTTGACATGTGCGCGACGCGGCAATAAAACTGGCCACTGGCTGCTTGCACTGGCTGCAATGACTACACACTGGCCACGCATGCGCGCATAACTTAAGTGAAGGAAGCAACGCAGCAGCAGCAGCATGCTTCTAAATAAAATTGAAATGATTTAAAGATCTAGATCGATTTGGTGAGAAGCTGTTATTGTTGTTATACGACCTTAAGTCAGGATAATCGCTGCATGCAACAAAATCGTTTGCCTTACTAGCTGCATTTCAAGCTGTAAGAAATGGCTTGCTGAGTTGTTGCTTGAAATGCTCAGACAAATGCCAAAAAGTCTGACAGTCGCAAATGTGATGAAATTTTTCAAACTGACTTCAATGGCAGCATAAAAACTTATTTGAATTGAAAATAGGATGCCTGAGCAGTTTTTTATTTTATTTTGTTTTGGTTTTTTTTTTTTTGTTTCTCTACCTTTTGCCCAAATGTGTGCTTGAATAATTTTCACAGCTTTTGAGTGTGCGCATCATTAATCAGTTGAAATGTTGCTGTCATTTGAGCAAACAAGATCATCAGCAACAGCAGCAGCATCAACAACATCGTCATCAGCAACTATTATAAATGAGTTTATTATCCATACTGTGTTGTATACAAAGAAAAAAAAAAGTCAAGTAAAACAGGATCAACAATTATGCCGAGCGTGACTTTGAGCACTCGAAAAATAGTACACACAGCACTGCGAAGAAAGGGTGCGCTACACATATTTAAACAACTTTAGTCAACAACAGCGAGTACTTGACGTTGTCCTGCTTGCTGACAGACAAGCAACATTTTGTGTCTAGTTGAGCGCAGTTAATTTAATTTGCTCGACATTTATGCACACACGCATGCATACTGATACACGCAGGACATCTGATCCTTGCCACTGCTTTATTTAGCACTTAGCAGCGAAGTTCATTAAAATATTCAAGGTGTTGCTTAAGTTGCACTCATTAATCATTGTGTTGTTGTTTCCTTTGCTGTCAACTTCAAGCATTTTTTTTTTTTTTTTTGTACAAATTAGCATATTTCATCTTTAAGCTGACAAAACAATTTGTTCTGCTGGCAAAAAAAAATAATTTCTAGTTTCTGTTCGAAAATTTCGCATGACTTTTAATGGAACACTTCAGTAGTTGAACAAATTGCTGCGAGAGCTGTTTGGGAACTCTTTGACTTTTCAATTTTTTTTTTTCTTTAAGATATGCAAACTTATAACTAATCATTTTTATGTAGCGCACAATGCGTCATTGCATAGCTTCATTGCTATGAATTATCCTTTATTTGAAGTCATTAAATGCAGCGCATTGCTTTGTGCGCTTCCTCGTTACACAAGCAACACAAACAATTGTACAGGGTGTTATTAAAATGAAATCAGCAACAAAATCATCATCAACTGAAGCGTAGCAAAAGAGCACAGAATGCAATGCAACAGTTAATTGGAAGAGACGGTGGCGTTACAATTGGGAATCTGAGCGCCTAGATTGTTCTGGGCCCCGCACCAGGGGCCCACAAAAGCCAAAGTTTTGTTAGTAAAATTGTCAATGAAGTTCACTGAAATATTAAAACCATCATCGTTCTTTGTGCCTAGAGTGCTGTCGATACTAGAGATAATCGTATTCTTTCAAGGCTTTTCTATGAAGCTACTGAAGACTGTATATTAAGCCAGATCGAAATTTAGATTTCGTCGGGACATCGACACAAAAGTTTGAGAAACTCTAAATTACTATTTCTGCATAATTTTTTTTTCTTTTGGAATCGGAGAAATTCCCATGGAGCGATTTTGGTTCTACTGAACCCCTTTTTTGGCCAAAAATCATGTTTTTTGCACAGAACTTTATTTTTTTCAGAATGCTTATCCAAAAAAAGAAAAAAGTGTAGGTTATGAAAGTTCTCAAATATTCACTTAATAAACTTTGCAATTTTTTGTCTTTACAAACTCTTTTGAGACCCCAAAAAGTCATTAATTTGTCATTTTCGAAAATATGTTTTTTTAAAACATCTATAAAATATGTATTTTTCATTTTTTTCACATGCATTTAAGCTTATTGAAAAAGTAATGAGCTCTTTAAGTCTAAAATATTGTTTCGAAATATCGATTTTTTGGTGTCTCAAAAGAGTTTATAAAGACAAAAAATTTTCAAATTGTACTTTTTTGCTTATCTTGGTTATGTTTTGTAAAGAAAAATAAGTTGTGTGAAAAAAAACTTAATTTGTTGGCCAAAAAAAATGGGTACAGCACCACCAAAACCGTTTCATGTGGATTTCTCCCATTCCAAAACAAGCGTCCCTCTAACTTTTGAACCGGTGTTCAGCTGACTTATTTTTGTCTGACTTCATACGAAATAGATCCGACTTATTGTACAGTAGGCCGTATCGAAAAATTAAGATCGTATTCAAAGAGGTCTCAAAAGTTGCACAGGCTTGTCAAGATCGCACAAAAAAAATTTTATAAAAAAAAAAGGACATCTTCCTTTCCAGCAAGTTGTTTTTTGGAAAAAACATGCAAAAAAAAACGATCTTAAAATGCTTTGATATTTATAAGAAAAATCACATGTGCCTTAAAGCAAAAGTAAGAACGCAGTTTAACTAAAAATTTCTTGCCGAGCACGATGCTACTCACGATTTTTACCAAAAGTGTCCTGTCTAAAGGACATTCAAGGCAAAAGTTGTACTTGGGATAGCACAAGCCTTTTGATTGTAACCATTAGTTATAAATTTTGGTGATCCTTCTTATAGTGTTGACGTATTCCATAAATATCCTGAATTAATAATTTGCATAGTTTTAACATATTTACATTCTCTTGTTTTAGAGAAATGTATACTAGAACGCATTTTTTTAACTTTTTCAAAAAAATTAATATAAGATTCAAAATCTTAGAATACCGTACCTATCACAGGGCCCCTTTTCAAAAGTTAGTTGTGGGCCTTCTTTGTCGTAGTTACGCCAGTGGTATGATAATGATATATTTTTTCCAAAATCTAATTATATAGTTTAAGAAGATTTTTTAAATATACTAGCTGGTACCGAGCGCGTTGCTAACGTCCTTGTCCGATGCCTTTTCCAGGTTGCCAATAGAAGACTTTCAAGAAATAGTCCACTCTGAGTTTCAATATTGCTTGACCATTATTTTCGAAACTATTATAACATACAAAATTTTTATGGGCGGACCCACACCACTTGTCAAATACCCGTTTTTGTTTTCGAGTATTTTCGAGTAGTAGGATATCCCCAAATAGTTACTTCAAACCGAATTTCTTTGATCTGTGACTATTATTTCCAAGCGATTCAATTTAAAAATGTGTCTTATATGTGCGGAGCCACACCCCTTGTACAATGCCCGTTCTATTCTTCCAGTAGCAGGACACCACCAACTTCATTCTGAGATATAATGTTCTGTGAATTTTACTTCCATAGCTATTCTGTGTAAAAAAATTTGTACTTTATGGGTGGGACCACACCTCTTGTTCCAATGCCCGTGTCTGTTTTATAATTGCATAACCTGACCAAGCAGTTATTTCGTACTGAGGCTCATTGTTATATGACGTTTAGTTCTAAATCAATTCGATATCAAAAAGTTGAATTGTTTGGTCGATACAATTGCAAATTGAAAGGTGCCCCTTTCCAAAGATTGCTAGGATTCGCCAGTCGAAGGGCACGTGTCAATATTAAGTTCGTACCGAGTTTCGGTCCAGCCGTTTTGGAGTAGTTCAAACAATAATACCGTGACACGAGATTTTTATATAGTAGATTTTTAATAAACTACAGAAAATGTTGATTCAACTTTAGTCTTGCTTACTTAATTTTTTCATTTTTTTGTATTCATTTCTAAATACAAAATGCACAATTTTTTACTATATTTTAACTTATAATGTATTTAAATCTTACTATTATAACTTCGCACATATACACAATAAATCCTTTAACACATTTACAAAATCATAAAATTTCTAAATTTAGAAATCGTCTCATTTTGACAGCGTGTCAGTAACTGTTTTTAATATCTCTGAAAATAAATTCAAACGCATGCGTTCAAACTGTTTAAATTCTGCCTCTGGTAACAAGTGCGTTACTAAACTTAATATACACCCTTCTAGCCCCCACTCATCATACTCATTGATTCAATACAAAAACAGTCAACTTTCATGCCACCTTCTGCTGTTTGACTTTTGGTATGTTTTCTCATTTTGCCAAACAAAGACTTCAAATGATTTATTGTGATTTAAGGCCAGCGGCACTGACACTTCTGCCTGGCTGACTAGGCAGTTAGTTGCAAGCGAGTTGAAATTGAAGTCATGATGCGCCGCGCGCTATTACTGCAAATTGCATTGAAGTTTATGTGCTTGTTGCAGATCGTTGTTGGTATCGCTTGGCCTGCGTCTATTTAGCACTTTTATGGTGGTTCATCAGCGGCAGCAACCAGCTATTGTCACCAATTGTTAGCTGTCCAAACATCAGGCAAACTCTACTACATAAATTAACTGATTCATGCGCTGCGCCCGCACTGCAGCGATTGCCCCTCAATCAGCTTTTGGACACTGCTGCCCAACCGACCAACCAACCAACCAATGGTCTCTGCTGACGACATCGACCAGCTAGCCAAACGAATGCAACGTGCGGCAAAGCGTACTAGTGTCAAGTTCACTTTGACGCTTTTATTGCACTCAACTGTCAATCATGTCAAAAGTGTACATATCCTTAGTGTTGTTGTAGTAGTTGCTGTTGTTTATGTTGTTGTTGCATTCTCTCATAAATATTGAATTTTGTGCACAAGTTGCGGGCGATTTACAAAAAGCAAAAAAGACTCATACTTAACTGAGCTGAGCGTTTCACTTCGAATGGCATTTATTGTAGTTTGTTTAAATATGGCAACACTGCCGCCAAACACACACACACACTCACACACACACACACACACATTCACATATATGCACTCATATATACACAGGCATAAGGCGACAGCTTAACAATAACTGGGTTTAAAAGTTCAATATTAATTTCAAGTTTTGAGCTTGTGTTGACATCTGCGCCCAACAGTTAGGATGTTTAGCTCAGCAGCTGAACGTTATATGGTTCGTAGCTGATTCGTGCGACGTTTGGTTTGTGGAAGGAGGTTGGTTATGTGGGTTCGATGTCTCAAAATGAAAGGTGAAAGTTATGGCAGATATATAAGTAAAGACTGGTTGATATATGACAGTGTGTGTATGTGTTTGTGAGGAATTTGCACTGAAATGGCAGTTTTTAAATATATTGTCTTCAGCTCTAATCTAAGATTTTATTTTTTAGCTTTGAACCAAGGATTTCAAGTATTTAACTAGGAAAATGGGTTCGATAGATTAGTAAAAAAGGAAGGGAAATCAAGTGAAACAGGTGTTGAATGTTCTGTGTGGCGAAAAATTATAGCAACATGCGAATTTAAACCAGAGGCAAGTGTTAAGCCTTTATCTGAGGCAACTGTTAAGCCTTTACCACAGTTCATTTAAGTTATTCCAATGTCCCAATCCACCAGCTTATCTCAGTCCCATCCACAAACTCTACTCTTTCTTCATCAACTAATGCTTTCAAAGTTGTATATATTAATGAACCTTCTTTAATTTTATTTGATAAGAAATGAGTAAAGAAAGGTATGAGCGTAGAACCATGGCCTTGCCGGAATTCGAACCCTCAACCACTTAGTTGGCAGTCAAGCATCTTGTTCGCTACTTTTGCCAAAAACCAAACACACATTTTTGTCGGTGTGTACTTTGAACAATTCATTTCAAAATTTTATTGATATTGACATGCAAACCAGTTTGAACGAGCCAACAAAACTATCTCTGACTTTACAAAGTTTTTATTTTACAGAAAACTAGCCGAGATGGATAGGTGGCGATCAAAACCACCTGATATATAGCTTTTTTTATTGACTTAAGGGTGTTAAAAATAGGTCTTTTAATGAAAAAAACTTTGACCTTTAACACCCAAATGTCAAATTTCACTTGTCTGACATTTTATGTTAAAAAAGTACGGTGAGAATAAAAAAATAAAATTTCTTATACAAATGTATGTGAATTGTACGAGTGGTTGTAGAGTTTCCGTAGGTATTGTAAAATATATGTACAACAGCGCTGTTTGGTGCTCAAGATGGGTCAAAATAGAAATGAGCAATAAGCATACCGTACTAAAAAACTTTTATACAAAAATTTAATTTCATGCTAATCGTTGAAAAATCTGAAAAATGCAAAAAATAATTTCGTCAAAAATATTAAAAAAAACATAAAATGGATCTCAACATCCCAACAACAGTGCCACCCATCGAATCTAAATCTAACCTATCATTCAAGCTGAAGCCAACCATCACATTCAGAAAATTTCACTAAACGTTAATTTTCCTAAACAATTTTTTTCATCAAAAAACTTGTTTCAAAAACTATAATTATAACTTATATTTTCAAGTATTTCATAAATTTGATAAGATTTATGCGCAAAAATTAGAATAAAAATTTAATTCCCATCATTTTGTTAATTCATCCTGGAAAAAATATAGAAAAAACGCTCACTCTTCTGTACATTTTTGTAAAAATTTACTTTTCTTTGGTTTTCATGCAAGAAGATATTCTTCTTAAAGTTATTGGGTTTGTCTTCTTAAATTGATTTAAGAAGAGTCGCATGCAGCTACTAGGTTTTCTTCTTGATTTTGTTTAAGAAGAAATCTTCTGCAGCTACTTGGATTTCTTCTTGTTTTTTTTTTCTAAATAATCTCATAAAATTACTAAGTTTTCTTCTTGATTTCTTACAGATGTAATCTCATAAAGAAATAAAGCTAATCTATATCATGTAGATTTGCTTTTCTTCTCATTATAGAATAAATTAATAAGAAATAACCAATTAACGACACACGAAATTTTTGCGTCGAACTAGAACTTGAAAAAAGCCTTGAAAGCATGGATTTTAGAAGAATTCTGCTGAAAAATAAGAAGCTTTTATCTTAAAAAATACATCGTCTTTCATGACCCTTGTTCTAAATACGTTTTAAGAAGAAATCTTGTAGATTTTATGTGGCACTATTTTGCTCTGTGTATGTCACTGTTTACCCTTTAGATTTAATAACTTTATACATCTACATGATTCCCTGGTTTTTTGCCAAAATAAGCTTTTAACTATTTTTGGGGAATTTTTGGGACCACATTTAAATAAATAAAATAAAAATAAAAAAAAATATTTCTATATAATGGCATAGCCTTTGCTTCAGACAATATTTTTCTAAACCATTTTTCCGTAACACAATGCCTTCTTTTTCACATTCCGAGAAGCATTTTTCGGAGTGTAGGATTAGCGTTCAAAATATATAATTAAATATATCATTATTATATTTTGTATTTCTTTTTTTTTTATATAACATCGGTGTTAACTTCATAGACTTTAATACACCTTCTTCTTCCACCTTATTTAATACATCTTGTCGATAGTTATCGAAAATAAAATAAATTATAAACAAAATTAAAGACAACTGATTTCATAAAATAACATTTAAAAACAACTTTAAAAACAACTTTTGCATAAAGAAATATTAAAAGCACATCTACTTAAAAATATATCTTTACTCTTTTCTTTATAACGAAAAAATTCTTCTTTGAGATTTTTTTTTTAAATACTTATTCACAACTAAAAAAAAAATAAAAAACATATAAAAACTTTAGCTTTTTAAAACATAGCTTTAAATTTTGTAATCATTACAACTCTCATTAAGTAAATGTCTTTATTTACCTAATTTAAGGAATTACAAAATCATGTTGACAACTTTTTCTTTTCAAGCAAGTTCGAATAAGTCTTTGGAACAAAAAATTCAAAAAATAAATGTTGTTTTTATCAATATTTAAGATCATAAATCAAACGGAGCGCAGATCTTAAACAAAAAACCTTGCGTTAAGCAAATATAAATAAAACATTTTAACCAGAGCAAATCATGCTGTTAATTGGTCTATCCACCTTAATGTCTACCAATTATTGTTTTTTAATTGGTCAATTCTTGTTTTTTGATTTTTTTTTATTTTCTTTTTTTTCTGAAGGTTATAATTATTTTATTTCTGACAATATATTTGAATTTAGATGTAGGTCGTTAATGTTTAATTTAGGCAATAAAAGTAAACAAAAACCATAAAATTGTTGCTTTATAGTAACATATATAAAATCAAGTAAGCTTAACTAAAGCCTGTTAAGGGAAAAGAATAAGAAAGATACGCTACAAAAACAAAAATAAACTAAATTTAATTAAAACTGAAAAAGTAAATAAAAAAGCTATATGTTAAATTTGCTTTTCTATGAAGAACCAAGAACTTTGACTGAAAAAAGTGCGCTGTTTGTAGCTTTTTCTCAGATTCAACTCAAAATTGTAAACTTTTTTGACAATTTCCAAAAAAAAAATTTAATCAAAACCGAACTTTAAATATTTCTATATTATTTTTTGTTTTATATGAACCACATACGAGATTTCCATATAAGCATAAAAACTATAGTTTTTTGATATGAAAGCCTTCTTTCAAATTTGTTTCATACGAAAAATATAACGGTAAATACTTTTAAAGTCAAAAGGTTCATAGAAAAGCTGCCACTTGGCTAGACATTGTTGCTTAAGACTCATTGGAAGCAATACAAAAAAACTACAATAAAAAATTATTGAAAATAATATATTTTTAAAAATTAATAATTTAGTACTTACAAATCCAGCAAAAAACTATATATTCATTAAGAAATTAGTTTAAAATAGCCTTTTTGAAAATTAAGTATTTCTTAACTAGAAATGTAATAAAACCAAGTTCGTTGCTTAAGTCTTTTGTTTTAGAAAGCAACTTTATTATTAGCTACAAAAATTTGACAAAATTTTAGCGCCCGCCTTCGAAACATATGATATGCAGTAAACGTTGTTGTTGCTTTTTATATTACTTTTGTTTTTGTTGTTGTTGTTGTAGTGTACATAACTGCATTGTGTGTAACTAAAGCAATGCACAAAAAGTAGTAGAGAAACAAAATGCCCAACGCCAATTCAACCAACCAAAGCAGAGCAAAAACTTAAAACAATCACAAGACAGTTACAACAAAAACAGCACAAAAACAACAACAACATAAATAAAATAATAACAACAAATCAAAGAAAACTACCACCACCAATGCATACAATTTTACTGCCAACAACAACAAACATTAACATTATCTATAAACAACAACAACAACTTATGTTGGTAAACAGCTTTAAAAATTTTAACATTACCGATTTGCTGTTAACTTACTTACAGTCATACAACAGCTGCAACAACATAGAGCTGTTAACAGTTAAACACAATAAAGTCAAAACCGCTAGCGTCAAGCAGCGAAAACAAAAGAAGAACAACAGCAATAAATTGTTTTAAACCTAAACAGGAATTCCAACGTGATGATGTTGCCAACGAGGACATCGTCATCGATTTTAACAGTTAAGTTGAAGCGTGCGCGCACATCTTCCGTTGCTGATTTTGCGCTGTGGCTGTTGGTGTTGTTCAAGCTGGGGTTGAAATTTTTATTTTAGTTGTACTTGTTGTTGTTGTTATAAATATTATTGTGATTGGTGTGGCGTTCACGTGCATCATATGATCATGATGATTATGATGATGATGATGATGATGATGATGATGAAGATGATGATGTCGATGCGCAGCATTCTTTATGACAACATTTCAAAGTCTGCTGGTGGTTGCTGCTGTTGTTGTCATTGTTGTTGTTGTTATTTTTGTCTGCTGCTGCTTCTGCTTCGCTGTGACTGCTGCTGTTGAAGATCATCACAGACCGTTTTTTACCACTGCTTTGCGCTGTTCTTCAGTCGTGTATCAACGCTTCGTTGCAAAACATCAGCTCAACGCGATTCCGCTAGCTTGTTCACCTAGTTATCTGGCCGTTTGTGAACACTCTGCTTTTAACTTTACGTCACACTGTTTGATTTACATTGTTTTTTTTATATATTGTCTTTTGTTGTCGTTCTTTATTTTCTGTTTTGTTTTGATGAGCATGATTTTGCCGACGCTACGCTATCTTGTCAGGGCTTTAAAGCGACTTGCCGCAAGCCGTCGCGTGTACGCCGCTACATTGTTATCAGCGCGTTGATGTTTAGTTATCAGCAAACGTCAGAAAAACAAAAATGTGCTTTTGAGAATTGTTAAAGAATTGCTTGTTTTTGTTTTGCTTTTTGTTTTGCTTTTGCTTTTGCTTAGCGAAAAGTGTGTCAGCGAATTAAAGCAAGAAAAGAACAATAGTTCAGATTAAAAGTAAAACGTGTGTTAATAACAATATTTTTAATTTGATTATAAAAAATTTTTAAAAGAACAACAAAAGAAAAATTTTAACTAAAAAAAAAATTATATATCGTTTTTATAAAAATGTACACATACTGTAAAATTTAAAAATTAAAAAAAAAAAATAAAATATTGCATGCAATGTTATAAAAACACATATGACATCTTTAAGTAAACCAGCTAAAGGATTTACGCAAATTTTCAGCATTTGACGAAAAACATAAGCGTTTGTTGATCAGAGGTAAGCGAAATATATATCTTCAGTTTTACTTAAAACAATCAAATAATTTATTGATTTTATTGTATTGTTTGTGGCAGCCAAAGTCGTGCGGCCTGAGTTCAATCCTCAGCTCGGTCAAAAGTATTTTTCAATAGAAATTAATTTTTATGTGCGTCCGTCATCTCCCAGAGAGTAAACAATGAGATGTTAAGCTTGATGAGATCACAAGCATTTGCCTTTCGGAGTCGGTTTAAAACATGAGTTAATAATACATATATGAGAAAACATATAACATATGGACATCTCCCAGTGGCACGGACGCGACATTCGCACGGTTTAAATTACGCGAAAAATAAGAAAGAAATAAAATGAGCCGATATGTATTTTAAGTGTTCTAACGCGATGAAAGAGTGGTACATTTTATAAAAATAAAAACATTTATAAAAAATGGAACGGACGCAACAAAAAAAAGACGTTTTTTTAAGCTCGTATAGAAATATGCAAAATTTAGCTTTGAGAACTTTTTTATATATAATATACATGTTAATGGAGTTCAAAAGATAACTATTCTTCATAGACTTATGAAATATTAGAATTATCTCTTACCTTTTTTTAAAAATATATAGCACGAATACGGACGCGACATAATGGACGCGACAAATTTTTCCAACAATAGTAAAGTACAGTAAAGATGTTCATTATAAATATAAATAAAAATAAATCATAATAAGTTAAATTCAAGTTACATATCAGTAATACTAATCAAAAACAAAAAAAAAATATGAAGTTAAAAGCTGTAAGAGTGCTTTATTTTAATGTTTTACTTCACTTTTGATGGACCTTTTTTGGAAGATGCCCATATGTAACTCATATCATATCATTTAACATATGATAACATAGTCATGCCTTATTTCTGGCTATAAAATAATTATTTTAAAGGCTCTTTTCTTATTTGTTCTATTATCTTTAAAATTTTTCCTAAACTGCTTATGAGAAACCTATTTTTTATTTTTACCATAACTATTTATTGCATTGAAAATAAAAAGCTTTCAATAAGTCAAATTAAGACTTTTAAGCTTTTTATAGCATTCTAAGATATTCTTAAAAATTATAAAAAGAATTTTGTGTGTATTGTAAAATTACTAAATTTTTTTCGAAACTTTATGGTAAATTCTATGAAAATGTTTTTATATAAAATTCTTGGACTTATTTTGTTTCATTTCTTTTACAAAATTTAATTGCATAACAGATATATAACCAGTATTTAAGTCATATATTGACATTTAAAGTTTAAAAGAAAATTCTTCACTCAAGTCGATATTTTGCTAAAAAAAATAAAAAATAATTATTGTAAAAATTATAGTTAAGTTTAAACAGTATAAAAACAGTAAAAAAAACATTTTTCTCATAAAAAATTTCATAAAAAATTTTTATAAATATTTTCTACATGTTTCTACACATGTTAACACTTTCACTCTCTATGAGTCACATGTGATTCATTAACTTGCAGCATAAAACAATACGGTAAATACGGTAAAATATAAAATAATATTTCTCATAAAAAATGTCATAAAATTTATGTAATAATTTTTATAAATACATTCAATAAAAATAAAAAAAAATAATTTAATGACTCCAGAAGTTCAAACTCAGTTCTCAAAATCTGAGGTTATAGAGGTTAATTTTAGCATAAAAAAAGTTCTTCAAATTACAAAAATGCTATAAAAAAATTGTATGAATTTTTCACAAAAAAAATTTACTAAAAATTGTTAATAAATATATTCTACATGTTTCTGCACATGCTTACACTTCCACTGTCTATGAATCACATGTGATGCATTGACTTTATTTTTGTACAAGTCTACGAAGCTTATGTGATACATCTGAAATGAACATATGCATGCATGTATGAACGTATGTACGTTCATGAGTCATATGTGAACAGACGATTTTTTTTTGAAGGGGCGTCTGAATAAGCATTAAGAAAAATACTTAGACAGTGACCGTAACAATTTTGAAGTTTTCCACTTTTGCAAACTTCGATCAATGGATTAGGGCAAAACAAAAGTAATTACAAAAACATATACAAAATTTACGGGTCTGAGTTATAAGTAAGTTTACGTCTGAGGTACTCTAACGTAAAAATTGACTATACATGACACATTTTTTTGATAATTTTTTCATATTTAAATTCTATGACGAATATTTTTGAAATTTTTTTAAACTTCTAGACTCTTTTTTTTGTGATTTTTAACCTTTTCAAAAAAATGTACAATCATCTGAACATAAACATACTTTTAGGCATTTCTCAAATTGACTTTTGATAAACTCAGAAAGAGTTTATGTGAATTTAATTGCAAAACTAATTGCATACTTTAAGGACCTGGATTTTTTTAAGTTCTTGTAGTTTCTTTGTAGAAGCATAATTAATTAAAAACATACTACTTTTCTCTACGTCCTATTAGAATTATGCCGACGATATGGTTAATTTTTTGTTAAGGAGCTCTCTATCGCTCTGTATCGACTATATTCCGTTCATTCATATACCATACCATCAAAGCAGCCTGTTTTTTCGCGCTTTGCGGCATACGTTCATTTCGCCTGCGTAGCGCCGGAAAAAATTCAAACCATAACAAAAACATATGAGCGGGTAACGTTAAAGACTTAACATTTTAGCTCCTTGAAGTGCAAAACAAATTTTTGTTCATTCTTCCGATTAAAGTCATCTAAATGGATCCCTCTTCTTCTATAAAGTTCTTTAATTTATCTTATTTCATGACCAGTTTCGGTAATTTTTAAAAAAATTCAGACCTACCTTGAAACTTTTTTCCAAAAAAATATAACGTTAAAGATCACATACAATTGGTTACATCTTTAAGATAAAAAAAGTTAGAAGAAAAGTTTGTTCACATAAAATGTAAGTCTTGAAATGTACTGCACACACAAAATTTGTTGATTTCATGAAATATTTTCTATATATTCTGCAGAAATATGGACTTCAGTGTCACTTTTAATGGAAAAATTTACCATATTAATAATATTAAACGTAAATTGAGACACATGAGGCAAAATTATCCCATATAACAATAATTTTTTTTTTTTTAATTTTACAATTTCAAACTAAAGCAGTCAAAGCTTAAAGTTAACGTGTTTTATGCCTATACCTTTAGAGATCCTGCATTCAACTTCAAGAGCTTCAAAAAATTTTTTAAATACAACAAATTTTTCATCAGGTGTTTGCAGTCTCTTAGACCTAATAATGTCATTTAAAGCTTCTTGAGAATTTGAACAAAACCAGTTAAGTGCCAAAAAAATTTGCACTTTTCCAAAACTTGCTTTATTATCGGTTTTTCTGTAGTTTTTATCAGTAGCACATTTTATAATATCCTTGTGCTTTTCAGTAAAACAGATTTTCTTATCTTAAACACAAATGAAACCATTTAAATTTATTTGTTTTGAGCCACAGAAGAAAGTATATGTCTTAATATATATTCTACTTTATAAATAAACCTTAAATAAGTTGTCTAAACTTCGAAAAATAAAGAAAACATTGCATTTCGTTATTTTATATATACAAAATGTTTCTTATCTGTTAAAATTCAGAAACAAAAGATAAGCAGAAAATATTATTCTCTTCTTTAACTGTAATGATTATTAAATATGCTGATATCTCGCTCGGCTCTAGCTCCATTAACTTAGAGCCAAACTTTACTTTTGTGGCACTTTTGAAAATCCTCATCGAGCGTTCGTTTCCTAAGTCTTTTGTTTTTATCAAGAAATACCGGTCAAAAGTAAGTTAAACTAAAAATGTCTGCCATTTATCAACTCATTTTATAAATTATGTTAATTTTAACTTAATTTAACTTTTTTTTTAAAGCTTTTTCACCTTCCTTGTTTAAATGTTATGCCAAAATTTTGCCCAAACAAGCAACACACACACACACACACTTAATTCACTGATCAAAGTTCAAATTTTTTACCATGACAGCTCAACAAAATTCTAGCAAACTTTTTCAAAACGGTTCCAATAAAACACATGCAGCTTTATATCTACGAAATTTAAATACGAATATAAAAATAATATATATCGAGCCATTAATCTATTAAGGTTATAATTTATGGTTGTGCTTTATTTATTTATGTCTTACATATAAATCTGGTATAGTTTTTTTATATATTTTTTTTTTTTTTTTTTTTTTTTTGTCTTTTTTGCTTTTTTTAATTAAGCTCAACAAGTTAATTTTCTTTGAATTTTACACAAAATATGCTACGACTTTGTTTTGGCTCTCTTGTTTTGTTAACCAGTTCAAGTTTAAACTTTGCCTCAAATTAAATATTAACACATCTTTATAAATAGATAATTTTTATTAGAGCATGTTTTCAAACGCTGAAGCACAAATTAATTTAAATAATGTTAATGTTGGAATAATAAATCAATCTTCATACACAACCGGTTTAATTAAAAATCTTTTGTATGTGGAAAAAAAAACACAACAAAACCCCAAAAAAAAAGCCACAAAATTAAAGTAAAAACCATTATTGACACCTTTTTGGAAGATCTCAGCCATCTACATATATTAACTAGACAGGCATGTTACAGTATTTTTATTTTTTTTTTTTTTTCGAAGCTGTTAAATTGTCATTATAAATGTATCAATATATCAATAGTTTTGAGATATATGTATGTTTAAGAGCTGGTAAGAAAAAAACAAAACAAAATCGTTTACTTCATAAAATGAAGAGAGAAAAAAAAACTAAGCTGCAGGGCTGTCAATTTTTAACATTTTTAATAGCTCGTGGAAGTTAAGCGGGAAACGTCGTCGTCAGCTCATTCAATGTATTTGTGTGCGTTTTGCATACTAAAACGATGCGTTGTTGTTTTTTCTCCCTCTATTATTTCTTCTTTTTTTTTTTTTTTTGTTTTGTTTGCATTTTAATGACAACTACAACTTGTGTGTTCGCGAGCTTTGAGTGTTTTTTCTATAGTTCTTGTATTGTGCATTTTAAGTAGCTATTTCAAGCGGAAATAACTTTTTTATGTTTTTTAAATGAAAAATGCAACATTAAAATAAAAACAAAAAAACCAAAAAAAAAAAAATAGAAAAAAAAACAGCTTAAAACTTA
This sequence comes from Tetanocera ferruginea, assembly GCA_958299015.1. Classification (NCBI taxonomy): domain Eukaryota; kingdom Metazoa; phylum Arthropoda; class Insecta; order Diptera; family Sciomyzidae; genus Tetanocera; species Tetanocera ferruginea. The sequence continues at coordinate 1,633,851 of OY282644.1, forward strand.
CAAAGCATTAATGTTTGAATTAAGTTTAAGGTTTAAAGATAAAAGAATTATTGCAGGCTTTTATGATTTGTTTTGTTTTTATGTTAAAAACACATGCATTCCGTTTTGGGCAAGAGAGTTTGGAAGAGTAACATAAAATAAACAAAATATTTTCTGTACTATAATTTTTAAAATTTATACAAAAATAAAACAAAGAATAATAAATTATGCACACAAATGAGGCGCGTGGAATAAAATTCATTTTCTATCCATAAGCAAAATATTTTTATTTTGTAGCTAAGCTTAGTCCGAGTGTAAAGCTGAAAACTTTAATAAAACAAAATTTTCTCTCAATCAATTAATTTATATAAAAGACTCAACTATTGGTAAGGTAGCACATTCTAAGGTGTGAATATGTAGTGTTTACATGAAAAAATTTTATAAAAAAATTACTTTTTCCTCGTATTGGAAACACGCGATTCAGACATTTTTATAAGCATAAACATAACTAGCAAAAAAATTATTAATAACAACCACCCTCTCATATGTAGCCGACCTCAAAAATTGTTGATAAATTGAACAAAATTATGACAAAAATACAATTATTTGCTATTTTTTGGGATAGCCTAAGAAAAATGTTTATTTAACACTGTAACACTGTCGAGGTAAGCTTTCATATTAAAGGCTGATAAATAAAACTTTTTCGAATCACCTTCCTTTTATTTTTTTTAGGTTTTATTTGAACATTCAGGTTTATATTTTGCACAGACGATTGAATTTGTTTTTTTTTTTTGTTTGATTAAATATTATACTTTAAGGGAAGTTTATGATCTGAAAAGAAACACAAAAAATATATTTCCTTCAAAACACCAGACCATTAATCTTTTAGATAAATATGAGAACTGCTATGAAATCGCAATTTTCAGTAAAAATTATTAAACTTCAGAAATTTCAAGTTCATTGTGATAAGCATAAAAATCTTTTCTTTTTGCAAGAATATTGATTTACTGAAGACCGTATTTTCTCAACGATAACAAGGTTTTATATCATCTTTAAGTTACATTTCTTCTGTAGAACTTAACACTGAACACAGATGCTTAGAACATTATATATGGATCTTTTTAACTAGAATATGTGAACCGATTTTGAAATATTTTATATAATATTCTGTACTTCAATATGACATTTTTGTTAAAAATAAAATATGATATCAATAAATCTTACTCTAATTCATGATTTCTTTAATAATGTCTTAAATTTGATATTAAAGAAAGATTTTGAAAGCATTTTATTTTTAATAATAGAAATTATCTTTAGCAATATTCGTTTTTTTTTCACATGCATGTAAATGTTGCCGTGAAATACATTCACGTAGCCCCACAAAAAATAAGCTAGTGACGTCAAATCTCATGATTGTGGCGACCATTGGACTGCTCCAAGCCGTGAAATAACACTTTATGATTTTTTACACGGCATCTCATCTCAAGAAAAAATATTTTCTTATAGATCCTAAACACGAACATTGCAAAAAAAAATTTTTATGGCTACTTTTTCTTTAAATTTTTTTAAGTTTTTCTCGCTTTTGTCAAATTTAATCGAATATATTTAAATATATCGCACACTAAATACAAAACAGTCACAACTCAAAATTTTTTCATATTGACTTTTTGTCATAAATCAATTCACAAAACACTTATCTCACTATCTATTTCATTATTTTCGTCATTAAATGGAAAAATTAAGTTTGAGTATTTAAATGAAAATTGCTTTTATTTTGTATTTTCAACCAAAGGGTTTTATTTTTCGCTTCTCCTGAAAAGTCATGTTTTTTGAGTTGTGACTATTTTGTATTTAGTGTAAATAATATCTTGAAATTTTAACAATAGTTGAAATATAGTTTCAATAGTTGCTACTAAAAAATTAAAATCTTTTTAACCATTCTTACTCTTACTTCGAAAGTAGGTGTTTTTAATTGTCAAAATTATAGCACTTCTGCATACACGACAAATATCATTTCATAAAAATCACAACAAAGTGTGACCTGAAACATGGCACCTCGAACACAGTCAAGCCTTCATAAATTAAAATCTTCAAGAAAACCACATAAATTCTTCTCTCTGTATAAAAAAAAACTTGTTAAATTTTGATAAAAAAACACACAAAAACTTAAAACAAAGCATGTGTGGTATTTTTAATTTTAATTAAGCTATCAAAATGTTCTGCAACAATGACAGACACACCTGCCTTTGCTTACACAATACAATATAATATGTTTTTATTTGTTTTTGTTTTTTGTTTTTTGCTATCTTATATTTAATTTAAAGTCTCACACAATATATAAATATTTATGCTCTGTTTTTAAGCTGCTGCTTGAAACATTATTTACGATCATTGTTGCTGATTAACTTAATCTTTTTGCATAAATATTTTTACAAAAAAAAAAACAAACATCTCTTTCAAAGCATATCAATCAGAGCAATAAAGGGCCCACGCAATAAAACGGCAAAAATCAAGCTTCTTTTCATATGCAAATTTATGGCAATAATTTATAAATTTATTGGTTTTTTATACAACTATTTATTGAATTTTCTCCATAGCAATAAATGAACTGCTCAAAATTGTAAATTCACAGCAATTTCGTCACATTTAAAATCGAATAAATAGCATTTTTACACATTTGACTAGAAGAATGTTTGTATCGTCTACAGATCTAACAGAAGTAGCATAATAAATATTAAAATAGAAACACCTAGTTTAGAGAAACTCAATAACTGAAAAGCGCACATGTGTGTGTGTGTGTAAATGTGCGTGCATGTTTGACTACGCGTGTCAGCAGCATCATCTTTATTGCCATGCAGCAATTGACAGTTATTTATTTTATTTAACCAACTAATGATGGCTAAGACCTTGAGGCCTTCATCAAAATATACAACTTTAAAGTGCTCTAAATTTTTATAACTTGCATGCAACAGCTTGCTAAAAAGCTGCTTGCTACCTTGAGCATAAAACAAATGCATTGAGCTACTTTAGAAATATTATTAAGTTTATTATTATTACTAAATATTGTTAAAATTTTATTTTTTATCTTATTAAGAATTGTTTTAAATATTATACAACAGCATATATTGTTAATTATATAAAATTAGTTTTTAACACAATATTTAAGTGCTGATCACTCATATGCATAAGATTATAATAATTTTTGTATTTTATGTGTAGCGGTTTTTATTTTCATAACAACCTAAGCAAGTTTTTGAAGTTATGTTAGTAATTGAGAATTCAATCTTTACGGGGGGAGATTTGAAAAAAGTTAATTTTTCATGGCTTAATCCAACCTGTTATCTCTACCCTTCAAACCTTAGATAAGAAATAACGAAAAAACAAGAGCAGAATTTTAGTTGTGGGCTCATTTAAATAAAAAATATTAACTATTGCTGAAGCTTAGTAGATAAATTTTCTACTAAGTTAAAAAGGCTTTCCTAAGACAAAAAAAAATATACAACTAAAATTGTAACTGCATCTTTAAGAGAATTTTTCCAAAAATACAAACAAAAACTGGAAATGTTATAACAATTATTTTTTAGCTAAAATCTTTGATGATGAAAATTATCGCTGATTTTGTGACCAACCTAACTAAAGTCTACAAATTAAATTGAGATGCCCTATTTCTGACGAACAAAATCCTAAGTTGGTTTTAACTATTTGCTCTTTACTTTAATTATTTGAATTATTTTATTCGTCAAAATGCGGAAATAATCACATATTTCGAAATTAACTTTTGAAATTTAAAGCTGATTTAATTTATTACTCTTGTCAACGTTGATCGTATAATTTATATCAAAGTACGGTATACATAAAAATAATTATCAACATATATCACTATTTAAGCAATTTTGAATACGTGATAATTTATCCGAGCAATAATTAAATCATTTCTCTAAGTTAATTGCATTTACCCACAAGGTTGAAATAAACGAAAAAATTAATCAAAACTAATGATTTTGATAAATTTGCTTCTTAGGTATAGAAGGACTGTTTTTTACTATGTTTTAACTATGCTGTTTTTTACCTATGCTTGTTAGTAACGTAAAAATGTACTATATTTCATTTAAGAAAATGGGATCATTCATATAATTTATACATATTTCGACAAAAATTATATTAAAATTATACCTGATAAACATATGTATTTTGTTCTCTATTAAAAACTTTAACAAATGTTGATCTCATAAACATATACACTGATAATGTGCTCTCTGCTTTACTGCTTAATAAGAACATTTTATTCCTATTGACTGCTTCAAAACGTGAACAATGATTTTTTAAATAGATCTGTGTTTGGTTTCTTTATAAAAGTAAGTTTTATCCTAGATATATTGCTAAGCAGACCGAAATGATGATAAAAAACCTTACCTTTACCTTTACCTTTACCTTTACCTTTACCTTTACCTTTACCTTTACCTTTACCTTTACCTTTACCTTTACCTTTACCTTTACCTTTACCTTTACCTTTACCTTTACCTTTACCTTTACCTTTACCTTTACCTTTACCTTTACCTTTACCTTTACCTTTACCTTTACCTTTACCTTTACCTTTACCTTTACCTTTACCTTTACCTTTACCTTTACCTTTACCTTTACCTTTACCTTTACCTTTACCTTTACCTTTACCTTTACCTTTACCTTTACCTTTACCTTTACCTTTACCTTTACCTTTACCTTTACCTTTACCTTTACCTTTACCTTTACCTTTACCTTTACCTTTACCTTTACCTTTACCTTTACCTTTACCTTTACCTTTACCTTTACCTTTACCTTTACCTTTACCTTTACCTTTACCTTTACCTTTACCTTTACCTTTACCTTTACCTTTACCTTTACCTTTACCTTTACCTTTACCTTTACCTTTACCTTTACCTTTACCTTTACCTTTACCTTTACCTTTACCTTTACCTTTACCTTTACCTTTACCTTTACCTTTACCTTTACCTTTACCTTTACCTTTACCTTTACCTTTACCTTTACCTTTACCTTTACCTTTACCTTTACCTTTACCTTTACCTTTACCTTTACCTTTACCTTTACCTTTACCTTTACCTTTACCTTTACCTTTACCTTTACCTTTACCTTTACCTTTACCTTTACCTTTACCTTTACCTTTACCTTTACCTTTACCTTTACCTTTACCTTTACCTTTACCTTTACCTTTACCTTTACCTTTACCTTTACCTTTACCTTTACCTTTACTTTTACCTTTACCTTTACCTTTACCTTTACCTTTACCTTTACCTTTACCTATTATATATTTTTTTATTCTGTAGTAAGTTATACAACTCTTGCCGTGATCTTAAATTCTTATTTTTAGTAAATATCTATACTTTCTAGTTTTTATTGAAAAAAAACGTCTCGACAGCACAGATTTTTTAAAAAAAAGCAATAATTTGTTGCTTTAAAACCAAAAACGGAACTTTTACGATATTTTCGTACACAAACTACTAAAATTTTAGTGATTAACTCAGCCAAATCTTTTATATATATTTCATTTATAAATTTGTTAATCGTTTATAAAATAAAATTTATGGCTGCATTGTTTAAATTAATGTCGCAAAATTTTTTGGCAAAATCTATAAAATTTTTATTACTTTTTAATTTATAAATTTTTAATTAGTTCATTTTTTATTTTTAAATATGTTCTCTAATGATTAGCCACAGTCATAAAATTTTTCTAGTCTATATCAAGTTTGTTGCTTAAGTCTTTTGTTTTGCATATTTTGATTTGAGTAAGCTTCACTTGTTAAGAATAAGAAGCAATAAAACTACACTTTTTGTTTGAAACAAAAATACTTTATAATTTTTTATAAAGCATTAAAAAAAATCTGAGCTTGTGTCTTAAGATGCTTGTGTTTAATAGAGCTCATATAAGAGTTAAAACTGTTTTTAGATATATTTTTTTAGAGCAACATTTTTTATATATTTTTTTATTCTGTAGTAAGTTATACAATTCTATACCAGTAAAAAGAATGAGATAAGAATAACCTTGATTTATTTGCTGCAAAGCAGCACAATAAATTTCAACAATGCATGCATAACAATTTCTGTTATATAAAATAATTGTCTATTTGTTTGCTCGCACTCAATCGTCTTATTAAGACTGGCTTGACGCTTTGAAGAATCTATCTATTTTGTATAACAATACATCGTAAGTTTTTATATATTTGTTTTATTTTGAATTGTGCTCCATAACAGCCCTTTTTTAAGCTGCAACCCTTTCAGAAAGTAGAGCGTGTGACTTGTTGAAAGCTTGTTGACATTGAGGTAAGCAACAACAAACAGATGATTAATTGTAAGTGTTGCAATTCAGCTTATTTTGTCATTTTGCTGATTGTGTTTTTTATTCAACCCTCTAGCAAAATGAGGGTAATTCTTACAGGGTGTTAATAACGAGCAAATACTTGAGCAAAGTTGCTTTTGTGATCTACTTATTTCAATGCTATTCAAAATCAACACTTTGACGACAGAAAATATACAATATCTTGTGGACATTGGTTGTTGTTGGCTGTGGTTGTTCTAAAGGCGGGTTTTTTTTAATTTTTTATGACTTTAAAAATGAATGAAGGTTCTATGTATTTATGAGACAAAGCTGCTTAAGTTGATTTAAGTTTGTTTTTGAATGTCATAAATTATTAAATATTTCTTGATTATGTGTAGCTTTATTATGTGTAGCTTTATTGGTTTTACTTGATTTTATTTTTGATTATAAAATACTTTTATAAATGTTTTCTTTGATAGCAAAGAATATGCTTTTCTATGACTTTCAGCATCTTGCTGCATAACGAAAAAGCACACGAATGATGAGCAAGACACGTGAAGCAATAGATTTTTGTATAGAATAAAGTAGTGCTTCTTATGTCTTGCCTATCGTTTGTGTGCTCTTTCGTGATACAACAAGATACAGTTATCCTACAGTTGTCCTTATGTCCAGAAGCAAAAAAATTAAGTTTTTTATTCAGTCTTTTGTTGCATGGAAGAAATTATTATCTAAGAGATGTATTTAATTGTTCGGATGATGGAGTTTCACCAAAAACACCTCTTTGCATTAGTATTTTTAATTTTTTTATTTATTTATTAGCATTCCATCAAAAATGGTAAATTGAAAATGTTACAAATATCATAACTTAAAAACCTTTGTATATATTGTATATTTTAGCTTCTTCTACAAATCAACAAATCAGATCAGTTGCTTTTGTTTGAAGTTATTTGCTTTTATTTTCGTTTCATATTTTTATATTATTAGCCTCTTTAGAGGCAATCACTTGTATGTTGGTGTTGTTGTTGCGACCCGCGAGTTCATACATCTTGTGCTGCTACTTTTTGGTACTTTGCTGCCAAAGATGAACTTGAAATATGAGCGCTTGTCACAGCTTTTGCTGCTGGTTTAGCTACCCAAAAATATTTCTTTTGTCTGCCTTAGTTATTGCTTTTGACGCGACAGTAACACAGCCAATGTTGTGTGTTGCTTTTCTTGTTGTTGTTGTTGTTGTTATGGTATTTTATTTTGATTTGCTATACTGCCTACATGACAGTTATTAATAATTGTTATTAATTTTTAAGTCATGCCATTGTTGGTCTGTTCTGGTTGTTCAGCTTGTTATACATTTTTTTAATATATTTTTTTTGATTTTGTGTAATTCAAACTAAGCTTTTATTTATATGTTTGCTGTGTTTTAAACATTTTAAGCACTTAATATGCTTATTTATGATCTTGTTTTTGGTTAGTTTAAGAATTAATCTAGTTTTTATTTTCAAACTTAATGATGATTCATATAAGCTGCTAACATGTTCTTTGGAGAAGTAATCGAAAGTTATTTATCTAATCTTGAAAAACCACTTATAAAGAATTGCAATGAATATGTTGCGAACAAAAGCAAAGAAACATTTTTGTGAATAATTAAAAGAATTGGAAATTGGTAAAAGCTCTAACAGAACACACTACTTTATTATTCATAGAAATGGTGTAGGATTTGGTAAAATTTAATAAAACAAATTATTGTGTTCTTTTAGCACTTGTTGAGAAAAATATTTAATATTGAACTTTATTTTAGAAAGTTTTTAAGTACTAAATTGCTTTAAGCTCAATGCGAGAACTTAAGAACATTTTTTATTAATTTCAATTTTAGTAAAAATTTTTATAATTTGAAAAAAATTTTCAAAATCAGTTATTTTTAAACATGAGCAGCATTAAAATTAGGAAAATAACTTGAAAATATATATTTACTTAAAAAAAATTCAACTGAACAACGACATCAAGTTCGTTTCTTAAGTCTTTTGTTTGGCACTAACGAATTAATTTCAAAATTAATTTAAAATCGCCAAATCATGTTTGCTTTGCTTTGTAGCACCAAAAATATTAAAATTTGCATTTTTGCCACGCCTTCTTTTTCCATAATTTTTTTTTCACACAGCTCACATCTCATCACAACTGCCTAACAGCAGTTATTAACACAAATAATCATGTCTTTTAATAAATTAACATAACACAAGCATGTCAGACATGAGCACTACTGTGTAAAGCGTACATTATGAGTACCTTTAACAGTACCACTACAAATACAAACAACAAGAACAACAAATATAAGCAATAAAACTGGTTTCATTGAGTCATGATTTGCCCTTTTTTAACTTAACTCAAACAACAGCAACACTTTGCATTCGAAATGCCACAACAACAAGAGCATGATCTGTCTGTTTGTCTGTCTGTCTGCCTGTCTGTTTATTTGACGTTCAACTGCAGCGCTTTGACTTCTACTCCTACACTAACTCCAATCATCAACAACTTTAAGCCTTGATGTAAGTACCTTGCACTTGAATTCCACAAAGCAAATCAAAACAATTTAAAATTCAGCAAAACTGAAAATATTGCCAAAAAGTTATAAGCTGAATAAACAAAAATAAAGAAAATGCAAAAACAAATAAAAATCAATGCTGTAAAAATTGCTGATTTGGTAAATGCAAAACAAAAAAAATCACAAATGCACGATTATACAATCCAGCAGCAAGTTCAACACAAATCGCGCACACAGCAACAACAACAACAAGTTTAAAAGTCACGAAGCCAAGGTAAAATAGTGGCAGTCAACAGCTGCAGCTAGAGACTAAAACTAATAAGAAGAAGCAGCTTTATTCAAACAGAAGATGCTGCACCTAGCTGGCAGTTGCTGTCGCTGCCTCTGATGCTGCTGCTGCTGCTAATAATAAGCCACGATCGCTGCTTTTTGTACTACGTTGCACTCTAATGTTTATTTAATATTAACATTAACTGTTCTTAAGCTCTTCTTCTTCTTCTTCTTCTTCTTCAGCGCATATGAGCTCATTGTTTTATTTGTTCTGCGCTGTTGTTTTACTTTTGTTTTGTTGCTTCATTTTGTATGCTATACGTATTGCTGCCCTGCTTTAAAGGTACTTGTAACCAAGGTGCCTGATTTTACCAGTTCATTGTTGTTTGGCCAACTTCTGGGCTTGAATGTGATGCTGTGTGTTTTGCTTTTTTTTTTGGCAAGCAGAATAAAGTCATATACAAAAAAGGCCGTGATTTAACCTTATAAATGCTGCCTGTGAGAACAATGAAACTGATGCATAAAAACAAAAAAATAATATGGAGCACTTGAATTAAGTTATTAAAATGCAGTTAACAGTGGCTGTTGTGCCACTTTCAAGCCAAGCGTTAGCTAACTTAAAATAAAAATCAATTTTCGCAATAATTGTGTTGAAATATATACTAACAATATGCCAAATTTTTATACAAGATATATGCTATTTAATTTGATGGTAGTGATCTTGAAGTTAAAATAAGAACAAATTGATCGTCTTTAATATTTTAATTATTAAATTTTGTTATGATTTAAAGCTCGTTGCTTTTACTGAATGATTTAAAAAATAATGATTTAAAAAATAATAATTTAAAATATTTTTTATTCCAAAATATATTCTTAAGGCTTCAACTTTATTAAGATGCAATGAAGCTGTTTAATAAGATAATTTTATAATTTCATAATTGCAAGCCCGTCGCTAAGTCGGCCAATCGAGGTGGCCAATCCAAACAATTTGTGCCTTTTTCAAAATCCATTGCATCCAATGTTTGTGGTTGTTATCTTAAAAAAATAGGATATTGCCTGGTTCAAATTCGGATGTGCGCCAAGCAATATTTATGCAAGATATTGACCCCAAAAATAAGCTGAAAATAACTTCAAAATGGATGTTGGAAAAGGTATAATTTTTATGAATTGAGAACCACAGTCATTCGAGCTAAATTATATAGAATACTTGTGGAACATATTGAAGAAAATTAAGTTGAGAAATTCGTTGTTGAATAACGTCGATGAGCTTTGGAAGGTTGCTACTAGGGATTTGTCAAAAGACAAGTAATCGATATTTGAAAAACTTAATTAATAGTAAACTCAAAAAAATTCAGCTGGTGCTCAAAGCAAAAAAGTCACATAAAATATAATAAAATGTTAAAATCTTCATGAAAAAGTATAAATTAAAACCACAAAACACAAAAGTCTTCATAATATAGTTGGCACACAAATGCATTAAAAATTTTATATATTAATACGTGAACATTAAAGTTTGTCGTACGCTTTTTTGGTATTATTTTAAACTCAAAATAAATGAAACTTATATCATTCGAAAGGTTATGTTGCCCAGATGTGCAGAATGTATATATAAATGATATATCTGATAGAGGGGGTTCCCAACCTTCTAAGAGAGAAATTACATTTTTGAGAAAAAACCCGCTCTTTGATTAATATTGATTAATATCTTTGATTTTGATGAGGGAGAGTTTTTGAGTTGGTCGAATTTTAATTTTTTTTAAAAAATAGCAATTTTTTAAAAAAATTTAGTTTTAACCATTCGTCAATTTTAAAATTTGAAAAAAAAATGTGTTTTCAATTCAAAAATTTGATTTTCCATGTAAATATCTTGGTCGAATTTAAACGGTTTTTCAATTTTTCTAAATTTTTCTAAAAGTTTGTCAAATTTTCTTTCAAATGTGATAAAAATTACAGCAAAGTTCTAACCAAAAGTAATTTTAATGAATTTTCTTAATAATGTCGTTAGTTCTTTAGCGTGTGTTTCAACCAAATGCCAAGAGAGAGAAAAAAGCTGTCTCAAATTGAATGTTCTAAATTGGCAAGCCAATATCTCTGCCATCTGTGAATAAATTTTATTTATTTCTTTTTTGTATTTAAGTCTTATCAGTTAACTTAAAAAATATTTTGAAAAATTATACCGTTTTTTGTTTGTTTATATTTAAATTATTCCTTTTAAAAAAAGACCATAAAATTTGATTTATTCTTAAAATATGGGGTAAAAATGTTTTTTGTTGTAAACAAAACAAAAACTCAAAATTGCATTTTTGATTTTCTTTCAAAGTCTGTACCGACTTTAAGGTGAATTTATTTTGTCTTGACACTAAATTATAAAACTGTTCGTGCCATCAAAAAATCAAGGCTACCCCCATGATTGCTTTGACAAAATTAAATTTTTTTAAAATGTTGTTTTTCTGTTTTTGAACAAAATAATAATATAAAAAAAAAATTTTTTGAAGAAAATAGCTTTATATCTCCAATTAATTGAGAGTTATAGCCTCGAACTTATTTTAATCATCTCGCATATAATTATAAATAAGCAATCAATAAATGGGTCGAATTTCTACTCCAGGCGATACTAGTTTTATCAAATATATAATTGTTCATATTTTTTTAAATATAGTTGAGAATAAGCAGTTTTAAGTTTTCACAAAATATAAGTATAAATTATTATGTTATGTTCTAAAATTAAAAAAAACACAAAATATAAATATATATGAGTTATAATGAACACTTTTGTGGGTCACGGTAAGCAAAAGTTTATATTTTATCATCTGAGTTTGTTTTTAGATAAATGCTAAAAATTAACTAATTCTACACAAATTAAGCTTTTCAGGCTGAAATTCAAGCAAAGACCATTTTTTGATCATATTTTGAAGTCAAATCTATGTTTTGCTTAAAATCAACTCTGATTTTTTTTCACTGAAACTTGGTACAACATTTTTTATAAGTTGACCTATGATTTTTGATCTGAAGACTAGCATGAATTCAGGTGAGAAGTTGAAGTATTATATATTTGACAAATAAATATAATTGAAAAATATAATATTACTTTTGAAAACAATACTGCGTTTTTCATAAAGAAGTTTTGGCCTTGTCAGTCTTAAAAACAATATTGCTTTTAAGGAAATCCATGAGTGGCATGAGTGTTATCACTGATATAGTTTTTTAAACTGAGATATAACCGCCCTAAAAATTGGCTTTAATGCTTCATGCATTTATCTGTCACTTCATGCCTGAAAAGGATTTCGTGTAATGCCTGTTTTGAGGATTTCGTGACCTTATTCTGGCATTAATTAATTAAAGGAAAAATTTTTTCTAAAACGAGAAGCTAATTAAAGCTCAAATTGTGCTGGAAGCTTATAATTACATATAAATTCAATATCCATGCTAAGTGCCAACGGTTAAAAAGCATTAAAAACTTAGGAACTGCAAAAATAAAATCAAAATTTGTATTATTGAAATTGCATGGAATTATAACACATTTTGAACTGTATCATTTTCTTTTTGTGGAATTATTTAAAGTTTTTAAAGTTTTAAACGCTTATTGAAAAATTTATGGAAATTCACATATTTTCAATAATCAAAAAAATTGCCAAAACTTCTGACTAATGTGCATTATAGTTTAATTTTGGACATTTATTTTTCGTAGAACAAGACTAGGAATAGGAAAATCTCTCTTATTAACCAGCTTTTGTTTGAAATTTAAAAATTCTTCGAAAAACCTAATTTTTAGAAAAAAAATCCAATAAGCGCGATCTATAAGCCTTTTCCACAAACTTTCAAAAATGTGATAAATACTTTACCTTATAGGTTTCACAAAAAGCTTGAGCAAAAAAATTTTTTTTTGTATAGTTTGTATAGCATAGTTTATACATAAATTTGTATAGTTTATACATAGTTTTTTTTATTTTTCTTTTTATATGCAAAAACCAACCAATTTGTGTTGACATTGTTAAGTGTTTTAAACAAGAACAATTTTAAGCACAAAACTAACTTCCAAAAGGGTCAAAATTTTTAAACAGTTCTTCAATATCATAAAATAAAAAGTTCAATTATCACTTTAACCTCAAAAAAAAGTATCCCAGTGAGCCAAAGTATCTATTTTTGAATTACTGAACATTATAATGCATGAATCTTTATGTATTCAAAAGGTATTTTGAGCACTCATAAGTAATTCATTTTTTTAATAATTCGTCTTTAAAAATTGGCTACAAAAAATAACTTTCTTGCAACTAAAGGAGTTCACAAAAGAAAATAAAGATAATTTTTCTTTATAAGAGTTGATCTTTAAAGGATTGCTTCAAAATTTATTATTGAATATAATATTCAAAATTTGTTGCTCTTATTAGGTGTTTAAAAAAAATGTTGTTTTTTTAATGATTTAACGATTTTTACACAAAAGAGTATGGCAAGAAAATTTTAACTTAAATGATATAATAATTGTTTATTTTCATTTCAGAAGTATTATATTATTAATTTGCAAAAGAACAACATTTTGTTTTATATTAAAAAAAGAAATCCATGGATTCAATACTCGAAACTTCTAACGAAAACCAAAAAAAAAATTAAAAAATTTTCTTCCAAAAACACAATCAAAACTCTCACTTTTCATCAAAACCTTACTTACGATTCAGTGCATTCATTTATCAAAAAATATTTTCGCTATATTTAACACGAATTGTAGCGAAAATATTTATATTTTTATAATACATTAAGTAAAAAACAAAAAACAATAAGCAAAACAAAATTTCAACTGTTCAAACATATCAGCAACAGTCAAGTTTGTGTCTTAAGTCTTTTGTTTAACATTGGCTTAGTTAGCACTATTAGTAGCACTATTTACATTATTTATTGAACAACAATTTTGAAAAAACAAACAAAACTATAAATTATTTCCAGTTTAAGCCACGCCTGCTAAGCTTATTTCAGCTTTTCGAAAGCTTTATTTTAATTTATAATTGTAGCTATAAATGCGATGTTCAAAACATTTATAGCTGCAAAGCGGCATTTAGTCGAATGTGTTTGAGAGTGTCTATATATGTATGTGTGTGTGTGTGCACTTAACTTGGCGTATTGACAACACTTGACAAGCACTTGCACGCTGTGCATTATTAATATTTTTTGCGCTACTCGTTATAGATTAAACAACAGCAACAGCAGCGCGTAGCGAAAAATTAATGAATTCACACTTACGACGCTTTTGCGACATGAAGCGTTATGCCAGCGTTTGTCGTTAGATGGCGCCTGTAATGCTTGAGCGAACGCACGTTCACTTGTTGGCTCGCCAGCGCGCCAAAGCTAGACAAGCTAGCTGCTAGCTGTTAGCTAAGCCAGCCAGCCGGCAGACATTGTTAGCCAATGCGATGGTTTTGTGCACCAAAGACTGGTTGGGAGTTGCTTTGTTTTTTCTCTGTTGTTTATTTTTTTTTCTTTTTATTTTTTATATATAAGCTGTTTTATATTACTATTTTGCTGTGCTTTTTGTTATTGTGGTTTTTATAGCTAATTTGCAATAGCAACAAATAAACTGTGCTTTTTAAAAATGGCGTCTGGTAGGTGGTCTCTCTAGTCGATAGCAGCAATAACAACAACAAATTGAATGAGGAAAAATTTTATGTTGTATTATGTTAATAACTTTTGGACTACTTTGCAAGACTTTTGCGATATGTCATTAAATTCGACTGTGTTTTTATAGTTGTGTCTGTTATGAAATAGTTAATAATATGCAGCTTAACATCATTTGACTTTTTAATTTTTGTGTTTAACATGAAAATAAATTTAATTAGATTTTTTTTAAGATCGTTACTATTTTTCAATTAAAATTTAGCTATTTTATAACTGTGCTTGCTATAAAGTGTGATTCAAAAGCAATGGTAGCATATTTCAGGTTTTCTTTATTTTTTGTCAATTTTTTATTTGTTGCTTTTTAAACTATTTATATTTATGTTAAATTCATTGTTTGTACTGTTTAGTGACAATAATTTTTTGCAAATGCAATACTGCGCATCATCATCATCATCAACTGCCTCATCACTCACATCATCGACCTCATCAACACTGCTTCACGAACCAATTCCATTAAAGAATCTCACGATTTTCTTGTGCTTGCTTGCTTGCTTGCTTGCCAAACGGCCAACAGTTTGATTTTCTGTTATTTCGTTTTATTTTATTTTCACACTTTAAAGACGCGCATCACAATCGTTGCCCATTTATTTCACTTTGCAATGAGCTGCTGCTGCTGCCCCCAAAAAACCAATAACAATGTGAGAAATCTTTGTTGTTGCTGCTGCCACAATGTCTCCGCTTTATCACTAGCAATAACAGCAACAAAACCACCAACACCAGCGCATAAAGCTCAACAATATATCTGCTGCAGCTTGTGTTGCTTCTTCAGTTTGAACAATAATAATTCTTTTGCTGGATTGTCAATGTCGTTACAGCCCAAAATGGTTAACCACCGTTGCTGTTGCCATAATCTAGATCATTCGCCCGAAAAAAAGTGCTGCTGCTGCGCGTGTGAATGACGTCTTTGGCACTGATTGTTGCTGGCCTCAACCACAGCTATAGCCAACACTACTTGGAAAGTTCAAATGATGTTGCCAGAAATAAATAGGCAACATTTCTGATTGTTCGGTCATGAAGTCATAAATCAAGATTGCATTTTCATGATATTTGCAAAAAAAGGGGAAAAAATGCATTATATTCTACCCAATTCCACCCCTCACTACCGCATTTTTTTTATAGCAGCGTTCATCCTTTTGCTTCTCTTTGCACTCTGCTCTGTTTTTCGCCTTTGCGGCAGCTTCCGTCTCATCGCAAAAGCTGGTGTTAAATTGATTGGCATTTTGCATAAATGTAACCAACCGACCAACCAAGTGCTGGAATTTATCAGAGCCTCATCTAGAGCTGCCACTGCTGCTGCTGCTGCTTAAGCTGCCTGAGCAAGGCTGCAGCAAACCTCAATTTAAAACACAAAAGCCAACGCTCAAGGGACATTTTGACGTGTTCGCTCGGTGACGTTTGATCGATTTTACACTTAATAATGGCTCGCGGCCAAATACGTTAAAGCGGCTAGTTTGTCGGTCGTTCGGTAGGTCGGTTGCTTGCTTAGTTGGCTGGGAAAGTGGCTGAAAAATCTGCAGCATGCAAATATGTATTGAATGATAAATAAATTGTCCGTTAAATTCTTGACTTAAAACATTTGTAAATTAAGCAACTTTTGGTTTAAAAAAATTATGTTCGAAACGAGTCTGTGACAAACTCTAAACTGGGACTTTACTTCCCGTTTAATTCGACGTATTGCTGTTTCACGCGGCTAAAGAAGTTGCACTTAAAAAGTACAAGTTATTTATTATTTTTTTACGAATCAAAAAATTGTTTAACCTTTCATCACTAAAATTCTTTGAAATACTTGATATGAATGCTACGTCTTATATTGCGAAATTCTGATTGAGTTAACTTCAACATACATGAACTTTAACCACAACATCCGCTTCCTCAAATGTCAAAATAACATTAAATTTGGAATTTATTTGTGCGGAAATCATTAAGTCATTAAAAGCCTTATTAGGACTTTATGGTGGATAACCCACAACTTTGTAATTTTAAGTTGTTTGTTCTGCCTGCTGTGTGAGAGCTAGCGTTGTCATGGTCAACAATGGTCCGACTTCGGTGGTTGATTTTTCTTATATCTTTTGAAACAATTACTTGTGTACCACTAAGGATTGGGTGTTCAACAATGCACCAATGATATTACTGCGACACGTTCATAATTTTCGAAAAAACAAGCGACTATTATTTCGAATTGCTTCGTGCGTGAATAACTTGTTAGACTTGGGTTTAGAGACACCCATACCGTCGAATGATGTTTCGTTTTGAGCTCAGCTCACATGAACCTTTTTTGATCGGTTAGCAAATTATGCAAGATGAAACCTAAAAAAATTCTTTGACGTGTTAATGTTAAGCGTTTTTGATGACCTTCATAAAATCCTTGGTTGAGCGAATTGCAGCTTTGATGGAATTCGGTTAACCTACGATAAACAACGCTTCTTGATAGAATTCCACCGCGAAAGGCGAAATGAGTTATCCATACAGTTTTGTTGGTTAAATCTAGACGAAATGTTGTACAAAATAGTATTGGTCAAAATTATTTCATTTTTGCGGCAGTTTTGAGTAAATAAACGGTATAAAATGCCACTTTTTAAAATAGAGACGTTAGTTACTTCATGGAAGGACTACGGTTGCCAAAGCCTGTAAGAAAAAAGGTTCTTCATATTAATACTTCATTAAGGGGAGACATGCCGTTGGCCGTTTTTTTAATATTTTTTAATTTTGTATTTTAGTAAATATTCTTAAGATTCTACGAAAAAATTTCATGGAAAATTTTTTACGGGTTCAAAAGTTACAGCCGGATTAGTGAGAGCGCATTTTTATTTTTCTCTACATTTTTCTTTGTTTACAGACTTTGTTTCGCTATCGTATGACAAGAGCTTTTTTAAAATTTTTTTTCGATTTTTTATGAATTTTTAAAGTCAATATTTTTTCGAAAAAACACACTTTCAAATTTGGAACATCACCAAATATTGGCCAAAAAATTAAAAACAAAGCTCCTGTCATACGATAACAAATTTTGTTAAGGCTTAAAAAAATTATTTTTTTCCAGATCGGACAATTTTTGCGACTCTCAGCGCTGCAACCACCAGGCCCCGTTTTTTTTCTCTGCCACCAGTTTGGAGCTCTATGAAACTATGTTGGAGTGAAAAATTTATTTTTTGAATTTTTTTTCTTGTAATCTGTTCAAGTCTCTACAATAATAAAAGTTTTGGAAAAATGTTTGTTTTTGACTGAGTTATGAATTTTTCAAAAAAGGTCTGTTTTCTCTGCCGCGAATGTTATCTTCCACCTTAACTTTAATACATTGTTTATAAAAAGGGGCAAATAATATCGGAAATTAAAATAAAATATACCAGACATGCACAACGAAATCAACAAAATTTTTTCGTTTCGTTGACGCCGAAAAATGAATTATCAAAATTATTTCGTTTTTTAAATAACGTTAAAAATTTATCAAATCAAATTTCGTTTCGTTGAAAAACGAAAAATTTTCTATAATTTTCTCCTATGCTAAAAAAAATTTCTACTCATACAAAATAAAACGAAATTTTTTTGTTGAAATTAACGTTATTTTCAACGGTTGATTGGGAAAAAAACGAAAAAATTTTATATCGTTTTCTCCGAAACGAAATAAATATTATTCGTTTTTTGAATTAACGTTATTTTTTTATTTCGTTTCAACGAAACAAAAAAAATATTTCGGTTACCGTTAAAATTAACGTTAACATGCATGCCTGAAATATACAAAAATTCGTGAAAATCCAAAGAATCCCTTTTTTATAACTTATCAAAATTTTCGAAATTTCGAAATTTTTTAGTTTTAATGTATTTTTTTGGAGGCAAAGAAATTTTTTGTTCTAAAAAAATATTTTCTCAAAACAAATAAGAAACATAGCAAAATTATATTTAAAATAATTTATTCTGCTATTGTTTTTTAATAAAACATGCTAATTTTTGTTAAAACGTTCATTTAATTTTAGTTTACTTGACTATCTTCAAATAAAAATTTATTTATTATTTAAAATATTTATTAAACTCTTTAAAATTTTCAGCAAATGAATAATACGATTAAATATTGCATAGTTAAAAAAACAAGATATAATATCTTTTTTCTTAATATTCTCTCTATGCAAGAACAATGTAAATAATTTTTTTTATTATTTCTAATAAGCAGCTTTTCAGCGCTTAGTTCTCAGAGCTAAGCATTGACTTATAGGCAATGGGAAAAATCTGCACTCAACTTTAACTTGTTGACCTCTTGGTTGCCTTTTTGACCGTTTCAACTTTCTTTATCATTTTCGTTTTAATTATTGGCTGCAAAAAATGCCAAACATTCGACTCCTCCATCACTTTGTTTTTTTTTATTTTTATTTCTTACGCCAAACTCTTACATATGTTTCTCTATATATTGTTTTTTAACTCTGCTGCTTCTCTTAAGCTTTCGCTGAAATTTATTGATAGTTTATGAGTGCAAGTTCATGGCTCACATTATTATTCATGTGCGCAGGTTCAACCCAAGGCTAGAACCGTGCGAAACTTATTAAGAGCTGGAAGTTCCGCAACTCTGGCAAAAATGGCTTACACAGCACCAAGTGTGTGTGGTCAGGTCACTTTGTTGTTTTTGGTTTTTTTTTTCTACTCAGTATTGTCTAAAGTTTTTGCAAAACAATGCCTTGAATTGACAAATTTTGCCAGCCTGCCTAGTTTGTCGCTTAAGTCTTTTGTTCTGCACAATTAATCGCCATCGATGGCAGCTCAATATTTGGCGTCTTTCCTTTTAGTGCTGTTTTGCTCCTTGTTCTGTGTTGTTATTTTGTTTTTTTTTTTTTGTGTGTGTTTTGTTTTTATTTGTTGTTGCCTGCTTACCTATATTTGCGACCGTGAGCTGTTCCGCAGTAGGTCAAAAGCGTTCACAGCGCCCACTTTTTAGTCTTCTTTGTTTTTTTTTTCTTTTTTATTTTGTTTTGCTGGCTGCTTAACTTTACATTGAATTATTTCTGTGGTTTACTGCTGAACTCTTCTTCAGTTTTGTGTTTTTTTTTTTTGGTTTTGCTTCGTTTTGGCTGCTAAAGATATTCTGTCTTTTGATAGCAGCAACGACAACGCCAACAACAGCAACAACAACAACAATTGGTGTAATGACCCGCTGCGTCATACAAACTGCTGCATTTGCAACCGGTTTCATTATTCTTTATTGTTGTTGCTGTTGCTGTTATTGTCTGTTAGCGTGTTTTTAAGCATCCTCTACGCCTGCTTTTGCTGCTCATAAAGTTTAGGTCAACAAAATAATAAGTTTTTTCCTTATGGACGTTGCTAAAAATTTCGCCAAACCAAAAAGCAAGAATGTTTTGCTTTGGCATAAATAAGTGCGGCTGGCAAAATTCTCTCATAGAGTCTATGAGACGCACAGTTAATTAATTGAAGCTAGATTTTCTTGAGAATTTTTGTATTGCTGCATTTTTATGCATCTACTGAGATGGAATTATTTCCCAGTACATGCTTAAAATGGTGCTAGTTTCTAATTCTATGTTAACTCAAAGAAAATACAAAAATATTTATGTCATTAAATATTTAAGAGCACTGAACATTCGCATGTTTTAATCATATAATCGCTTTATATAAACTATTTACAAAAATTTAGTCTTAGTTCAGCAAAAACTAGAAAGTTTTCACACCAAAAGTTTTTAAGTATGTTGTAATTGAAGTATCATGCATTCTTCTTTTGTTTTCTTTTCAATAAAAATAGTGTTGGCACACATCATGAACAATTTTACTAGCGACAAGCTATTTATTTTTAAGTGGATATAAAAAGTTCCCATTACCAAATAACCATTTCATAGGTGTTTTATGACCAGCCTAAAGCGGTATCAATATAAAAGAAGCTTAAATTGAACAAAAGAAATAGTTTAATAGTTAACTACATATTTCTTTTCTACACTCTGTGGGCGTGTTGCTGGTGTTTAACAATTATATTATGAACACAACCATTAACCACACTAGGTTCAGGAGCATCATGTTAAGCTATCTGTTAGTTGCAGTTAGAAAACTTTAAATAGATGTTAAATTAAACTTTAACCAGTTCTATGTTAATTTAACAGGTGTAAAAAAAAGTGCTCTACTACAGTTACATATGTAAAACTTACACTTGGTGTGTACAATTATTTGTTGAGCTTTCAATTTGAATAAATAGTGTAAAAATATAAATAAATATTTTTGTTATTAATTTAGCAAGAATTCGTTACTGAAGTTATCGATTTTAGTACAAATCGGAGAGAATTATTATATAAACTAGTTTAAGATTAATATGTTGTAAACTAGCTGTAAAATTTTTGAAAATTCGTAAAAAAGACGTAAATTCTTTTAAATTTCTCTTTCAGATGAACCAGCTGTGCAAGGTATGCGGTGAACCGGCGGCTGGTTTTCACTTTGGTGCTTTTACGTGTGAAGGATGCAAGGTAAGCAAACAAACACAACCACAGGCAAAAATAAAAACAAAACAAATTAAGCGAAATAAACATTTTTCATTCAAGAAAAACAGTAACTAAAGAACACGAAATTATAACTGAATCATTATGTTTTTATCATGAAGTATAAAGTATGAAGTATGAAGTATGTAGCATGAAGTGAAGCATGAGGTAATGAAGCATGAGGTATGAAGTATGAAGTATGAAGTATGAAGTATGAAGTATGAAGTATGAAGTATGAAGTATGAAGTATGAAGTATGAAGTATGAAGTATGAAGTATGAAGTATGAAGTATGAAGTATGAAGTATGAAGTATGAAGTATGAAGTATGAAGTATGAAGTATGAAGTATGAAGTATGAAGTATGAAGTATGAAGTATGAAGTATGAAGTATGAAGTATGAAGTATGAAGTATGAAGTATGAAGTATGAAGTATGAAGTATGAAGTATGAAGTATGAAGTATGAAGTATGAAGTATGAAGTATGAAGTATGAAGTATGAAGTATGAAGTATGAAGTATGAAGTATGAAGTATGAAGTATGAAGTATGAAGTATGAAGTATGAAGTATGAAGTATGAAGTATGAAGTATGAAGTATGAAGTATGAAGTATGAAGTATGAAGTATGAAGTATAAAGTATGAAGTATGAAGTATGAAGTATGAAGTATGAAGTATGAAGTATGAAGTATGAAGTATGAAGTATGAAGTATGAAGTATGAAGTATGAAGTATGAAGTATGAAGTATGAAGTATGAACTATGAAGTATGAAGTATGAAGTATGAAGTATGAAGTATGAAGTATGAAGTATGAAGTATGAAGTATGAAGTATAAAGTATGAAGTATGAAGTATGAAGTATGAAGTATGAAGTATGAAGTATGAAGTATGAAGTATGAAGTATGAAGTATGAAGTATGAAGTATGAAGTATGAAGTATGAAGTATGAACTATGAAGTATGAAGTATGAAGTATGAAGTATGAAGTATGAAGTATGAAGTATGAAGTATGAAGTATGAAGTATGAAGTATGAAGTATGAAGTATGAAGTATGAACTATGAAGTATGAAGTATGAAGTATGAAGTATGAAGTATGAAGTATGAAGTATGAAGTATGAAGTATGACGTATGAAGTATGAAGTATGAAGTATGAAGTATGAAGTATTAAGTATGAAGTATGTTGTATGAAGTATGAAGTATTAAGTATGAAGTATATTGTATGAAAGTTCGAGTATGAAGTATGAAGTACTAAATATGAAGAATTAAGTGTGAAGTATGAAATATGAAGTAGGATGTATAAATTAAAAACTATGTTGTGTGAAACATGAACTATTAAGTATTCTGTAGATAAACGAGTTCGTATGCGATAAAAAAATTATCAAAAAATATCAAAATTTGGTAAAAAGACTCTTATCAAACAAGTATTAAGAACCGTTAAAAAAAAATGTGAGAGGTCTCCTTAACAAAATGGCGGCTTCACAGCATATTTTCGACCGGCTGTTTTTCAATGGCATTTATTTTTATAGCGGTGTGACCGAGCTCATAACTACTTTTATATCAAAGTTACGTTTACAAAACAATGTATATTAAAAATTCTTAAGTCATTGTTTAGATATAGGTTGATCCGACTAAAATGAACTTGAAAAGTTCGAACAATTTTTATGTCAATCTGACAAAAATTATTTCACTTTTATTCACATTTATTATTATTTCACCGAATTAAAACAGTGCATTTATAGGGGGCTTCTCCTGAGTGTTTGTTTAGACTTACATAAAAAAATGTAACCCTGCGTCAAGGGAATTGTTATGACTTTACCTCAGTCAATTCGAGTTATTAAGCAATGTTATCCACAAACAGCTCAATCATCAACTACAACTCTTTAAACACCGTTAATACTGATACATTTTTTAATTCATTTGGATAGAATAAGGAGAATACAATAGAAAGGTTAAAGCGTGCGACCATGGCCAGGCCAGGATTCGAACCCGAAAAATTTTATCTTTTATCTTAATCAAATTGATATTCTTGATTTTTTCGAGACTAAACTTAAATTTAAGCAAAAAAAATCAATTTCACGAAATTTCTAAAGCATTTAACATTTGTCAAAAAGTGTTCAAAATGAATATGTGTTCAGCAATAACGCTTTGTTGAAGTTTTTGGCAATATTTAAAATATTTTAAAATTGTTGCATTCAATGTTTTATTCAATCAAAGCCAATGCATTGCAGATCTGCTCAAAATTAATATTTTTAAGCATTTTAAGCTTATTTGAAAAAATTTGTTTTGGAATTTATTTTTACACATTTTGAGTACCTACTTCTACAATGCTTGCTATCAACAGGAATAGCTATCAACTTAACAATTTTTTTAACATTTTTTTTCGTATTTCGTTTTTTGTTTAGTGCAAGACATATCCTGCATGCCTAACCACGAAGCTGTGAAATTTTTTTCCATTAAAATGTGTGCTTAATGATAGCCATCTATAAAATTTTCGACTTTTAAACGACTCAGTATGTAATTCAAACTGTCATAATTTTTACAGCTCTATCTTGCAGCTAATCTCTCTTACATTTCATATAATAAAAATTTCAATATTAATTTTGCTCGCCACACATTAAGTCGTTATAAAATACACTAAAAGCACCTGCTGCCACCGCTGTTTGAAATTTATGCCACACACTAAAATATGTGCAGCATATAAAAGACTGTTTCATGACGACACGAGAACGCATGGCTTTTTTTAACAAGGCACAATAAAAATTAGCTCAAATTTCAAACTAAACCCCCCACTTTGCGCCCTATTTGACCAGAAAACAAACAAAAAAAACACACACGCACAATTTCGTTATAAAATTTTCCGTGCACTGCAGGCGGCATAATTTTGTTGCCACTTTTAATTTGGAGCATTTTAATGGCAATAATAAAATTTGTGGCGCCTACTCAGGAATGGCGGTAATTTTTTATTAAAGTAGTGAGAATTTTTAAAATTTCAATTAAAATTTTAAACTGATTTTATGGGCCAGACCAGTGTTGGAAATGCATTTTGTGTGCAAAAACAAAAGACTTAAGAAACGAACTTGTTGAAAAGCTTCTTTTTTATTGTTTGGTAAAGTACTTGAAGGTAAAAGGTTAATAAAATATGTGCTTTGGTCAGAATTCCAGCTGAGTGTGTTGCATTTTTAAATGTTTTCCAGTAAAATTTATTGAAATTATTTTCCAATTTGCACATGTTCGCCTAAATTCGCGCAAAAATACTGATAATCTGATATAAGTAGTTGTTATAGTTCATATAAAAAATTCTTTGAAAAACAACTACTACACGTTCTTAGCATGCATTTGTGTTGCTTAAGTTTGCTCTTCTTATGTTTTTCATTTTAATTAAATTTAAGCATGTTTTTTCCACATCGTCGTTGATCTGGTTAAACTTCTTGCGCTTGTCAACACTATGCCATGTCAATAAAAAACCCATAAATGCCATACAAAATGGCTTTAAATAATAAAATAGCATCGTCTTTAACGATAGTTTTCTATAAATGTTTTCAAACTGTCTTACTAAAGGCTGCTTGAGCGGGCGTTAATCGCTAAGCCGTGATATAATATTTAGATTTTATTGCATGATCATTAAACCTTTTTTTTTCATAACTAAAACTGATGAGATATAAACTAAATCAAAAACGAAAAAAAAATAAGGAAACAAAAGCAGACAATACTTTAGCTATCAATGAATTTGGTCATAAAAGCTTTTAGCATTAATAGTTGTGAGAATTGCCAACTTTTGGTGGTCGTTGAACAACAAAAGAAATAAAGCAGCATGATTTCGAATAACAATCAAAAGAAATAAAACTAAACCTCATTAAATAATCATTAGTTTTAAAGTGACATTTTTTTCTCTTCTTCAAGCAGATAACAGTCATCAATAAAAGCGGAATGAGTTCACTTAAAATGCCAAGCATTAAGCTGTTAAATGTTGTTGCTATGCTTTAGTTTTATTGTATTGCTACAATTATTTTATAGCTGACCTTATCTTAGAATTTATGATGGCTCCTTTTTGTTAAGAGCTGAACTTTTATGCTTAGACTGTATTTTATTGCCATTTTTGCCATATCATGCTCATCGCAGTCATAAAACTGCTGGCACTTGTTTGTTGCGTGTGGCTACGGCTAAGCCATTGAATGTGATTATTCATTGATCAGCTTAATCGATCTGATTATTAGTTGTTTGATTTGTGTGTGTGCGTGTGTGCGTGTATTTTTTTTTTTTTTTTTTTTTAAAGGCGGCATTTTTGCCAACTCATGTAATACGCATGTAATTTCTACATGATTGACTGTATAGAAAATTTATACAGCATGATCCTGCATTGATCTGTTTTATATGGTGTTCGTTGAAGTTTGTTCATCACTACTTTTGTGCATAATTTTTTTTTTTATAGGCTGCAATTTTGTTAATGTTTGGTTTTTATTTGAAATATTTAATTTTTTTTTGTAAAGTACATGTGCTATAATCATAAGTTATGGGAATTGTGTCATGTGCGTTCAACATATACCCTAGAATTAATAAAAAACTCCTTAAGTTTCACTGCTTAAAGAATTCAGAATCAATCAAAAGACTTAAGACACAAACCTGCCTTGCTCACTGAACTGATAACAAAAGACTTAAGCAACGAACTTGATTTCTTCTAGCTAAATTTCTTTTTTCTATTAAATAACTGTTATTTAAGCATAGAAAATCTGAAAAATTGATAAAAGCGCTTAATAAATTCATCAATATCTTTCGCTAGCTATTAAATATCTTATTAGATTCGCTTCATATGGCCGCTCTGCAGCCAAAACTCACAGCAGTAAAAATATGAACGCCGTTTGTGCTATTGCTACCGTTTTGTTTTTTGTTTTATTTTTTTTTTTTTTTTTTTTTTTTTGGCATTCGCCTTAACCATCTCAGCAAAAGTCAAGGTCAGCTGTCAGTCAGTCAGCATATTCATTGTTAACTCATTTCTTGCCTTTGAGCTCATTAATTATCTGAATTTTGTATGTTTTTTTATTCGGT
Source organism: Tetanocera ferruginea (assembly GCA_958299015.1). Classification (NCBI taxonomy): domain Eukaryota; kingdom Metazoa; phylum Arthropoda; class Insecta; order Diptera; family Sciomyzidae; genus Tetanocera; species Tetanocera ferruginea. Next base: position 1,660,093 of record OY282644.1, read on the forward strand.
TTCTAGCAGCAAACAAAACTTCAACACTTTCAGCAACAGCTGACATCACGCGTTGTTTTTGTTTTTGTTGTGATTTAAAGCAGTCTAAAGCATATCAAGTTGAAGACAAAACAAAAAAAGTGCTGTTTAAATTAAAAAACACTTTTAGCGATTTGATTAAATTGCAGTTAAAAAGGCACAAAATGTCTATAATTAGTGCGTACAACAAAAGCTTTTAAATAGCCATCAAAAAGTTCAGCTCATTCTTACGTTGATTATAGCAGAGCAAATAAAGAAATCACACGCTCGCACACACACACACGGACCAATACACATAGATACATCCATATATAAAGCAAGCAGATAATAGCTGACTAAAGTGTAACACTTAACAATTGGCTACAAATTATGGCTTCCCGCCGTGCTTTGTGCGGCTTGCCGCTCGCTACTCAACTTGCACTGATTTTTATTGCAAAGATAAAGGCAAAAAACAAAAACAACAAACAACATATAAATATTGCTTTTATTGTAATCGTAGTGAAATGTAATTAAAAGTGCATTAAGTGCGAATTGTAAACCGATAATTTTTTTTCGTTCATGCTGAAAAAATAAAGCGCTGGCAGCGAGTGTGTTGAAACCATTAAAAGTTTCTAATTGCCGGTTACGTATATTTTTGTTTTTTATTCTTAATAATGATTAATATTCTTCGGTTTTTTTATGTTGAGTTTTATTGCTGTCTTGAGAACTATTGCAAATTTTATTTGAAAGCCTAGCTTTATGCTACACGAAATCTTCATTAAACTCAAATTCTTTCTTCTTTTGAGACAAATAAACCTTTTATGCGATACATTCATTTTATTTTTTCGCTTGCGCTCATATTATTTCAATTATTATTTTAGTTAATATACAAGTTATTTACGCTCAAACAGAACTTACAAGCTTTTGAGATTGTCTTGCTTGCAAAAATTTATTGAATTTGCTTTGCTTTACTTTTGAAAACTAGTTGTATGAAATTATAAAAGGGTTTCTTTCCTTACTTAAGAAACCTTAAAAATGAAATTTTTAGCATTGAAATAATTTTAGTTTTTCACGCTCTAATATTTTTTTCAAAATAATCACCATTGCAGGCGTTTCACACATCATTTTTACATTATTGGAAGTATTTTTGGTAGGCTGATTTTGGAATGGCGCTAAGCTCCATATGCGATATGACCCCAATCGTCTCAAAATGTCTTCCATGAAGCGAAGAATATGATGCTTGTTTAACGATGTTGACATTATTTTTGGACAGATTATCGCATACAATGCGTGATTTCTGAGCCCATGAAAACCCTTTGAATTGTCCTTTCATAATTCTGGCCTATTTCATAAAATTTTCTAGCGAAAACGTTTAAAAATACTCAAAGAGTGCTCGACACCTTGAAATTCAAAGAAAACAGCCAACAATACCGTGGGTAATGGAGTTTCGGTTCATCTGGATAGCATCACTCTACAGATGGTTGAGCTGTTTCGACGTCATACTCGTCTCATCGCCAGTAATGTTGTGCTTGATGTGCGTTTCGTCCATTAAAATCATCAATTGAGAGACGTTTGCAAAACTCTTTTTGAAGAAATTTCAGCAATTTTGGCACAAGTCATGCTGTAACCCGTCGCATACCTTAAATATCATAAAACAAATAAAGAAAATCTAAAGTCGGTCTAGCATGATTATGAAATACCCTGAACCTACTTCTCCAAAACACAATAATGGTATTGAGAATGGGCGTGTCTGTGGGTAGATTAAGCCCATTTCTTATATTTTATACATTTAAATTTGGATGAAAAATTTACACATACCAAGTTTTATTCCTGTAGCTCACATGATAATGCCCTTATAGTGGAGGTGTACGTGTTCGTGGACGGACTACGCCCAATTTTTGTAGACACCTTAGTTTAAGTATAAAATACCAAATTTGTTCATTGTAAAACAAACATAAGTTTATTTATGCAGCTTTTAATTTTTGCATTGTATGGGAGGTGGACGCTTCCGTGAGCGGATTACGTCCATATTTAAAAAAACATTGTTTTTTTTGTTAAAAAAAACATACGTACTAAATTTTATCTCTTTAGGTTGAACAGAAGCTTATATATTGAGTTTTACATTTTTGGGTTGTATGGGAGGTGGGCGTGTCCATGAGCGGATGATACCCATTTTTCGAAGACACATTCTTGTTGATATTAATTACATACGTACTAAATTTTATTGTTGTAGGTTATATATGAGCTTATTTATGCAGTTTTCAATTCTTGCATTGTATGGGAGGAAGGCTGACCGTGAAAATATTTATTCATCAGATCCAAAAAATATGTGACTATGTGATCCTTGGGTTCATGTGACTATGTGTATCGAGTTTCATCCAATTATTTCAACTCCGTCTTCTTATCCTGTGTTTACAGTCAAGACGGACGAACGGACGGACGGACGGACGGACGGACGGACGGATGGACGAATGGATGGACAGACGAATGGACGGACGGACGGACGGACATAGATAGCTCGACTCACGTGGTGACGCTGATCAAGAATATATACACTTTTCTATATCGGGCTCGCTTATTTCTATGCGTTACAAACGTTTGCACAAAGTTAATATACCCTGACCTTTCAGGTTTAGGGTATAAAAAGAGAGCGTCAATCCAGTCAACATATCAAGCTCGTCAACTATATCTCTCATGGTCACAAAACGATTTTCAAGCACAATTTCTTTTAATTTTTTTTACGTTTTCATCGTTTATTGATGTTGCTGGACAACGGATAACGGGTGAAGCAAGTTATCAAATGATGTAGAACATATGTAGAGCAGACTTCCTGTAGGTTTGCTGGATCATTTTCAATGCATCTTAATAAGAAATTCCATTGGTAAAACACAATTAAGAACACACTTTTTGCTCAATTTTTTGTTTTTCATTCTTAAATTCGCGGTCAGACTCGAGGTGAACATGTTTGCATAACAATAAGAAATAAACTCCGTGACAGATCCTGCTAAAAATGAACACACAAGCCTATTACAGTGTTACCATTCTTTTAAATCATGTAAATCCTCATCTATGTCATCTATAATCCATCTATCTATCCATCTTTTTCATTATTATAAAAAGTAGTAAAACTTTTTTGACATGTGTAGAGTAAACAAATAAACCACTGGATGAGTTTCGATGAAAATTTCACGAACAAGATCTTTAACTTTGCTTGATGGACATAGGCTATGTTCAATCGCGTAACAAAACATAAATAACAAAATATATGGATATTAATTCCAAAGAAATTTTTTATCGATTTTGAAAGGAAAATTAAATTATTAGTCATTTAAAAATTGATGGGTGGAACACACACCAAGAACTAAACCTTCATTTATGCCGACTCCGAACGGCTAAAGTTCATGTCTTCAAGAAGCTTTACATGGCATTACTTACTCTCTGAGGTTTGCCATTGTCTGCAGAGAGGTGACTGCTCAGAAAAATTTTTTATTGAAAAAAAACTTTTGCCGCGACTGGGGATCGAACTCGGGCTCCGAGCATGCTGAGCCACACACTTAACCTGCATGTCACGGTCAATAAAAAGCAATTTGGAAACAGTTCATTTTTACCTACAACGGATTCGATAGACCAAAAATTTTGAGAGATCTTCTAGGTAACTGTGAAATAAGTCTTCTTAGGAAACTGGTCTAATGCTGGGTATGTACAGGGGAGATGTGTTGTGGATTCTTTCCACTCTTCGTCTATGTAAATTCTATTTTAATAATTCCTTTATTATTGGATAATCAGGGTAGCTAGTTAAGACAAAGGCTAAATAATTGTTGTCACACCCCCTTTTACAACCCACAAATCTATATAAATTTTGATTTGGCAATATACCAAATTTTATTAATTTAGTTTGTATGCTTACTCTAGGTTACAGCACTAAAAGCAAGTGTAGTCAAATTATAGCTGTGCCCATTATTTTTCTGTAAATCATAAAAATTTAAATAAATTTATTTGAACTGTTGATTCGGCAATAATTGAGCTTTCTTTTTTTCTACTTTCAGTCTTTCTTCGGTCGCACCTACAACAATATCTCCGCCATAGCCGGTTGTAAGAACAACGGCGACTGTGTCATCAACAAGAAAAATCGCACGGCCTGCAAAGCGTGTCGCCTGCGCAAGTGTCTGCTAGTCGGCATGTCGAAGAGTGGCTCACGCTATGGACGTCGTTCCAATTGGTTTAAAATACACTGCCTACTGCAGGAGCAGCATTCCCAACAACAGCTTGATGGAGGAGCTGGTGCAGGTGCTGCTGGTAGTATAAGCTCCAACTACGAACAGCTGGCACGCCTGCATCAAATACAAGCACGTCAAACGTATCAGGACAAAACGAATCCCTGCATCAAGTCAGCCAGCTTGTCACCAACAATAAGTCTAACAACGACAGCTCTTAGTCAACAGGCTGCAGCAGTTGTGGCAGCAACGACAGCGGCGGCGGCAGCAGCACAGCAGCAGCAGCAACACCGTCTGCCGCACTATCTCACGGCGACAAAATTTCTTAACGGCATCGACAATGATCGAGCCAAGTCAGAGTCACGTCTCAGTGCCACACCCAGCGATTCGGGCGCCTCCTCAGCTGGAGATGCTGCCGATGATTGTCAGAGCAGTTTAAGTCAAGGGCGTGGCAGCAATCAGAGCTATAACCAACCTGCAGTGAATGCGAGAAAAGATGAAGTTAGCGAGGAGCACCAACGAGCACCGTCACAAGCCGATGTCGATGATAGTTGTCACAAGCAATTCATGCATATATTTCGCAGTCATTCCGAACCACTTAAAATATTTTCACCGCTCAACAACAGTGCGACGGCAAAGAGTCCTTTTGCGCCCTATGCCATTAACAACTTACCGCCGCCCATAATGGCGGGCACACCGCCAATGCAATTTATACCCGCCTCCAGACTAAGGGATGTGCCAGTTTTAGTACCCGCCACACTAGAGGAAGAAGTAAAACGAACGCTGGAAGTGCAACATGAACCTATTGATCTCTCGACAAAAACGCGTGCGTCGCCGCAACACAGCAGTTGTGAAAGTCCGGCGGCAGCAGACGAACGTTGCTCTGATTTAAGTAGCTTGGATGTGATAGCAAAACCAACACCTTTGGACTTGACGCTGGTACGCACACAAACATTAACGGGCTGACTACAATTAAAGCCCACTTTTTACTATATACTAGCTCAATTGATATAAACATAAAATTAAGTTGCCACAAAATTAAAATAATTTTTGTACACATAGAAAAAAATAGTTAAGAGGCTTTATGACAAAATTAAACAAAGCAGCTTAAATTTGCGAAGCACGATGTAAATATTTGTCTACTAGGAATTCCCTTTGTGCCATCCAATCAATGTACCCACAGACAAACCCATAAAAAAGAACAACTATTGACAATCTAAAGCCTGCTTGCCACATTTTAATGTAGAAAAGTTTTCTATACAAACATGCTTAATTTTAATTAATAGCCACAAGAAATGTACACAAACTATAAATTTTATAGCAAATATTTTAAGCGATAAATGCATATAAATGAAAATTTAATGTATAAAATAAATATTGTATAATGTATAAAATTGGTGCCAGCAACTGTACAAATCTAGTAAAATATTGTTTTTTAGGTTTAACTTTTTAGTAATTTAACAGTTTTTATAATATGCTGCTTGCTTTTTTTGTTTTTCAAAAAATTTTATTTTTTGTTTAACTTGTGTAAAACATAATAATTATATGTTTCTGACAAGCATAAAAAATTTAATTGTTAGCAAACATTTTATGTTTAAAACAACTCAAATATTTGTTTTTTGTTTATTATTTTTTACTTTGTTTATTGCTGTAATTTATAAATTATTTATTTTTATATGTAGAAAAAATTGTATACAAATTGCTGAATAATTTCGTAAAACCAAAAAAAAAAATAAACAATTTGAAAATATTAAAATTTCTAAGGAGTTTTAAATGTTTTACAGGGATGATATGAGAATAGATTGTGGAGACGATATAATTCTGCTGAGGTGAGGAGCAGAGCAACAAGTGTCAAGCGCCTTACTAGCTTTATAAAAAGTACAAAGTGGTTCCATAGGGTATCACAATGAATCAAACTGCTCTAAGTGAGCTGGTGTAATTATTACATAGGCTGCCGCCCCTACCTAACCTAACATGAGCAGAGCAAACAGCAAACTTGGTGTAGTTTTTGAAAAAGTTTTTTTAAGATAGAATAAAAATTAACTGGGCAAAAGTTATTTTCTCAAATGAGTCTATAGTATAATATTCTCCTTATATAATGATCTGGGGAGTGATAACCAAATACGGTGTTGAAAAGTAATCATGCCTGGAAAGAACCATTAATACTGAAAAATACATTGACATCATCAATAAAGGCGTTATTCCTACCATAGAGCAATTTACTGAATATCAAGCTCTTATACATTTTCAGGACGATTCGGCCACATGCCACAGGGCGAAAACTCTTAGTATTAAATCTTTTTTAAGCATATTTTCTTACAATTTTATGTTTTGTTATAAATTTCAAGTGTTAATTCATATAAATTAATTAGGAGCTGTGTCTTTACCTTTGATTGAGTATAACATAGGCAGACGAATTCGGGCAAAAGCATCCCATCGGATGTATGGTTCCATGAAATTAGTGAAAAAAATTCTTTTAAACTCAACTAACTTTTTAATAAAAAATTCATCAAGTATAGAGGCGGTTATACCAAACATTGAGGTATTAAGTGGCAGTACTAGCAAGTTATAATATTTTTTTTTTCTTCATTTTGAACTAAATACAAATTAATTTACCTGCATGGAAAATAAATAAATGAAATTTTTCAATAAAAAAAAACAATTTGTACAATAAATATAGAAGATAAAATAATTGGTTCTAACAAAAGTACGTTACTTAAAGACACGTTTGTTACGAAAAAATACGTTCCTTCATATAAAAATTTTGTTTTTGGCAAGGGATATTTGAATAATTTTTGTCGGTGTATTATTTTTTGAGCTTAAAAAATTTTGTAAAAATGTTTTTTAAATTGAAAAAAAATGGAAGGGGTTGGCCTTCTCTAATAAAATTAATAATAAAAATTTGCTCAAAAAACAAAAACAAATTGGCCATTTCAGCCCTTGAAAGGACTTTGACCGAGCTACTAAGGATCGATTGTGTTGTATGTGTTATTAAATGATTGCACACAATTGACCGAGAACTGGACCTACATGTTTTATACCGACTCCGAACGGCTAAAGTTCATGTTCTCAACAAGCTTTACATGGCATTATTTACTCTCTGAGGTTTGCCATTGTCTGCAGAGAGGTGGTGACCGATCAGAAAAAATTTTTTATTGAAAAAACTTTTCGCCACGGCTAGGGATCGAACCCGGGCTCTCGAGCATGCTAAGCCACACACTTAACCTGCATGCCACGGTCACCACAAAAAAATTTCCTCAGATTTATAAAAAAGGCACATAAACGCACCACAAATTTTATTTATAATTTCGGATATTACAGAAAAGTACGTACTTAGTTGGAACTTTTGATTGGTAGAGATATTTTGATGATTTTTTTACATATATCAGTACCCAATATCATCGGCCTAATTCCGGCAATAGCGACACGAATGTTGCTTGTAGCTCATCCAAAATGGTTGCCTTGTTAAAGAAGACTTAAGACAAGATAAGGACTAAACAATTGGTGCCTTGGCAGCGCTTCAGGCGGTAAATTAGTGAAAGAAAGAAGCATATATTATGAAAAAATACGTTCAAATATTTGTAAAATTTTGAAAAACAATGTATTTAAAGACATAGTTAAAACATTTAAAAAATGATATTTTCAATCAATATAAAGAATTCTGTTGTATTATCTTGAATAAAAATTTAATTTTAAATGACTAGATAGATAAGTAAGAGAGAAAGTGAAATCAAGAGAAACAAGTGTGGAATGTTATATGTGTGGCGGAATGCTATATCATCAAGCAAATTTAGAATCTGAGGCAAGTGTTATGCCTTTACCGCAGTTAATTCGAGTTATATAGCAATCTCATTCCACAAACATCTCTACCACCGAATTCAACTTCCAAAGTCGTATATATTGATGAATGTTTAGTTTCAGTTGATTAGAAATGAGGAAAAAATTAAAGAAATATAAAAGCGTAGGACCATGGCTAGACCGGGATTCGAACCTGGAACCTCTGGGTTTGCAGTCAAGCACGCTAACTACTCGACTACAGAGGCGCCAAAGACATATCTGTGTTGGTTAAAAAATAAAAAGGCTTGATAGGAAAAAAATTGATAGTATTGATAGAAGTGAATAGAAAGATATTCACAAGAATATAAAATATCTAGAATATCTGGTTGCTCTCACAGTTTTTATAAACTGATTTCAAAATACCAGTTTGAGTGTTTTTTCACAATTTTAATGGTCCCTCAATTGGTCAGTCACATATGACAAACCATATGCTCTTATTTAAAATCTGCTCTCTAACTTTATCAATTCACACGAAGGCTAATGAAGTTTTAAGTAGACTTAACCTTATTCAGTCACTTCTGCAAAGAATAAATCAAGACTGTCACGTAACATATTTATATATACATATAAATATATTTTTTTTTATCGATAATTAATGAAATTTGTTGTTAATTATCGAAAATTTCTCGATAGTTATTGGAATTTATTGAAAAATTATTGAAATTTAAAGGAACCTTATTCGATAATTATCGAAACTTTCGAAATTCATCTGTAAATTTCAACAATTGTCGGTACATTTGAATAACTATCAATAAATTTTCGAAAGGTACCAATAAACTTAGATAATTTTCGAAATTTATCTATACATTTCAACAATTGTCATTAAATTTCAATAATTATCGATGAATTTTCGATAAATACCGATAAAGTTCAATCATTTTGCATTAAATTTAGATAATTATCGACAACTTTTTGATAATTTTCAACAAATTTCAAAGTTTTTAATCGAAGTTTATCGATAATTATGAAAGATTTTCTACATAAAATATTGAAAAGCAAATTCCCAAAAATGTATCGATAATTAACTATTAATTTCTAAAAAATTTATCGACTTATTGAAAAATTTACTTACTTATTGAAAAATTATCGATAATAATTGAAATTTATCAAAAAATGTATACTTTTCGAAAATTTTATCGATATTTATTCAAATTTATTGAAAATTATCGAAATTTTATATCAAAATTTATCGATAATTATTGAAGAGTTTTCGATATTTTGTTAATTTATCGTTAGTTGTTCGTACACTTTTAGATACTTTATCGAGTATATTCTGTTGCCAAATAGTTTTGAGCTAAATTTTTAGTTCCAAATCTCTAGAATATCGGTCAGTTGGTTATGAATTTATACGGGACAGGTATATGGAACAAGTTTCCAATAAAAGACAGACACACGAGCAATGAAGCTAATAAAAACGTATTTCACTTGATAGAAATAACCTTAAAATCAAATCCCAAATTTAAGAAAATTCTAAAATGTTTTGGTTGGAGATTGGAAAAACAAATTCTTAAAAATGTATCGATAATTAACTAATAATTTCTCAAAAATTTATCGATAGTTAATTAAATTTGTTGATACTTATTGAAAAATTATCGATAATAATTGAAATTTATCGAAAAATTTATACTTTTCGAAAATTTTATCGATATTTATTCAAATTTATTGAAAATTATCGCAATTTTCTATCAAAATTTATTGATAATTATTAAAGAATTTTCGATATTTTGTTAATTTATCGTTAGTTGTTCGTACACTTTAAGATACTTTATCGAGTATATTCTGTTGCCAAATAGTTTTGAGCTAAATTTTTTGTTCCAAATCTCTAGAATATCGGTCAGTTGGTTATGAATTTATACGGGACAGGTATGTGGGACAAATTTCCAATAAGAGACAGACACACGAGCAATGAAGCTAATTAAGACGTATTTCAATGGATAGAAGTTAAACTAATATAAAATCTTTAAAATTTAATTTAAAAAATTGGCTGGAGAATATTTTCCTCAAAAACTTTTCAATGAATTAAAATTTAACTTTCAGACTTTAATAGACATGACTTAAAGAATAGAAAGCAATTTATTATTAACGTTTTTTTTCTCATTCTTTGCGTTTGGTTGAAATTCACGCTAAATAACTTACAACAATATTAAAAAAATTCATTTAAAACATGATTGTTATCACATTTGAAAAAAAAATTTAACAAACTTTCAGAAATAATTAGAAAAATTGAATAACCGTTAAAATTCGACCAAGATATTGACGACGAAATTAAAATATTTGGATTCAAATCAAATTTATTTTCAAATTTCACAATTGATGAATGAATGAAACTTAATTTTTTAAAGAAATTCTTACATTTGGAAAAAACTTAAATTCTACCAATTTAAGAGCACTTTCCCAACCAAAATTAATATTGATCAATGAGCGAATTTTTTCTCAAAAATTTAATTTCTCTCTTAGAAGGTTAGAAACCCCCTCCATTAGATATATCATATATAGGTATATAAATATATACATTCTGCACATCTGTGCAACAGTACCTTTCAAATGATATAAGTTTCATGTATATTGAGTTTTAATTCATACCAAAAAAGCGTACGACAAAGTTTAATGTTCACGTATTAAAATATAATTTTGACGAAATTCAATTTTTATCAAAATGGATAAAAGAACACATTTTATTTTTTTTTTTTTTTTTAATTAACTATTAAGTTAATAAAAAAAGTATTTATTTGAAGGAAATAACTCAATATCTTCAATCAATTCAAGGTCATAGGCCAAAACTTTTTTTAACAAACTCGCTTATTGTACATAATTATATATAAACAAACAAAATCTTAGTCGAATTTCGATACCAGGCGATATTAGCTTTAATAAAAATGATTTAATCTAGTTTTAGTTTTCAAATGTATGACCATATAAATAAGTAATATCTTTAATAAAAAGAAACATGTTCAATTTACAATTTTTAAAACGGTCACTATTTTATAATAACTTATATTTCAAAGCTTGTGTACTTTAAAAACTTTTATAATTTGACCTTAAAACACATTCCACACATCCTTGCCCAATAGCCTAAGCCAACAGCTACAACTTCCATCGCATATAGTTTTGTTTTATTTTGTTTTTTTTTGTAATTTTATTATGGATATAACAAGAATTTATAATGTTTTCCTGATTATGCTGAACTGCAAACACAACAAATGCCGCCGTATGTCATTTGTACGTTAAACAGAGCTTAGCTATTGACATGACGTCGACTCATGTGACGACAACAACAACAACGACAACAACAACAACAGAGACAACGACGACAGAATAAAGTCAGCAGACGACTGGCTGCAGTTTGACTGACATAACGACATAGCAACGTTTTGTAAACGTTTTAAGTCAACATTTTGACCACCGCACTTAAAGCGCACACAAACAATAATATTATTTAAGATTTTCTTAACTAAGACAAGAGTAACCAAGAGTTGTAAAGAATTGAAAATATGACTTCGAATGTCAGAAAACTTGAACGATGGCAGCTAGCTAGGATAAGAGTAGAACATAAATCATAAAAGTTTATTTCAACTAGCACTCATGAGAATGATGATGAATTCATTTGGCCAAGCCAAACATCAAAAATTTTGATAAATCAATTGCATTGCAAAGAATTTAAGAACAAAAGAGGCAGAGCTTATTTAAGAAATTGTTGTATGTTCTGAAAATTTGATAAAATATTAAGATATTTAGAAAATTCCCGTCTGTAGCAATAATAACAGCTAAAAACAAACAAAAGACTTAAGCAACGAACTTAAAAACTTCGACAATCTGCTGTTGAGAGAGTATTAGTGCGTTTGTCAGAGAAATTTGTAGTTTTTGTTATTTTTTACAACCTTTTTAAACAACATCGAAACACATAAAATTTCTTGCTTCAAATTTGCTGACCACCCAGTGCTCCAAAATTTGCCCTCATTTGTTGTATGGCTGAATGAATGAATGAATGCTGCTTAAAGTAATTCAATATTTTATATTTCACTTTATGGACTTTTAAGGAATTAACTCGTTGCATGTTGTTGTTGTTGTTATTGCTCGTATTTTTTTGTAGTTTTATTTTTTTATTTTTTTTATTTTTATGCTTTAGCCTTAAAACTACAAACAATGAAATTCAATGCAATAACTTAACAAATTCAATTGAATTTTAAGTACCTACCTAGAAATTGCGGCCATAACTTCTTTAAGCTGCTGCTGTAGTTATTGGCTTTTTTTAAGCCAAAAGCGATCGATCGACTTGTGTTGGCTTAAGTCAGAGATTTATTTATGCTTAAACTGTCACAATTGAGGCAATTTTTCTGAGGCGGCCCTCACAGCAAACAACAACAAAACGTTAAATATGCGCACAAACTGCTGTTGTTGTTCCTGATGTTGTTGTTATGCTTACTATTGCTGACGGATTTCAATTGTGATTGCAATAAATTCAATTCACAAACAGACAGAATGGTAGCGAAAGCAAAAGAAGCTGCAATTTTAACCAAAAAAAAAACCATACGTTTTAGCTGCTCAAAAGCTTAAATTTGTGGGTGGCAGGGCAGGCACTAAATATTTGATTTATTGGTTCTTAGCTGAAAACCTAGTTTAAGAAAATTGAAAAGCAAGAAAATTAGTTTTTACTTCATTATTAAAAACCAAAAAAAAAAAACAAAAAACAAAGAATCAACAAAAAATCCTGCATGCCACTTAAAGCCATAAACAACAATTTCACGCATTTTCTATAGCTTTCGCATGTTCCATTACAATTTTTATGGCTGTTTAGCAATGTTTGTGCTTTTAAGTGCTTGTATGCATGCGTGAGAGTGTGTAGTTTTTTCCTCTATGTATATGTGTATGTATATTACACATACAACGCTTGTACGCGATCATTATCAGCGACACCAATAAAATGATTGCCAGCTATCGGCAACAACAATCTATACATGTCTGCAAATGTTTGCCGCACAATCGTTTTGCAGACCAGTTCAGTGCAGTTAAGTACAGTACAGTGCAGTGTAGTGCCTTAATGCTGTGCCATACCGCTGCAATACATGCCAGTTCAAGCAGCAGGCCGTTCAGCAATCATAACGTCTGCATAAATAAATAAATTTTTGTTCAAAGCTAGATTTTGTTTTTATCTTTTTTTTTTGTGTTTTTCTTAACTACAGCTACAACTATTGCTCGTACTAGCTGTTAGTTGTTGTTGTTGTTGTTGTTGTTGTAAAGCTTGAGCCTATTTCATGGTATTGAGCATATTGAGTGTGTAGCTGCATCCCATGGGGCGTGTTTGTAAAAATTGTCTGAACACAGTTGGACACACTTGTGGCCATAACGCGCTGAGGCGGCGAGAAAAATTAGCAGAAAAAGCACAACTCATACATTTAAACATTTTCAATAAAAGCATTTGTTGCTTGCATTGCCTTTTTTTTCATTTTTATGCCCCTTTGTAAGAGTTTAACAAGCGACAATCAGGTGTTAAGCAGCATTAGTTTTAGCGAGTTTCGATTAAGACAAAAAAAAAAACAAAATTGATTTATTAAATTTAAAAATAAGTGCTATCAAGAAAATGCTTTGAGCACAGTAAATAGTTTGATTCAAAATTTTAGTACAAGTACAAGTTTTTTTTTTTGAGTGGCTCAGCATTTACTTCAATTAAAGTTTGTTGCTTAAGTCTTTTGTTTTGCGTAGCGATTTTTTTAATAACATAAAATTCTATTTATGGTTTTAATGAAGGTTTCAGTTTTAAGTAAAAAGCTATGCTTAAAATCAGTTTTAAGCATTTTCACGCTTTAAAATATAAATTAAAAAAAAAACAAAAAAATAATGAGACTTAAGCAAAACCTTTGCTTGCTCATTTTCTAGCCACGCACTTGCACTCAAACACAATAACTATGTTTTTTGTTACTTCTCACGAATTGCTCATGAAAGACAACACTTTGGCAACGCATAAATTTTCACAAAAATCCACATGCATTACGTTTAAATCGCAAATAATATATGAAAGAGTTCAACTTCGCATAGTTCATGGTTCAATAGCGTAAAATTTGTACTTTCTGTTATTGCTGTTGTTGTTGTTGTTGTTGTTGTTGTTGCTTTTGTTGTTGTTGTTGCTTTTGTTGTTGTTGTTGTTGTTGTTGTTGTTGTTGTTGTTGTTGTTGTTGTTGTTGTTGTTGTTGTTGTTGTTGTTGTTGTTGTTGTTGTTGTTGTTGTTGTTGTTGTTGTTGTTGTTGGTTTTGTTGTTTTTCACTGCAGTCGAGCATCATTCATTTTGGCTCACCAACATGTACACAGCAGCGCGTTTTGCATTTTTAACATTAAACGTTTGAGCAGATTTACGAGTGCACACAACAGGCAACAACAACAACAACATTGACATACAGCCATATGCTAATGTATCATCTTCATTTGATTGCATATGAAAAACACAAAAACAATAACAACAACAACATGCTGCAGTAGCATTGAAAATTCAAGCGCTTAAAATGAAGTCAAAGGAGCACACTTAAAAGCAAATAAACAACAACAAAATCAATTTAAGTAGAAAACCAGGCAACCTGTGGTTTAGGAATTTTTTTCTATTTTTTTTCAAAACTAAACTGGCTGTAAGTAATGCGCTGCTCATAAAGCTATTCAGTAAAGTTGGGAAAATCTTGTGGGAAAAACTTCGGTTAAGCGAAAAAAATAAGGATATGAAAAAAATTATATTGATTATATATATATTTGTTTTTACTTTTTTTATTTTGATATAGTTTTATAAATATTTTTAATGAAAAAAGTAAAACCAAAAAAAAATTTTGCAAAAAATATTTATATTTTTAAATCAAATTTAAACAGACGAATCAAACATATTATTTTAAAACAACATCATAGCTTTCCATCAATCATAATAAAATACATAAAAATAAAAAATGAAAATAAATAAAAAGCAAAGAAATTCAATAAATTTATTAAAAAAAAAATAAACATTGTTTTATTATTACTTAACTTAATAAAGAAATAAAGTATTAATTTAAAGAAATAAATTAGAATCATTAATTAAATGAGTTATGAATGCTTAAGAACAAAATAATTAATTAATTAAATAATTAAAGAAATGAAATCCTCGCATCCGATTCAACCTAAAAACTGTCTAACATGCATAAGCTTCAATATAAAAATATAAAACAAATATGCCCATTTTTTTTGTCTATTTTTAACAACAAAATCAAATACAAATCAATCCAGCTTTATATAAATACATAAAATTAAAAAAAATATATATCTTTAAATCCCAGTTTTTCAGTGCTAGTTTAACTCTGTTTGAAGTTTAAACTTAGTTTAAACCATGAATGGAGTTTTTCAGTGAACTTTAATCGAAGTTTTAGCTCTCAATGTTGGTAAGTGTAGCTCTAGTTAACTATTGCGAATGAAATATTTTTTCAATCTCCATCCAGGTCTTGTTTTTTTGTTCACTGCTGGTTATATCCATCTGCTTTCATTCAATTATTATTTGTTTAAAGTCTGCAACCAGTGCCAGCAAGTATTCTACTGATTCCGCATTAAAGTTGTTGCATCTTTTGTTATTTTGTACACTCATTTTAAATCACTTTTTTTTCTTATTGGAGCTATTTTATATTTTACTTTCTATTTTATGACAATTTCATAGTGAGCTGTTAGAAATTCTCAGTAACTATTTTTACGTTAGCAAGTTTATGCAATATTATTTATACCTAATCTCTATGTAATTAAACCAGCACTGAAAAACTGAATGCTTAGTTAAGCTCAGATCAATTTTAATCTACGATTAACTAATCTCAAGTTAAAAAAGTTTAAACCAGCTCTAAAAAACTAGCCCTTGAAGTCTCCTTGAATATCACACATAGTCAAAAAATGTCTCATTTTGACTCACATTTGTTTTTCCTTTTAAATATAACTGCAGCTATTTTTAAGCAATCAGCATTGCTTCATATAATTCTCTTAAAACAAAAGACTTAAGACACAAACTTGAATTGCAAAATATTGACAAAAACTTATCTAAATCAATCATTGTTAACATCTTAACAAAGCACACGCAACAGCTGCTTGTTTGAACTAAAAACTTAAAACTTAAAACTTAAAAGAAAAAAAAAAATAATGCTTCTTGCTCACTCAGATGCTGTCACTTTGACAAAAAAAACAAAACTCAGCAAAGACGCAGCTCAGAAATGTGTATAGGTCATAAATAATCTTATTTTGCTCAGCAATTTGTCGCAAAATTTAATTGCATTTTTATTGCTCGAACACGCTGCACGCTGCATACAAAGTAGTTGCTATGCTTTGCTTTTTTTTGTTCATCATCAACTCCCAAAACACCGCCGTTGACCCAATTTAGTAAAGATTTTTTTTTATGCTCCTTAACTTATTTTACGATAACTAAATTAATTCACTTTCCATGATGCTGCAGAGTCGACAGCCACAGTTACAGCGTACTTAACTTAAGATGAACGCGCACAATTTCTTCGCTACGCATTGCGCATGCGCAACATGTGCATTTAATTTTTTTATTTTTTTTTTTAATATATCGTGCAGTTCTGCAATTTTATGTAGCACAAAAACTCATTACAAAAATAATAACTGGTCAACATAAACAAAAAAAAAACACGAAATTTGGCAACAATTTTAAAACAAAAGCAGCAAAAGTGAATCACGAATATAATTATTGACATTTTTACGATTTTCATTAAAAATACTTTAAAAGCCGTTTATTAAAAAAATAAAATAAAACATGTACATAAACGTGTAATTACGTTTATTATTGTCGTTGTTGTTGTTGTTGTTGTAGTTGTAACTACTGATCACGTTGTAAATGGCTCAAAATTATTACTCGTTCATTTAGTTGATGGGCGTGAAGCCTTAAAGCCTCAATAACATTAATCATAATTTTTGGTAATATTTTGTTTGTTGTGGTTGTTATAGTTATCAATTTGAAACAAAATGTTTTCACAAAGAGAGGCAGCAAAGTTGAGTTATAGGTAATACACAATGTTGCTTTATGTCATGTAGTATGGAAAAATTTTATAAAAATATGCTTTTTCTAGATATAAGAAATTCATCTACATGACTTTTTGAACTCATTTTAATATTTAACAATTTAACATCTCTCAGAAAAATAGGAATCTTTTTCATTGCCCAACAAAATCATTTTTCTTTTGGCTTTCGGTCGAAGACATGTGAGTTGAAATGCGTTCATTTTATGGGCACTGTTTTCTTCACTATTTTACCGACACCACACTTTAGCAACACTTCTACATCTTACCGACAACAATTTCAACGCTAAATGATCTTTAATAAAATGTTGCGGTTTGTGCACTCGCTAAAGTGATTGTTATATAAGCAAGGCAAGAAGTTTCAGAAAACTGACTCTGGTGCTACAAACAATGCTGCCATCAGTTTCAGAAAACTGACACTTGGCGCTACAAACAATGCTGCCAATAAGTTGATAATTCAATGTAGTAAAAATGTTTACACAGCACTGAATTAATTTTCTGTTATGAAGATAACTTAATTCCGAAAATTAGTAATAAGCACGTTCATTGATATGAGTGCATAGCTGAAATTTTTAATATGTTTCCAACTGTGTTATTATTAAATCACTTCGGAAATATTTCAGATAATCGAATATGAGTGTTGGCTGGACTGCCAAATATCTTTTAAAGATATTTATTTGTAATTATTCATAATTTGCTGTTCAATCAAATACACATTTGGAACTTAAAACATGAATAAGAAGTATTATTTATGGGTATTTTATCCTTTATTTTACATCTTTCCTTATTTCCTACGACCAACACCAACGGCCTATATGCCATGATAACCAATTTTTTTTTTATTCTCAAAGCCTTTCTTACCATGATATCAGAACATGGGGTGGTTTTTTTGGCAAACTTTAAGACTATTTTTTAGTTCCGCGACCTCTAAGCCACTAACACTGGTAAATATTGTTGGAATTCGAAGGCGACTGTTACTCTTTAACTATAGAAATGAATTTTTTGAACATAGTCCGTGAAATATAATCAATGTAACCGTTGTAATTTTAATAGTGGTTTAATATATAGCTATAGGAATAAAACTTGGTAAATCTACATGTTTCTTCAAACTGAGATGTGTGCACAAAAGGAAATGTAGCATGATTTTTTTAAACAAAAGCATTCTTATTTCATACAATGACTTGTTCGAATCTATATTCTTCATGATTTTATATTAGATAAAAAGCAAAGAAATTTATTGACTTGGTAGTTGAGTGTGTTGAGTGTTAATTTAATAAATTCAAGCTCGTATTCAAGCCCAGATAAAACCAAAATATTTTTATTGTAATATTTTGAAGTGAAACTTCTTTGGCGGCAAGTGAAATTTCAAGGTCTCTTATTCGTGACGCTAGGCTAACGTTTTCAATTCATATTAAAATTTAAAAAAATTATTGCCGCTGCCGAGAATTGAACCATGAACATCGTTGCTTAAGAGCCGGAATCTATTAGGCAAATGATAAATAGTCAAACAAAATGTAATTAAAACTGAACGCGTAACATAGGGGAAGAGTGGCATGAAAGAGCCTAGTTTTGAAAGAGCCATCTTGATTTACGCGGTAGTTTTCATACGAATGCTTCTTAAATTATAATTTTTAAGGTACTATTACAGTGTGTAAAAAATTAAAAATTTTTTTTTGTTTTTTTCTAGAATCTGGTTCCTTAAGGTCTTAAGAATGCGTGTACAAAATTTTAGAAAAAAATATCAAATGAATAAAAAGATATAACATATATTATATTCGCTTTTCGCGTATTATTCATATATTATCGTTCATAGAAGAAAATCTAATCGCGTTTTTCTCGAAACAAGTTTTTTCGAATTGGTTTCTAAGATATCTCGAGTTCTGCTTGATCGATTTCGATGAAACTTGATTTATTGTGATCTTCATAAACTCTGTTAAGCACTCTACCTATAAAAAGCAGAGAAACTTTTATATTTTGTTTTTTACGGCTAAGAATATCTGCCAAAAAGAGGGGTTTTTTGTAAATTTGTTTTTCAACGCATGCCATTTTTTTCGTTTGCTTTATTTTTTTATTTGCGTAGGTAGAGTGCTCAACTACAACCCTTTACTGAAGAATGCACTTTGATTTTTTACTTTCCGACGCCTTGGAAATGCTGGAGTCGAGAAACCAACTTACAACCTTTTTTGAAACACGCCAACTTCAACGACCTCTAGAAAATAAACAACACATACAAAAAAAAAAAAAAACATTTTTTTTAATATCTTCAACTTTAATTGTCCATTATGTAAATAAATTTGAATTGAATAATTTTATAATACTATGTAAAAACATTAATAAAAAAGGTGTTGTTTTTAATAGCTTCACACTGTAATAGTACCTTAAGAAGCAATACTCGCCATATGGCACCCTCGAACATTTGAAAGTTCACTGATAATAAACGTCGATGGTGTATCGTATTTTGGATTTCTTCATCATTAAGTAAGTTTTTCAGAACATTTTATTTGTTTTGTGACGTCTTCACCTGTAAAACTTACAGTAATATTATTATACTATAATTTTATGGATATATTAGGCCTACCAATAACATATTTATTTTGCCGGAAAAATCTTGATTTCATACTAATTTTTGAGGGTATGTTTCTTTGGACAATATGTTTTGAAAGAGCTGGGTTGCGGTGGTATGAAGAAGCGTAAAGGAAGATTAAATTATTTTTGTCAAAAATGTTTTTAAGTGTTTTAAACCTCTTATTTTGTTTTGGAATAGGTCTTATTATTATAGATTTTCTTCAAAGCGATTTAATTTTTTTGCTAAAAATATTTTTAAATTTTTTAACTATTTTTTGTTTTTAGTTTTGAATTTTTTATTTATTTAATTTGTTTTTGTAAAAACAATACTTTATATAATAACAATTTATATTTTTAATAAAATATTCGTTATTTTTCGTGTTAAGTCTTGTAATAAGAAGATGGCTCTTTCAAAACTTTGGTTGGCTCTTTCAAAGCCCATGTGTTATGAAAGAGCCGAATTTCATGTTTTTAATAAATGGCTACAGGTTCAAGAATATTGTTGATTTTGGAAAATATTTCATGGTATTACGTTCATAAATGAATGAGAAAATACTTTTGATACAGGAATTATAATTTTATTAATTATTTTTATATATTTTGTAACTTTTTTAAAACTGGCTCTTTCATGCCACTCTTCCCCTACTGAAAATTACATAATTTACATTAACATTACATTAACATTAACATTACATTATTAACATAACCGTAACATTAATTTTCATCCTACAAGTATGCACGGAAAAAAAACAATAGAAAAATAGCTAAAACAGGAGCAGAACGCGTTCGTGAATATAGAGAGCGAATTAGAGCTCTTAAGAACACAGCCGCAGCTGGGTCTGCAACTAATGATGAAGGTAAGGTGATTGCAACAATGGCTGACTTTCAAAATGCATTTTTACGAAACATCAGTGTATTTTGGTGAATCTACCTATTGAGTACCGATAATAACTGTTATTTTACAATTTTCAAATGAAAAAAATTGTCGAAAGACTCTTTCAAATATACCATTATGTTACAAATGTCCTCAGCCTCACGAATATTAAGTCGCTTTTAAATTTGAAACTGATTCTTTAAAAGTTAATTTCTTGCCTAGTATATTTCGAGGTAAAATAAAAGTTACTTTTGACTTTTATTTTATCGGTGAGATGAAAATAATAATATCAAATTTTTTATCGGTAAAATGACTTGAACAAATATAAATTATCTGATATTTTTGACTGAAAAATAAACGGCAGAAAATAACTGTTATTTTTGCCCAAAAAAAATATAAGGCACAAAAAAACTGTTATTTTTGTCGGAAAAAATAAAAATTAAGAGATAAAAGTTAATATGTGACACTTTCGACAAAAACCATATTCGGTACGGTCCCTGGATGCAAATATTGAATCAACAAATTATTATTCCATTTCGTATTGATTGAATTTCTTTTCAGATACTTTCTCTCTCTATTTCACACTAAAATCTCTCTTATTTCTTACTGTTAAAGAAGTTTCACTTCTGCCACGTGTACGTTGCTACACGCGAGTTTTTTTTTTTAAACAGCAGAGGGAAATGAAGCATGCTATTTTTAAACAAACGCATTCTAATTTCAAACAATGAATTGTTCGGAAATATATTCTTTACAATTTTATATTGGAGTAGAAGCAAAGAAATGCATTGCCTGAGTGGTCAAGTGTTTTGTGTTTATTTTTTTTAAACAACAGAGGAAGAAACAATTTCTGTGTTCATGACTGGGCTTAAAGCTTAAATAATAAATACAAACACCTTTATATGTTTGTTCAAATTTTCTGACAGCTTTTGAGATGAGCTGTTTTTAAATATGTTTTGCTACAGTTAAGTTACCAACAAAACAGTGGAAAAGTGAATAACTGGCATCCGTAGGACGTAGGTTCGTATCCCGTCTGTGTATGTATACAAATATTAATTCAATTATTGTTATTCGAATTTCAATTCCAATCTATGATTCAATTTCTGCTCGAACAGAAACAAACTTTGAAATAAGTTTGTTTAACTTCTCAAAACAAAATTATGGTGTTTTTTAAACAAGAAAAGCTTTAATGAATCAAAAAATTCTTTCAATAAATTATTTCTTGTTTGTCTTTTTCAAGACATAAATTCTTGTTTCAAGCAAGTCTTTGCACGAAATAAGAATATTCACTTAACTCAAGCACAAACTTGCTTGAAACAACTCAAAATCGTGCTCGATGCTTTTTCAAACATGTTTTGTTTTAGTTGAAACTTGAATTTGTTTGATTTTTTTTTCTAAGTGTACGGATTATGACTTTCATCCGTTCATGGACATGCAACCCATACAACCAGCAAAAATTAAAACTCTATGAGTACGTTTCTATTTGAGCTACAGATTTCAAACTCCTCCTTCCACACACGGACAAGGCCCACTTCCCACATCTATTTAAAAAAGTAGATTTATGATATTTCATAGTCGGGCGAGACCGAGTTAGATTCTAATTCGTAAAAGTTTTACTTATTTTCGTAAAAATTAAATCTAATCGGATCACAGACAGAAAAAACGCAGCTAATGAAAGCACTGTACTTGGTTCAGAACTATGCTGCTATAATGTAAGCAAAAAATTTACCAATAGGCTCGAGACACAAACCTTTTACATGAATACACAAACCTTCACATAAGGTTAGAGTAGAAGAAACATAAATTTTGTTGTTGCAAAAGTGAGAAAAGGTTATATTCCAAGATGTTGCGCACAAGTTTCAAAGTAGCGTTGTTTAACCTTCTTAACCCTATCACCGCCGCGAGTGCCATATGGCACCTCAAAATGCCAACAAGTTTGAAACATATTTTCTAATTTCTTCGCACCCACACACACATTTTTGTCGCGATTATATGGCACTCGTGTACTGGGGCGGTTGGTGGTCTGTGGCGGTAAAATGTGATGATAGAGTTTTCTTTCTGGGAGGTCTAGTAGTAAACCCTGAAAATTTCACCCTGATTAAAGTGCTCTTAACAAAAAAATATGGCAAGTATAATTTCAGTTTGGATAAAAAATCAAAAATTTTTAAAAACTTAACTATAAAAAATAAATTCTAGTTCGAGTAGAACTTTAGATATCGTGGAAAATAGTTTGAAAAACATGATTGTTCAGAAAACGCGTTTATCGATTTCATTGACGAGCAATTTATTAAAAAGATGGATTTCTATGTTATGAGATAACTTTTTTCTCCAATCATTATTTGCCAAATTGATTTGGTAACATATTCCAAACATCATAAGCTATAGATATATAAAAACAAATTTAGTTTTTTGGTCAAGCTTCTTGAGAACCTGCGCTTAATTATATTAATTATTGAATGACTTTAAGGATTCATGCTTGAGTTCATTGTTGAATTGAATTATAAATTAGTCATTAATGCTGATATTTTTTTCTAAACCAAAAAATGAACGAATCATGAGCACATTCCGTTTGCTAACAAAGCAATACGAGTTCGTTTTCATTTCGAGTTTGTTTAATTAAGAGATTACAAAGTTGAGCAGTTGAGCAAAATAATCCTTGCAACACAATTCTGATAAGAAATTATCAATGTTCAATTCTTTTACAATAAATTCAGCATCTTTGTGTAAATATTTTAAATTCACGAAAGTTATTTTATTGAAAAACTTGCATTTGATTCGACCGTCCTTCAATAATAGTGAGTGAAGATCATGCGGTTGAAATATTCATTATTATTTAATTAATTAATTTACTGTTGAACTTCATTGTAATAATTCTAGGATTGAGATTTTTCAAGACAAAACCATTTTTAACATAACTGAAAATACTTCAAGTTTATTGTTATAAACGATATAACCGTAGCTGTTTGTGAAATGGTGTTATGTATATGTATACCAGAGGTGGAAATTGCAAACTTGAATTTGTTTAACCAATATTGTTTACTAAATATTTTTTCTATTTGACAATAAAAAATATTTGATTTTGATGAGATAAAGTTTCATCACACAATGAATCTGCTATGAAATATTTGAAAATTTATCGATTTTAAAAAGGAAATAAATATCAAACAGTATTTTTTTTTTAAGAATTAGAAACTTAAATAAACAATATTTTTTTTAAGAATTATAAACTTAAATAAACAAATTTAACTGCCACAATTTTATAACTCAAGTATTTTTTTTATTTTTATAACTTTTATTTTTTATTTATATTAATTTGAACATGCTTGTTTGATTATTGGATATAAAAATAATTGTTTGAACTTAACACAAATAATAAAAGGCAGACATAATAATTTTCCACTAACAATTAAAATTTAAAAACAAAATAATTAAAGCGTGTTGCATGAAAATGATCAATAATTCACAGTTAAATTCTTTTTAAACAAAATTAGAGGCATAAATTTAACTAATATATTTTGCTATAAAATTTTACTATAACAATAATAAACTATTTAAAAAAAAATAAAAATTCTCAAAAGTAGTGTTTGAAACTAACATAATGAAATGTTTTGTCAAACTTTTTGTTGATTTCAGTTTTCTTGGCGCTGAAATGACTGCAAGGATTGTGCTCGGATAAATCGTTTTCGTGTATTCTCAGCCTTACTTGCACAACAGCAACTTGAATAACAGCTAGTACATGTGTCTAAAATATATATATTTTTTTTTTGTCACAACAAAACATATGTGCTGATAAGTGCCGGCCGGTCTGCAGTATAGTTTTCAGTCTTATTGCTCTGCCATGACCAAAATGATTATCAAATTAAAGCCATGTTCTGTGGTTTCCTCGTTTTCAGACTGCAAACCTCAGTCAAATCACAGTTAATCAAAATAACGAATGCTAATTTTAGTTTGCTCTTCGACATTGTTCCTTTAGCTGTGGCTGTGTTTCTTGCATTTCGTTGAGCCAATTTTGATGCTCCTCCCAGGACATGCAGCTATGATATTCAGCAGCTATTTTGATTGCTGCTGGATTTTTGTTGAATATACTTTTGATGGTCTTCAGCAATTTTTTCAAACCCTCTTTTGGCAGAAAAACGTGCTTCTTAAGCAACATGTTGTTTGCGTGTTTAACTGTTGCAGACATTTTTAGTATTTATGCTATTAAAAATAAAAGACTTAAGAAACAAACTTGCTAACCTTAGAGCTGCAAGGAAGCAAATGATGTCCTATGCTTGTTGTATTCCACTTTTATACCCATTTTGGCTGAGAAATGATATACAAATTTTTCTCTGCTTTTCTCTTGCATTTTTTTCATGTTGTTGCACTTTGATTTTCTCTCTGGGTTCTTACCGGTAGAAACATAATTTAATGTTATTTTGCAGGTAGTTTTTGGAATTTTCCAACAGTTATTTAGTTTTTCGGACAAATATATTTATGTTACATGCTGGCTTCTTTGAAATCCTTTATTGTTGCACAGTTGTCATTAAAAAAACTATTTTTGCACTTAAAGTTTTAACCTTGAGCTCTACTTTAAGGATGCACTTTTATGCAGAGATGGCGTTTAAGGCTATAATATTTTCCTTCTTTTTATGTTGCATTATATTATTTTTTATCAAATGAGTAAACATGCATAACATTCTAGTAACTTCTCAAGGCGTTATTAAATTAAGTAAATATTTTCCACAATTTATTTTTTGTATCGTATAAAAGAATAATATAAAATTCACAAAATATTCATGCAAATAAATTGGTCGGGACTGTTTTAAAATATTAATTTTTTTAAGTAAATATAATTTTATCACACTTTTTTTTGAAAACTATGCACTATAATTTAGGCCGTCTATCGGCATTATAATACAGTGCGTCAAAACGACAACTTTTATTATTTGTGGAGCTTTGATTTTATTTTCATACTCTGTATGAATTTCTAAGCGAAATTGCCCTATCAGCTTATTGGCTGACTGGTCTATGTTCAGAGTTATGAGTTCTGAAAGACCCAATTAATGTCAATAATTTCGAGACACAATTGCAAAAAACCGGTAACTTATATACAAGTAATATCTGAGGAGCAACTTCAGATAAAACTAAGAAGAACATTTTTGATAGATACTTCAAACTTGTATCTCCTCTAATAAATGGCGTTTCTGACAGTTTAAGATGCTTCACTTATAAGAAACACCTTTTTTAAGGCAAGAATGCAGCAACCTATGAAATGTTCAGTGAGCTTTGCTATGAAATGTTCATTTTCAAAAAACAATATGTATGCTCAGACTACTCTAAGCCTTCAGAGGTCTTTTTCTAAAATTAAGATAATTTAAGTAAGATTTCTGGACATTATTACTCTTTTTAACATTTTTCTTTGAACATATTTGACATTGGCAAAGATCAAGCATTAGAAGTTATGGAAATATTTCTCTTAGTTTTATCTCAAGTTTGTTCTCAGACCTCACTTTCCTTGAAGCAACCCTTTTCTTATAATTTTTTGCCGAAATTAAAGTCATCTATTGGATGGCACAGGTCGCATAGCTCTTAACCAAGACCAGCCAGCCTACAAGTGTGCAGGTCAATTTTGGTTTGGAAATCATGTTGATTATATAAATAATATGAAGGCTCCGTTACTATTAACCATTGGTCATTGGCAATGTCAAGCATGTCCTGGTGTATCTGCATTAAAAATTTGACTTAATCTAAATCATTTAAGCATTTTATAGAATATTGAAAAGATAAATTTTAAAATGTTAGTTATGACATTTTGATATGTTTCAATAAATATCTTTTTCTATTTAGCATTAAATTTATTTCTATGTTGTTTGCCATGCAAGAAGCTCTTCGATATTAATTTTTCAAAAAACACGTTCGCTTCTTAAGTCTTTTGTTTGCCATGTGATTGTCTTACATGTATGTATATTTTTTTATTATTCTGAATTGTTTATAACTGCTAAAAAAAAAATTATTAAAATTTTATTTTATTTTATTAACAGAGACGCAGTCGGAGTAGCGGCCGACGAAACCATGGTCTAGGTCTCATGCTCGGCTTGTTCTGCAAACATTGTTGCTATTTGGCAACCTGTTTGGCTTCATAAATTATTTGGCATCAAGCTCTAAATATAATTCTTGAAAAATATTTTTTTTAAGAATTATAAACTGAAATAAACAAATATTATGCTACAATTTTTATAATTCAATTATTTAAATTATTTGAAATAAAAATATATTTTAAAAAAATTCAAATTTTCAAAATTCAAAACAAAAAATTTTTATAAATTAAATTCATTTTAATAACGAAAATTTTTGTCAAAAATGGATGGTTTTGAAATTTTTTTTCAAAAATAAATCATGAAAAGTTCTTTTTAGACTTTTTACATATCATAGAATTTTCCATGGTATTTTTTAATAAAAAATAATAGATGATTTAAATCTAGCATCTATTTATTTTTTAAATACAAATTTATTAAATAAAATTATAGATTTAAAAAAAAATTATTTTCAAAAAATAATTTCATTTAAAAAATAAAATTTATGAAAAAATGAATAGTTTTTGAAATTTTATAGCAAATATCATGGAAAATTCTATGAAGTTTAAATTGAATTTTATATTTCTAGTTAATATTTAATAAAAATAGGATTTCAATCTACCATCTATTCAAACATCTTAACAGTCAAAATATTTCTGTGTCGACAAGGAATAACCGCTAAAGTCGAGTTAGGACAAAGTGAGGTTATTACCTTCATTACGGTTATTCGCAATGAAATACACTAGTATGCAAAATTTTTCTGGTTGTACCTAGAAATTAAATGTTTGAGGCCATCAAATTTAAACAGCAAAAGTCAAGGTACCCTGATATAAGGAAGCAATTTTAATCTTAAAAATGCTCTTCTGAAATTTTGAAATTCAGTTTAGCTGTTATTCCTTGTCGACACAGATTTGTCTGCAGCATTTCAAAGGCTTGCTTAACACTTGTAGTAAAGAACTTAAACAGAAAGCAACAATTTGTTACAGTGCAGCAGTTCTTGCATTAGAAAAACATCATTATTTAAATCAATTTAGTCACAGCTACCTGCACTTCTTATCAAAATTTTCTTAAAATACTTATCTATCCCTTTTGTATAAATTTCTGGCAATTTGAAACTAACTGCCATTCAACATCCATCTAAACCAAAAACTGATAAAGATTTTGAGTAAAAAGTCATATCGTTTTTTTTTTTTTTGTTTTCTTATAAACATAATATTTATTTATTTATTTACAATAAATTCATTATTATAATTATTTACAAATTATACCTTATATCAATAACTTAAATGAAAATTATTAAAGCAAAACAAACAAACCGGAAGACAATGATTCTCTTAAAATTATGCCTAAAACTATGCTATAACTAAAAATTGTTTATGAATAAAACTAAAATTAAGAAAAAAATGTACAGCACACCTAAGCTAAAGTTTCTGGAAGACATTGATTTATAATTAAATTGAACTAAATTTTGATTTTATATAATAAGTTGCCAAAAATAAATTCAAAAAAAAAAAAATTTCGTTACATATAAAAATTCACATTGTATAAGTTTCTAAGTTGCTATCACATTTTAAAGTTACCAGTATTTGAAGATAATTCAAATTTTAAAGCTCATCAGTTACATGTTGTTGCACAACGTTTACTCAGCCTGGTTGTTTCATTTTCGCCTTCAGTTGTTGCCGCTGCAGTGGCCCAAAAAGTGTTTGTCGGGTCAGAAACAGCTTCTCTTCGACCATTGCACTCAGCTCCAGAGCAAATCCAGTCATCATAAATATTGTGGTTTTTTTTTAGGCTGCAGCTAAGTTGTTGTTTTTGTATCTGCAGCCAGTTTACCGCTACTCACTAGGTTGGGGTCTCGCTGCTGACATTCCTGTGAGTTGTTCTAACTTCAAACAGCCTTCAAGAGATGTCTTTTGCGCACTCTTAACTAGCGATGTTTTAAATATTACTAATAATTTACTACATTTTTTCTTCTTCTATTAAAGCCAACGTGTTTTAAAGTACTGGCAGATCCTTTGGATCTGCTAGCGGTAGACAAGCGAGTTGTTTTCACTCGCACGGATGCACTTGCAGTGTATGATTTTTCCAAAATTGTGCAAGGTTTATATACGTTTGAAAACAACCCTTACTGAGTTGACTGTGCTGACCAAAACTAGGTAGTTTCTGCCATTTTTCATTTCATTGTAGTTGTATTTCAACTTGTTGCTTGCCTGCGCAGGAGTTTTTCGGAATTTCAGAATTTTTTTATCTTTCATTGCGGCGTAGTTAAGGGTGGATTTTTAGCTACGCTCATTGTTATACTTCTGCAACGCAAGTCATGGAATGATTTAAGGTTATTTTGTGTTGACGCTATTTCCTGGCTTTTGCGTTGACTCCATGGGTAGTCGTGGCCTTTACTTTGATTTCTCAGAGACTGCATTTTTCGTTCTGTAACTGTACCATCTCTTTATTGAAGACGTTTTGCTGTTTGTTGCACTTTCTTCATAGCTATTCAATGTTAATATTTATAACACATAAAATTTTATGATGAATTTTCTAACAAACCATTTAAAATTGATGTGGCGTCTATGGCTTGAGTTGTTTTATAATCAATAGTTTTCTGAGAACTTTAGTTTTTGGAACGTGCTCAAGTTTGTATATGGCACGAGATTTTGAAGATAGTTGAAATATGTATGCTTCATGGTAGTGTTTCTGTACATTTTTCAATTTTTTGTGACATAAAAAAGACATTATAATAAAAAATATATTTCATTTACTTATTTTCAGTTCTATTTATTACTTATTTCCAAGCTAGCAAATTTTTCATATGTTAAATTATTTTTTTATTATAGGAGTGGTGAGCTTTGCGTCGTCATGTGTTTAATTTTATGCTATTTTTATTTGGTAACAGATAAAGTTAACATAAATACCAGCCCAAAGGTCATATAGTTCGAAGGCTTATAATAATACCAACAAAAATTTTAAATTCATTAAGTCCTTAAAATACGTACGAAGTTAAAACAGTTCAAAATATAATACAATTTAATAGTTGTATGACAAAAAATACACAAAATTTTTAAGACTCCATCAATAACCGCTAGTCCACCGTTATTAACAATCAGTTTTTGTATTGTTTTTGGCAAAGAATTTCGTACTATATTTCTTAAAATTTTTACCACAAAAATCCTTTATTTTTATTTATTTATTTTTTTAGTGCTTCATTTTCCTTTTTATTTTTGAAATTTTTATATCCAAGTCTTTGGTTTTGATCTACCCAGAGATTTTCGATTGGTTTCAGGTCGGGCGACTGGTTTGGTCACTCTAGAACTTTCACATTGTGTTGTTGAAAACACTTGCTCAGTAACTTTAAAGAGTGTTTCGGGTCATTATCTTGCCTAAAGACCTAACGAAGCGGCATGTTCTCTTTAGTAAATGTCAGCATCACGTCTTGGAGAATAATCTTATAAATAAATTTGCTCATTTTGTCCTTAATAAGGTGAATAGCACAAAATCCATGCCAGAAAAAGCAGCCCTAAATTATTCTAGTGAAACGCCACCACGCTTGATTGTGTTTTCTGTGTAGAGGGGGTAAAATTTTTAAATTGATAAGTGCAAAAGCGCTGGCCTGATTTCTTTTCCTTTAGGTCTAAAATTTAAATGCATTAAATTTGGCGCCGATCCAATTGTGTTTGATGAATCCGTAAACAGTAAATAGTATCCAATTTAATGTTTTTAAGTAAAAACCTTAAATTTTGGATTTCTTCACGTTTTTTTGTTAACTGAATGGACTTTATTTACAGAAAATCTGCTTTTTTGTTGAAATTAATTCTGCATACAATAATACTTCCTCCAAAATTGATAAAAAACTATTTTTTTTTAAGATCTTGAAAATATACAGGGTTCTTAAAATTTTTTATTTTATTATTTTTTAAAAAGATTTTTTGAAAGACGGACATGTTTTTCTATAAGCTTATCACCACCTGAAGAACTAACTCATATAGATCTTTGACAAATTCATCAGCAAATTGGCTGTGTTTAAATTAACAAAGACACAGAGAAGCATATTTTCTTTTAAGAAAAGGTACCCTGCAGAAAAATGGACCAGATTTAGAATAGTTATGTACTAGTTGCAAAAAGGGCTAGTAATGGTTTCACTACAATACACATTTGCATTTGATGAACTGACGCTTTTTACTGGTTGATGTCATAAGAATAGACAATTGTCCCCATAAACTTTCGTTTTTTCCTCCATCTGTACGAGTTCCATTATTAATAGTTCTAAAGTGGTCCGTTTTGATACAGTCCAAAATGGGGTCATTTCTAAGCCTTATTTGGAATATGGGTACGTACAATAAAACTAATTAAATTATTGTATATAATTTTAGCTGTATATTTACCATTTACCATTTTCATTGAAAATATTTCGAAAATTAAAAAAAAAGTTTGAAATCTAAATGAAGAAAACGAGCCATTAGTTTTGAACACGTTTTGAGCTTATCTGTTTTTTGATTTGGTGTGTGCCTGCTGAAAAGAAAAACTAAGAATATAAAAAATAAATTCAAACTGTTCTTTGATGAGCGTCTTTTGTACTAGTTCGCAGCTAACTCCAATTTCGCTAGAAATAAACTAGTTAGTTTTTCCAATTATCTCCAAAATAACTGATGGGTATTGATATAGATAAAATGTTAAAAGAGAAACAAATACAAAAAATTGCTTTGAAAAATTTGAAATTACTCGAAGCTGTTGATATAATAAAAGATTATTATCTGTTAAACAGTGAAAACTTACAATCAAATTCAAAGCATAATAATGAGAAAAATGTAAAGAAAATTTACAAATCCTCAAAAAAAAAATTATTTTACAAAAACATTATAAAAAATATTAGGTAAATCGATATATAGTCAAATTTATAGTCATATAACAAATATATAGTCATTTCAACATTACAAAAGACTTAAAGGTTATAACACTGATATACCACAAATTTGTTATCGGTTTTAAGCAATAATAATTTAAATTCAAATTTGTGTTTTGTATATAAAAAAAATCGAAAACTACGGTTTCTTTCCTATATAACCCTAATTAGAACTTGTGGTCGTTTCCGGGTCCATTAAGCGTTGTCGGATTGGCTTAAAATTTCATATATTTCAGTTTTAGACCTAAAGGAAAAAGAATCAACCCACCGCTCGACAAAATTTTCATATGTAAATATAAGGACACCCTAATGCTTATATATATCGTGGAATAAAAGGTGGAGAAACTTACTGTTCAAAACACATATGGGCATCTCCCAAAAAAGGTCCACGAAAAGTGAAGAAAAACATTAAGATAAAGTACTCAAACAGCTTTTAGCTTTATTTGTTTTTTTATTTTGATTAGTATTACTGCTATGTCACTTGAATTCAACTTATTATGATGTATTTTTATTAATATTTATAATGAACATCTTTACTGTATTTTACTACTGTGGAAAAATTTTTCGCGTCCATGATGTCGCGTCCGTATTCGTGCTATATCTATTTAAAAAAAGATAAGAGATTATTCTTATATTTCATGAGTCTACGAAGAATAGTTATACTTTGACCTCCATTAACATGTATATTGTATTAAAAAAAAAGTTCTCAAAATTAGCTAAATTTTGCATATTTCTATACGAGCTTAAAAAACTTATATTTTTTGTCGCGTCCGTTCCATTAAATGATTGCTTATTACTTTGTACTAATTTGTACTAAATCTCGACAATATTTTTAAAAAATGTAGCACTCTTTCGTCGCGTTAGAACACTTAAATACATATCGGCTCATTTTGTTTCTTTCTTGTTTTTCGAGTAATTAAAACCGTGCGAATGTCGCGTCCGTACCACTAGGAGATGCCCATATGTAAAGTTTCTCAAAGGTTCAACCAGCCTCATCTGAAGAAATAAGAATAGAAATAAAATGTATTGAAAAACAATACCAAACATGCCAGGCTTGTTTACAGTCCTAAAAAAACAGCGGCATCTTTTTAAGTTTAATGCTCAAAATTAACTCTAAATAGCCAACATTTTAGCACTTAAGCGATTTTCATAGCATTCAATACGATTAGCCGCCTAGACGAAAAACAAGCCAAGCAACAAATTTGAACATTTGCTCAAGTAAGGTAAATAATAACAATATTTTTTCCTCATGTAGTGAGCCTAAAAGTCCTCAAAATATCCCAACAAAATATGAACAGCAAACTGAAGTTGACTGACAAAAAGATAAAAATAATAGCCGCAAAATATGTTAAAAAGTCTTAAAAGATCTCTGTCATCTTTAAGCAGCGGTCAAGCGCTAATAAAGCATTATTTGTTATTGAAGCCAAAAATTAAAAGTCAACAAATTTCAGCTTGTCTTTTATATTTACTGCAAATATTTATTCTGTTGCTGCAGTAAATAATAACAACAATACATATGGTAGCAGAACAGCAGTAGCGAGTACAGCAGCAACGCCTTTGCATTATTAGCGAAACACTTGAAATATCTAATATTTAATTAAAAACAGCTGCAAAGGTTTTGATTTTAACATAAAAACTATTAAGGGGGTACCCATTGGCCTTTTTTGAAATCGACTTTTTTATAGTTTTGTATTTTAGTAAAAGATTAGTTTAAGATTCTAAGAAAAAAAATTTCATGGAAAAACTCCTCCGGGTTCAAAAGTTTCAGCCGGATTAGTGAGAGCGTATTTTTATTTTTTCTTTGCTTTTTTCTTTGTTCACAAACTTTGAACGCGTTTATCTCGAAACCATGTTTTTCGTACTGGTTGCGGCACTAGCGGGTTAATTTTTCGAAGAAATTTTTGTTTTGTTTGTATTTTTTTACACTTGATTCGCAGCACGAGCGGGTTCATTTTTTGACGATTTTTTTTTTGTATTTTTTTAAACTTGATTCGTTATCGTAGGACACGATCTTTTTTTAATTTTTTTTTTTTTTTTGATTTTTTTATGAATTTTTAAAGTCAATATTTTTTCAAAAAAACACACTTTCAAATTTGGAACATCACCTAAAATTTAAAAAAATTTTAAAAAAATATCCTATCATACGATAACTAATTTTGTTAAGATTTAAAAAAGTAATTTTTTTTCCAGATCGGACAATTTTTCCGACTCCCAGCGATACAACCACGAGGCCCCATTTTTTTCTCTGCCGCCAGTTTGGAGCTCTATAAAACCATGTTGGAGTGAAAAATTTATTTTTTTGAATTTTTTTCTTGTAATTTGAAAAAGCTGCTGTCATACGATAACCAATTTTGTCAAGATTTAAAAAAGTAATTTTTTTTCCAGATCGGACAATTTTTGCGACTCCCAGCGATACAACCACGAGGCCCCATTTTTTTCTCTGCCGCCAGTTTGGAGCTCTATAAAACCATGTTGGAGTGAAAAATTAATTATTTTTGAATTTTTTTCTTGTAATTTGAAAAAGCTGCTGTCATACGATAACCAATTTTGTCAACATTTAAAAAAGTAATTTTTTTTCCAGATCGGACAATTTTTGCGACTCCCAGCGATACAACCACGAGGCCCCATTTTTTTCTCTGCCGCCAGTTTGGAACTCTATAAAACCATGTTGGAGTGAAAAATTTATTTTTTGGAATTTTTTTTCTTGTAATTTGTTCAATTTTCTGCAATACTAAAAAAAAATTTTGAAAAATGTTTGTTTTTGACTGAGTTATGAATTTTTAAAAAAAAAGTGTGTTTTCTCTGCCACGAATGTTATGTCCCACCTTAAGTAAATGTTCACAAGATGTTTGCCTAAAGCATGCATGTCTAAGAATTTTGCAGCTTGTGACTTTTTGAGACTTAGTTTAAAGAGGCATGAAATAAGTTTGAAATATCAGCACGATATGCAGAAATCATTACAAAATAGCTGAGCATGACAATTTTCAACCTTATATTATTGAATAGCTTGAATAACTAAAGAAAAATTCTAACTCCAAAATATGTACTTCAAATAAAATTGTTGAACGTGTTAATGAACAAATAGCTAGCGTAATAATTGAATTTTCTGCACTAACGTGGTCGAGCATGCAACCAAGGTCAGCCATAACATAGTTCAAACTAACATGGTAACAGGACACCCATACAATTATGTCATTCAGAAGGTGCAACAATTTAATTAAAACAACATTTAGAACAGAGTTATAACAATAAAATTAGCAGTAAAATTGCAAATTTCACGGCAAGATAATGAAGAACAGTGCTAAGATTAAATTGAAAAAATTTGTTAACTCTCATCAACAAGACAAAGCAATCTTTTGATTTCTCTGGAATTTGTTGACTTATCTTAAATTGGCGCAGCACAACGCATAAAGCAGGTTAAACAGCTGGAACGAACCAAAGCACAGTTTGTCAAAAAGACGAGCAAATGCTCGTCTTAAAATAATACAAATTCACACAAACGGAACAAATTGATTACGAGCAGCAAAGTTACCGAAAAGTTGTTTTTTTTTTCAAAGGACTCAAGTGACAATAAGAAAAATCATTTCTGTGCTGAAACCATGAGTCGGCGCAAAAGTATAACAATATTCAAGCGTTACAAATTGTGACAGCAAACAATAGCGAACTATCGGCAGCAACTACCGCTGAGCTCAGGCGCACACGCAAGGATGCTAGGCAGCACAATAGAGAAGCTAAATTTTCGTGCATAAAAAGCAGCAATGATATTTCTCGTTGTCTCTTCTTGCTCTTTAGAGACATCGTAAATCTGTCTTAAGCGATTCGTAATGCTTGATTTTACTTGTTTATTTTTCTGCTCAATAAACATGCAAACTCAATGTCCTGTTACCTTTGCTATACTTATGTTCCTTTTCCTGTTGGAATACGTTACGCTGCATTAAGCTACATTGTCACTTGATTCATTTGGTAGAAACCAACTTTTCGTTTGTCCAGCAATTGATTTGTTCCGTATCTATGAATTTCAATTATTTAATACTGAGATTCATTCGTTCTTTTTGCCAAACTTTTCTTAACAGCGTTACAGCTGTTTGGTGTACTTTATGTGATGTGTTATGGTTATTTCTGAAAAGTCAACAAATTTCTGAGAAATCAAAAGAAATGTTTAATGTTGTTGGTAAAAAATTTTTACTGGGTTCACAGTTACTCATTATACTGGCATGAAATTGGCGATTTTCCTGTTAATTTTATTGTTATAACTTTGTTGTTAATGTTGCTTTAATTAAATTGTTGGCTCTGCAGTTTTAAAAGTAAAATGTTCTTTTTATGCTGTTAATGTTTATTTTGTCCTTGGTTGCATGCTTCGTTTTGGGAAGAAAGCATTGTATGATCATTTTAATAATGCCCAAAATTATAACTAAACACCTGAGTTATATTCAACAAAGATTTTAAATAAAAACTTAGTTAAAAAATTTACTTAACCCTTTTAATGGATTTGTCCATTATATTGGACACATCAGAAAATAGTTTTTGTGTTTTTTTTCTAATGTGTTTTTTAAAATTAAATAGGTTGGTACTATGAAAAGAAATTGTACCAATATGACAAAAATAAATTTAGAGATTATGTGCCCAACAGAAGTTTTAAATTTTTTATTTCGCATGTTCATAAATGTTGCAAAAAGAAAGTGGTTACAAAGCATAATTTTTTTTATAATATAATAAATAGCGCATTTGCATTGGTCTCCGGTTGTTTTAGTTCAAGGTAAGAACACCTAAATAATATCATACAACCTTTGAAAATTGTGTTCATTATATTGGACAGCCTGGAAAAAGCTACGCAGCGCATATCAGAGGGATGTTTTTTTTTATCTTTGTATGACCTAAATGCTGGCAATATTACCTCAAAAAATTTTTCTACGATTATTTAAGCAAAGCCATTGAAAGGGTTAAGGCTGGCAGGAACTTTTGAATAAAAAAAAAAATAGGAGAAGCTTGGACAAAAATAATTGAACAATTTAAAAATCTCTTCAATTTAAAAATAAAAGAAAATTTATTGGAAAATAATTTTTTTTTTATATAAAAATGGCGCCGGAACAACGTTTTCTGGTGTGCGTTCAGGATATCCCAAAATTTTCTCAACTGATCAAGATGAAAATAGACATTTATTTTTGATAATGTTTACAACAGTTTTAAAAATAAGCTTTAAAATTTTTTATTTCAAAATAAAACAAATAACGATAGAAAAATTCCTTTTTTTTCAAATCGAATTAATCATTAAATATCACTTAAGTAAAAATTTGACATCAACCATATCAAAGAAAACTATTTAAAAAATAACAAAATTTTAATCTGGTATGTTTCAGAAGATCCTGACAGACGCTTCATTGTAAGGAGTGAAAAAAGGTCATTCGCGGGAATCAAGAATATCGTCGCCATCTTTACTTTTTCAAAAAAAAAAAAAATACAAACAAAAATTGTATTTTTCAATAAAATTTCTTTTAGTTCTAGAAGTTTTTGAATTGCTTCATTAATTTTTTTCTATCCGAAAACCTTGTCCAAACTTTGCTATTTTTTCTTGTTTCTAATGGACTCGCCTTAAGGAGGGACATCGCGGCAAAGAAAACAGACCTTTTTAAAAATTCATAACTCAAGTCAAAAACAAACATTTTTCCAAATTTTTTTTATTATTGTTGAGAATTGAACAAATTACTTAATTGAACATGAATAATTAAGAATAAAAATTAAAACAAAAGACATTTTTTACTCAAACATGATTTATAGAGCTCCAAACTGGCGGTAGAGTAAAAAACGGGGCCTCGTGGTTGCAGCGCTTGTAGTCGCAAAAAATGTCCGATCTGGAAAAAAATTCCTTTTTTAAATCTTAACAAAATTGGTTATCGTATGACAGCAGCTTTTTGAACATTTTTTTTTATTTTTGGGGATGTTCCAAATTTGAAAGTGTGTTTTTTCAAAAAAAATATTGACTTTAAAAATTCATAAAAAATCGAAAAAAACTTTAAAAAAGGCTCGTGTCATACGAAAGCGAATCAAGTTTAAAAAATACAAAAAAAAAAAAATCGTCAAAAAATGAACCCGCTCGTGCCGCAACCAGTTCGAAAAAGATGGTTTCGAGATAAACGCGTTCTAAGTTTGTGAACTAAGAAAAATGCAAGGAAAATTAAAAATGCGCTCTCACTAATCCAGCTGTAACTTTTGAACCCGTAAGAATTTTTCCATGAAATTTTTGTTCTTAGAATTTTTAGAATATTAACTAAAATACAAAACTATAAAAAAATTAAATTTAAAAAACGGCCAATGTCATGTCCCTCCTTAAATGAAGTGTGTTCAGTAAAAAGTAAATAAGAAAATTTCTTCAAATATGCGTTTGACATAATTTTTGAGCTCCCAAAGCTATATTGAATTAGTTAATCTCGCTTTTTTTCGTTTATCTAGCAAGCTTCTTTATGGCAATTTTCTTAAAACTTTTCAACAAAAATTTTAAGAAAATATTTAAAAAAGCAATCAATCATTGCGGGTTAAAATCATGGTTTGATGAAAAATTTGTTTGTAAAATTTTACTACAAATCATTTTGAACAAGATTTACTGCAGCCTGAACCAACAAAAATATTTATGTATAATTAGCAAAAATTTTATGTAAATTTATACAAAAGCTTTGGTAGTTTGATGCCTGATAAATTTTTTTGTAGCCCAACAAAGTTTTATTAGTTGATCTTACGCATTTTTTATAAGTGATAAATCATCAATTTATTAACAGATTCAGACAAGTTACTTGTATAATTTTTTTGATGAAAAATAAATATAAATAAAAATAAATAATGAAATAAATTATAAAAGTAAACTTGTATAATTTTTTTCGATTAAAATTGTATAATTTTTTTTCGATGAAAATCATACAAGTAACTTGTATAGTTATTTTCGTTGAAAATTTAAAAATATAAATTTTAGATTTTTTAATTGTATGCTTGCAAATTTGCACCTCAAGTTGAGCTGCCGAAATATTTTTCTCAGCATGTTACTTTGACTTCTTAGCGCACAAAAGACTTCCTTTGCTTAACATAGATTTGCACAACAGGATATTTTTCTGACTATATAATGATGAATGCATGCCTTTGAGATACTCAATTGTTGCTAATATCAATAAGATCGTCAACTACTGCCGACTACTGCCAATAACAAAGGAAGAAGGCATTGCTTTGATCAGCTTGGCTGCCACCTTCGTTCTTTAGTTATGTTGCTGTGCGAGGACACCAGAAATATTACGCTTCAATATGGCTAGAAGACCACCCAATCGATTTGTTTCGCATGCTTACAACTGTATTGAATGTTACAATTTATATTTGTTTAAAATTTTATGGTACGGGATATGCTATTCGCTTTGGTGCTATTAGTGGTTATTTTTAAAATTTCAATTATGTTCTCTTCTAAATTTTTGGATATAAAATTTTTTATATAAAAGAACTTTTGTATATTTTATATTTTTATATAAAAGCATTTTAATGAAACTATTCTAATTTTAATCAATTTATCAGCAAACATAAAATAATTTAAAGTTTTTGCAGTCATCATAAATGACTTTTATGGATATATATTCATGTGTGAAAAAACTTTTAAAATCATAAATCAATGTTTGCATGATTTTTATTAAAATACCTGTTACGGGTGTTATGAGTACTCATTTCAAAATCTGACTTCACTCTGAATATTTGTGAAATTCAGCCAAACTACAATTAATAAAAACAAAAAACTACCGTCAATTCAGTACTATTCGACGATTAGCCCTGCATTAAAAAATATAGAAATACGTTTCATAAAATTTTTTATTAAATATTTTAATGTGTGGCGGGTGTCACACATATTGTGACGGGTGTTACTAGAGAAAAATTGTTTATATGATAAAGTAGTCGAGCTGCATTACTAAAATAAATTTTTTTATTTTTTTCAGTTAATATATTAACAAAAACAAAACTTTTTTATTTTTGTTATAGTCGAAAATATAAAAGAATTCAATGAAATAGAATTTAAATATTTTTTCGTCTTATTACAAGAACTTCCTTTATTGTATTGATATCTAAAATTCTATATATATTTTATTGATATCTAAAATTTCTAAAATTCTGCAATTTCTTACAATTAATATATATTAATAATTTTAAAAATTACAGGTTATTTTTATTAAATAAAAACTTGAAAAAACTCTTAGAAAAATAAATTTCAGAATTAATTTAATTAAACATCTAATCCGAAAACGTACGATCATAGTAAATTTAATGAGTAAAATTTTGTAATTTTTTAAATTTTTGTAAAAATCGGGGTCTTCACTTTTTTTGAAATTTGTAGTTAAATGTATTCATTTGAGTGTAGCTCGCAAGCTATTGATCGAACAGAGACGACAGTAGCACCACTGGAAAGGCCATTTGCTCAGCTTGGGATATAGCCACCACCTGATTTTTTACAAAATCGGATTCTTCACCTTTTTTTTAAGGAAATATCAGAAAATTCTAAGGTAAAGATTAGTTATATTTTGTACCCTTTTCATTACGCTATTTTCAATAAATTTATGTATTCACAAAGAATCAAGTGTTAACTTACTTTTTAACAAACAGCTTTATTTTCTTTTTATCCAAAACACTTCAATTTAAAAAAATTATCATTTATCATATTTTGAATAAAAAAACACATTCAGTCATCCTAAATAAATGAGACCAACTGGCAAAGCGGCACATGAGCCGTTGTTACCAAGTGTCAAATGCAACACATGTGCGCAAATTAGTAACGCTCATCATTGTCCTCCTACTACTTCTTCTTCTTCTCCTTTGCCTGCGCTGACACACGATCCATTTTCAAAATTAATGTGCTCTGCTCATGTGTTTGATCAACGCTTAGTTGCTCTGTTCAACATGTTCAACTATTTCTATTAATTTGTTACGCTTTTTTGTAATCTTCTCATTTTTACTTTTCTATTATATTTGCTAGCCTTATTATCCTGTCCTGCAGGACTTAACAATTTTTCATGCCTACTGATTTCTTATAGCTACAACAGTTTTTACTGATCTTTCGTTCTGGTGAGGCCGAATTGATTCGTTCCAATTCGTTGCCATTGATTGGTTATTCTGCGTGTTCCAGATGTTTAAGCAAGAAATTTTGATTTACTCGCTACGTTTATATGCGGCTTGTTACAATGCATGCATGACTCTTGAAAAGTAAGCCATTTGTTGATCCTTGTGTGCAAAGAGAATGAGATGCTAGCTGGCTGCTGATCTAGCGCGAAAATACGTTTTCAATGTGGCAGTAGATAAATATTTGTTGAAGAAAATTTCATGGAACTAATAGGTGTGGAATTCGATTTAGAAACTGAATTGCACTTAGTTATAAAAATACTATTAAAGAAATTAAATATGTTGAAATACAAATAGAATTAATTGATTTTAATGGCACAGCTGTTGTTAAAAGAAAATTCAACGGACTCGGGGCAACTCGAAAAGTTTGGCAACATTTCCAAAATCACAAATAAAACTCCCTATATTTTCACTTCAGCCTAATAAACATATCAAGATGAAGCTATCACAGAATGTGCTGTAGTCTGAGTATAAACAGTATCCTTGTTTAATAAAATATAATAATGATCAAGGGAGGAAAAATGTTTCTATATTATTATGTAAATACTATTTAAGCGTTTTTTTTTTAATTAAGACGTTAAAGCAATATATTCAGAAAATCAAAATTTCAAATGTCTAGACAAAGGTAACTAAGGTTAGGCTAGGTAAGGTGTCCGACTCGCGCTATTAGTTGTCCCATTGTGCTGCCGTATAATCAAATTTAGACCTTATTGTTAATTATCTCGCTCTTCATAAAACCATTTTATAGATTTAATAAATCTGTAGATTTGGTTTGACTTGGTTTTCGAACTTGCTGCTAGTGAGTATAGAAATGGTTGTCCCAGGATGAGTAGTTTCCTTGTGCTTAAGGCAGGGCAGCTGCAAAGGAGATACTCTAAGCTTTATTTTTATTCACACTTGTAACAGCTTCAGTATTGATTGTTGGCTTCAATGCCCAGCTGGAGAGCAATGAGAGGTGCATCCTTTTCAGGGTTTAAGTTGCTTTCAGCAAAACAGCGAAAGCAAAGCAAAAGCAAAGCAAAAGCAGCAGCATTAAAATTAATTTGTTTTACTGAGTAGTGCTACGAAAGCAAAATAACTTATTTTATTGCTTTGCTTATAATTTTGCTTTACTAATTTGTCACAGCACTACGACAGCAGCAGTTATTAAGCAGCTATGCATCGTTTTGCTTTCGGAACTTATTTCGTTTCGTTTGGCATTCGTAATTAATTTTTCGTCGTTTCTATGCTTCGTTTCAAAGACTCATGTCTATTGGCATGTTTTTTTATAATATGTACACTTGTGCGCAGTCGCGTATACTTTGAAAAACTTTCGGTAGCACTACCGCAGCAAAATGTTCGTTTCAATTCGATTTCAATCCTCAGCAAAACGAAGCTAAGCAAACGAATTGCTGCTTTCGTAGTGCTGCGACAAATAAGAAAAGCAAAATGAAAAGCAAAGCAAAACAATAATTTCTGAAGCTTTCGTAGCACTACGCAGTTAATCAACTTATTTTTAATGCTGCTGCTTTGGCTGCATGTTGCTATTCGGTTTTCAATGAGCACAGCAAAGTAAAAGCAGAAGCAACTGAAGTTTTTTAAGTTTTTTAAATGTTGGTCCGGTCCTTTTAGACTGAATGTTGTTCTGACTGTATTGCATGAAATGAGGTTATCCATACTCTATTG
The DNA here is from genome assembly GCA_958299015.1 of Tetanocera ferruginea. Classification (NCBI taxonomy): domain Eukaryota; kingdom Metazoa; phylum Arthropoda; class Insecta; order Diptera; family Sciomyzidae; genus Tetanocera; species Tetanocera ferruginea. The sequence continues at coordinate 1,702,338 of OY282644.1, forward strand.
GAGTTTTAAAATAACTAAGAAAATACCAACCCTTTCCTTCTCTGGAAGAATGGCGATGGCCGTGGCCGTTCCCTTCTTAGCCAGTATCACCATGTGTTCTTTGTTTCTGCTGAACTTCTGCCCAGATTTTCTTAGTATCAGGGCTGTGATGGCTGCGACTTCTTTAATAATTAAGTCTAGAGGAAGCAGATGTAGACATGATGTTGACATTTAGTGCATTAAGAGGTATAGAGCAAAAAGCTGATGTGATGTTAAGTTCTGCACTTCTCTGCATCGTGTTTAGTTTATTCTGGATTGAAAGCTTTAAAGTGAGCGCGTACCAGACTATTCCGTAGAATAGTATCTCCGTAGTAGCTCCATAGAGTAGTATTGTTCTAGTCGTCGAAGCTTCAGAATGGGTGTTTTGTATTTCCTTGTGAAGAGAACTAGTCTGTGAAGAGACTAGAGAACACTGACTATTCAGATCCGTCATGGCCGAGGTTAAACGTTGCTAAAGGCTCCTGCTATGTCCAGTAATGCTTCAATACTGTACTCTTTAGTTTCTAGGGCGCGTTGATCGTGTAATAGTCTCAAATGATTTATAGTTTATCTTAAATAGACTGCAATAAGGGGGGTCTTTCTAGGGGTTTTTGTAAGAAAGAGTCGTTTGGACTGGCATGTGAGGTTTCGCTACGTTGAGTAAAAAAATACTACTTTAATATCTTTCGACGAAGAGAGTACGTAGTTCAACTACGTAAAGTCCAAGCCGGCAGCCGGCGAAAAGTGTTTGTAACCAAGGTATGATGTGTCGGAGGGTAAAAATTAATTGCGCCGGCACTATACCATCAGGGTCTGGCGATTTGAATGGCTGGGAAGTCTTCTCACCAGTTTATGAACCAGTTGTGAAGGGAATTCTGAGAATGATATGATTGTTTTATCGTGCTAGTTGTGCTACCAGGAAATTGAATACTCACTTGAGTATCCACTGGGATAAGTTGGTTTAGGGATTCCAGACTCGAATATGTGCATGAGCCATTATCTTTTAAAGTAAAAGCATAAAAAATAGTTTGGTGCAAATGGTCCCAGTAAACCCAAATAAAGGTCAAAAATTCTAATCTTAAAAGGTGGATCGTGATTTTATTTTGGGTCGACATTTTAATTCGACATGTTCTTTTATTTCAGGGCCACAAAAAGCTTTTAATGACCCGGGTTATATTTTTCCTCTGAACATTTTTTTTTTTTGTGCCTCATACTTTTTTGCCTCTTACTTTGATTTCTCTCGACGAATTTATCTTTTGAGTTTTAAACTATCCTTGTCTTATCGATTCCTAAACTTATCTTGAGTTCAAAACTAAAACTTTGGTAAATTAAAACTAAACCATAACTTACCGTTCATTTTCAGAATTTATAAAACATCTAATATTGGATATTTGAACACATTTCATGTTAAGGTTATATCAAGAACTTAACAATTACTTTTATTTTACTTTGTTTACATTTTCTTATTTTAAGTTCCACTCTATAAAATCCATTTCCTATTCCCTTGCCCCACTAAAGGGCAAGTCTTTGTGACTTCTTTCAGTTAAAGTTGGCGCTTAAAACAAATCAGCTATTAATCTAAATTTAATGATACCTTATGGCACCTTTAAAACCCAAAACGAACCTTAACAAAATTTTAATGTGCATTTTAAGGAGAATCAAAGACAGCCTTTTTAAAAAAGTTCAACATGCTCAAATATTGACACTTCACATCAAAGCGGCAAACAAGCACGGCGCTTGTTTTAACAGCGGACGCATCAAACGTAAGAAAACACATCCTTTTGACAGCCAATTGAGCCGACATTAAACGCTAATGTCGTAGCTAATTTTGAAAAACCAAGCAAGATTGAAAGAACATATTGATGTTTATTTAACGAACAGAAGGTAATCGAATCACGATTTGAGGCTAACACTAAATTAGCGACCTTAAAAAATACACTGACTGTCAGGCAAGCCTACGTTGCGGTAAAGGATAAAGAATGAAAACTTCAATTTAGATTTATTTAAAGCAACTGTTCAACATCTTCGAGCTCAGACGCACCGACGAGCAACAAACCTGGCGAGGCACACGTGTTAATGGGATTGCCTTTGATGTGTGTATAGAATAAAAGCCGCATATGATGAGGTCCTAAATGCCCACACTTGGCTACCCGCATGCATGATTATGATTAGAGTGGGCGATGATATGGGAAAAATTATGCTGCCACTCAGTATTGAGCGGCCAATTTCAAAGCCAAAAACTATGTGCTGCACTGCAAATCTGCAGCAGCATAAGCCGAAGCCGAAGCCAAACACGAACACACTGACGACGAGTGAAATTAAACACCGCATCTCATGAATTCTAACAGGACACTCAGCACAGACTCATTATTGTTATTGAACGATTATGCTGACAAAAGGATTTTCGGTACATTTTATTTCTTGTTTCGCCTTTGTTTTTTCTTTCATTTTCTCTTTGAAAATCAAGCAAGCATTGCGAAGACCACCAAATAGAATGAATTTTCCGCTTTGATGCTGCCGTAACGAGCATTCGAGGTATTGTGTGCCTTAATCACACCAGGTGACGCTGCCATGTTTAACACTGTAGCTGAGAAATATTACAGCAAACTAGACAGGATATGAATGCAGAAGATAATGCAAGGAAAGTGCACAACTATTGCGGCAGTTTTTTTTTTTGCACACAAATATTGCCGAGAGCTCAGAGAAGTGACAGGAAATTTAAGACATTTTTGAGGGAAAAATTGTAGGTTTGTTGCAACGATTTAATCCCCAGAGAGATTTCAGAGTGAAGATGTGACATATTTTCAATTAACTCTAGCTTATTTTTATGAAACATGTGCAGTTTTTAAAAAAAATGAACTATTTTCTAAAAGTTATTTTTAGTACTTTGGAAGATGACAATAAAATAAATAAATCTGTCTTTGAAAACTTTTTTGTTTTTCATCAAAGTATAATAAAATAAAAAGCATTAGAAAGTCGGAATTGTCAAAAAAACACTGCGTCAAAAAACACTGCAATAGAGCTACAAAACGATACGTAGAATTTTTTGTATTGATTTTGACAATTTCGACTCTGAGAGGGAGAGAATTTTCAGCCATGTTTGTTTCATTATTTTTTATAATCGTTTTTATAAACATTTATATGATTTAAAATTGTTCTCTTAATTTTGATGTTACTTAAAAACTGTCCTTTTATGATTTTTCAAACCACTCATCATCTAGTTATCCGTTTCTTAGTTCCATTTCAGTATTCGTCAAATTTTAAGCCAGTATCTGCCGGTGTTCAAAGTCCTTTGCATATAATACATGCTCATTAAGGATAAGTGTTCATGCATGCTTTGCTATATTTTCAAATTACACTTCATTGTTATCCTTGCTGAGTAAAATCCTATTGCTTTGTTTTGACCTAGTTAATTGTATTGCATTGAAGTGTAATTTAGAGTTGAAGGCAGCATTATTTGGGATTTACTGTTTAGATGGACATGCATACCACACACTCAAATTTCAATTAATTGTTTTAAGGCCAATGGAAATAAAGTCAACGCATGCCTGAACACTGATCTGAAGTAAAGATATTTATAGGATATATCGTTCACAATAAGTAACAGATGTATTTTTAGGCTTTTATGGGAGAAATCAGCTGTCGTTGGTATTGTTCTTTAACTTAAGAAGCACAAAACTGAAGTTAGTTTCGACTTATACCGTATATGATGAGCTCACTAGCTTGTGAATTTTAATGAGTAAAAATAAAACTCAAAAATTATTCTTCAAAATTATTAAATTAAACTACTCTACGATGAACTCACTAGATTCATTAGCAGAGGTAGCCAGGGGCAGGGGTACCCCAGGGCAGGGTACCACAGGTAGAAGTGATCTCTCCTCTACTATGGCATTTAGGTGCAGATGTCATAATAAACGCGGATGACGTGTTGGTAATGGTATCTGGGCTGTTTCAGTCCACACTCGGTTAGATTTTGAAGAGAGCTTTAGAAAAGCTAAATAAATGAGCATACAGGTGTAGGAACTGATACTATTCACCACCAAAACCAAGTTGCAACATTTTTTTTTTACCCAAATTAAAGGACCAAAAACTCTAACTATTCAACAGTGTGAAATATCTAAGAGTTGTATTCAAAGCTCCATTGGAAGGTAAACATAGGGAAAAGGCACGTTAGTGTGTCCACATATAAAATTAATTTGTTGCTCAAACTTTTTTAAAGCTTATGGGATAAAGTATTTTTGAGATTTTTTTTTTCAAATTTTTTGTAAGAGGTAATTTTCCCTAAAAATCATGTTTTCGGAGATTTTTCGAATTTCCAGCATAAGCTGGACAATAACAGACATTTTCTCAGTCTCTGAGTAATCTTTTTGAAAAAAAAAAATGTTCAAACTTTGCTCTTATGTACATAAACAAGAAATTTTGGCAATTTTTTTAATATTTTGGGTGACATATATTTAATTTTTTGGTAAAATTTCCGTAAACTTTTTAAAAAAACTCTTCATAACTTTACAAAATATCATTAAAATTAAAAAATTAAATGATGCAGTTAGAAATTCAAAAGTTGTTTGCAATTTGAAAAAAGAAATTTGGATTTTATTGCCTAAACAATTGGAATACCATTTAACAAATATTCAATTTTGTCGCTTCATAAAAATAATACTACACTGAGAAAAAAGCATACTAAATTCAAAGAAAATTTTACTTGTTTAACCCATTTACTCCCACTGTACTCGCTTGGGTACAGAACAATGTTTTAGTTATTTGCACTGCTGTTTTGCTGTTTGCGCATTTATCCATTGAACTTCTGTTTGTATGTATTCTTTGACACATTGTTTACATACTTGTTGCTATTTCTATGGAAAAAAATGGATAACGGTAATTTGCGATCGCGTTTTTATTTTTTTTTTTTAATTTTTTTTTTCTATATTTTTGTAATGCTTTAATCGTTATCAATACAAAAAAATGAAAAAACATTTATATTTTCGGTTTTAAAATGGCTTGGGAATAAATGGGTTAAGCGCCAAGGATTTTTTTTTTCATTTCAAATGGAAATTTTTCTTTGAAAGAAATACTTAAATAATGTTTGAAAAAAGGTGAATTTTAGAAAAAAAATAAAATAAAGTTAATTAAAAAAACTTATTTTTGCAACAAAACTTAAGATTTGTCAAATCAAAATTAATGAATTTTAAAAACAAAACGAACTAGCATTCAACCAAGAAATTTTTATTTCAAATCAAAATATAATTATTGCTAAAAAAAATACAGTATATATTAACATTAAAAAACAAACGACTTCTAATAAGAAAACAAACTTTTGTAACAAAGTTCACTATTTTTAAACCAAAAAGGAAAAAATCATAAAAATAAAAGGCTTTAGTCTTGAGTGAAAATATATAGTTTTATTATTTAAGAATTTGTTGCTAGCACCTTTTTTTAATTTTTTGATTATATTAATATATATTACAAATAAATCAAATAAAATCTAATTCAATTCTTTAATTTATTTTAATTTAATTAACGTTTTTAATTTTATTTAAAAAATTATTATATATAAGAAAAGAAGGACACTTGATTTTTTTCTACCAATTCATGTAAAGAAGAAACAAAATAGAATCAAGTTGGACTTATGTTTTTTTTTCAGAAACAAGTCGTGACTTGTAATGTAGACTTTTTCAGCGTTTAAGTTAGAATTTTTACAGGATATGAAGTTTAAGATGAGCTCTTTTGCCAAGAAAATGTCATAAGTTTTTAATATGCTTGCCATTGGTATGGAATTAATTTTGTTAATCGAGTTCGAAAGAAAAACATATCTTTATATATTTAAAGACAAGCGTCCTGCTCCGTGGTCTTTATCGCTCAAACTGTTCATAGTAGTTGTTTGCTATGCTTTTAAAAACATGTTCAGCCTGAATCAGAACCTGTTGAGCTCATACAACCAAATATTGCTTAAACTGTTAACTGTCAGCCTAAAAGTATGCACACAAAATTTATTTGATATTTATCAGTATGGACACATTGACAACGACTGGAACAAAACAACATTTGAGGTGAATGTAAAAATATTGTCGTATAGGCCGCTACTTGATTATTTTGAATACGACCTGTCGTATGACGGGCTTCTATACTAAATAGTTTCATAATAAAACCTTTTTTTCATAATAAACCTTATCTGAAAATAGCGTGTAATTTATTTTTGGATACATAACTAATAAGTAAGTTTTGACAAAAGTTTTGCAAGTTAATGCCTTTTAATTCGTAATTGATGGCAGCACTTGCTTTTTGACTGCAGAATTTTCATTATTGTTTTTATGTAAATTAAACTTTTAAATTATATGTATTTGAAAGCGTTTTATGAAAAGCATTGATAAGGTTATATATATTTTTAATAAAACAGTTATTCAAAATTTTTAAACAAAGAAATTTGTACTTTTAAATTGAAATTCTTCGTTTATATAAACAAATGAACATACTTTTGTTTCAAAATACATTATCTTTATTACTTAAGAAACTTCAGATTTTTCTTGTCTTCAGAAGTCTTGTGTTCTTTAATTGTAAAGTTTAACTTTTTCTGAGTGTAGTTAAAGCAATTGTGTAGTTTAAAGCAATTAACTGAACATATAGAAAAAAATAGGATTTAAAATTTTGAAATCTTTTGTTAAAGCCACCCAAGCGTTTTCTTTGGAAAAAAATAAATATTTCCCTCAACTGTTTGCGCCGCTAATGGTACGTGTTCTAAGCGTGTTGCTTCAGCGAGTTGTCTTTGTTATGGTTGCCTGAGTCAACATGGCGCTATAGGCACATGTTTTAAGTTACGTTATACTAACGTGACTAAGGCAAAAGGTCAGTTTTAAGTGGTTTTCGTAGAGACCATTTAAGCTCACATTCAAAGCGGCGACATTGACAACAATGTTACTCTTCTGGGAAAAATCCTCAAAAATTCTAACGAACATGTTATAAATAATAAAACAGAATTAAAAAAAAATAAAAATGTCTTTTGTTTTATGCGTTGATGGATAATTATTGTGATAACTGTGATTTATGTAAAAAAAAATGTAAAAACATTTAAGACGTTCGTAGTATGAGGAAAAGTATGGCTTTGAAAATGGTCAGCAAATATTTAAGAAATTCTACTTAACAACAACTGAAGAGACAGTTTAGTCTTGTATGACATTTCTCGACCAGGTGTTCGCCATAGGGAAAGTAGCCATTGTGAGTGTTTTCTTGTTGACTAAAACAATGCATCAAAATTTGTAACAACTCGGCACAAGTGTTTGTTATGAATGACAAATCTGTGGAGAACTAATTTTAAGTTGAATGAAAATTTTACGCCTTCTGGCCTTAAACAAAGAAGCGTGTGCAAGAACCAACTAAACTGCGTACAAAAGCTTTAGCTTCACACTTGAACAGCTGCACTCAAATAGCAAAGAATGAAAATTTTTGTCCACTCTAAGCAACATATAAAACTAAAGGACACACCAACAACCAACTAAAAAAAGCATAAAATTAGTTTCATTCATAGCAGAGGTATTGCAAGATTTTTATGAATAACTTTAGGCATAACAAAATGCGTTTCTCTAAAAGACAATAAAAAGCATTGAAATACTTTACAACTAGCTACAAACAACAATAGGTAAAGGATGAGCAAGCCAAATAAAATTTGCGCATTGTTTGCAACAATTTGACATGCAATTCAAACTCAAGTTGAAAACAACTTAAAAACGAGTACCTAGAACAATAACAGCACCGCAAGCAGGCACATTGAGTGTATTCCCAGCGGAGGTCCTGGCTAAGCATTAGCACGGCATAACTGAAAAACTAAACAATTTTCTTTCAACTGCGCTCAGGCGCATATCCCGCGCATTGTTGCATTTCAATGGAAAATAGAGAAAAGCATAAAAGCCTTGCAGGATATACATTACACTTCAAATCCTAATTCAATTGTTGCTCTAACAATTTTATACAATTTAAATTGCAAGAACAGGAAATGACTTGAATGGCCAACTATGCAATATGGCGGCAAGAATCTTTGTAAATTGTGGCTTGTATGACTAGGAGTTGTTTGGCTGCTTGACCAAGATGCGCCCCGATCAACGCTGTCAGGATACTGGCCAATAAAAGTATGCATTACATTTTTCTGTTAATGTGGATTTTTTTTTCGTGCGCAACAAATGGCATCAACAATAATAGATATTTTTAAGATTATTTGGGTATTTTGTGTTGTGAAAATTTTTAAATCGTTATAAAAGAGTTTTTTAATGAAAAGCAATTGAAATTGCTTACATTTTGAGTTTCAAGTTCTGGGCACAGGAAGTTCTTTGTCATAGATAAGTGACACTCGACTGTTGCATGACGAATTTTATTAGCTGCAGTCAACTGGCCAAGTAATAAAGGTGAAGAACAATGACAACAGGATGTTAGCATGAAATTCTAAGAATTTAAAAAGTTATTGAAAATTTATAATTGTGTTGTGAATGTTTAAAGATTTTTAAACAAAACTAACTGTTGAATTTTAAAAATTTAATCTTCCATTTAATATTATTGACGCTCAAATTTTCTTAGCAAAAGAAAGATTTAATGAACAATTTTTAATTAAAAAAATGTTCATCATTTGTTTTAAACATTATTCATAATTTGAATAGAGAAAACATACTAAAAAGTAGATTTCAAATATAAACATTGCTAGAGAATTGAAGATACATATTTTTGAATTTTGCAATATTGACATCGGATTCGTTTTCGGTGACTCTAAAAACCAAAATCTCCTTTTGAGGAATTTCAGAAAAATGCCTACTGCTTGAACTTTTTGTTTTTACCTATTTGGTAATATTAAATGAACGATAATCCTATATATTAATACCCAAACACAAAGCTTACACTAATTTTCTCAATTTAAACTTATATTATTTAAAAATATCTGTAACTAGCTGTTCAGAATATATATGGAAATGATATATCTGATGGAGGAGTTCCCAACCTTTTAAGAGAGAAATAAAATGTTTGTAAAAAAATATGAAATTTGGTTGATAGACAGCTTTTCAGTTGGTTGAATTTGGGTTTTTCTCAAAAGTAAAATTTTTCTCAAAAACATTAGTTCTATGCATGCATTAATCTTATAATTTTTAAAAAAAGATATTTTGAATTCAAAATTTTGATTTCTCTTGTTAATATCTTAGTCAAATTTTAACGATTTTTCAATTTTGCTAATTATTTTTAAAAGTTGGTTAAATTTTCTTTCAAATTTAATAACAATCGCTTTTTAATAAATTTTTAATAAATTTTCATAATATTGTCGTAAGTTGTTTAGCGTGTACTTCAACCAAATGCCAAGAGAGAAAAAAAACTGTCTCACATTGAATGTTCTGAATTTGGTAGCCAATATCTCTGCCATTTTTTAAAACATTTCATTTATTTCTTTTTTGTATTTAAGTCTTATCAGTTAGCTTAGAAAAATTTATGAAAATTTTACCGTTTCTTTTATTTTTGTATTAAAATTATTCCTCTTAAAAAGAGATCACAAAATTTGATCTTTTGTCTAAATTTGGGGAAAAATTATTTTTGTTATAAAAAGAGAAAAACTAAACATTTTTATTAACACTAAATTATTTATTTTGTATTAACACTAAATTAATAAACTCTTCATGCCATCAAAAAATCAAGTCTACCTAGCCTTCTCTCTTCACTTACTTTGTTATGATTTTTTTGACAAAATTAAATTTTATTTGTTTAAAATGTTGTTTTTCTGTTTTTAAAAAAATTAATAAAATTCCAAAGGAATTTATTTAAAGGAAATAACTTTATGTCAGCAATCAATTTAAATTTTTAGCCTTGAACTTATTATAGCAGTCTTAATAATTACAAAAATATACCCAACAAAAAAAGTGCTTCCAAAGAAAGTTAAGTGGAAGGGAAAGTCGTGAGTTCCATCCGTTCTACTTTCATACCAAGAGGCATACTTTTAACATATGCATTTAATTGGGAGGAATGCTTTCCTTACTCTACTCTAAAGTGCTTCTAGAATATTTTAATAGAAAATTTCCTAATGGATACCTAATACCTAATGGATTCTATTAGGTATTTTCCAGGAAAACTTAAAAAAGGCACTCCATGATTCAGAAGACATAAGAGACAATGCTTCTTAGAAAATACTTAACCATTGCCTTGCAATAGTATGCCATGAAAGCATTTTTGGAAGCTATTTAAATAGCCTTTTAGAAGTATATGAGAATGCTTCCTGAAAGCACTTTTTGATAAGGCTGAGTAGAAAAAAAATGTGGCTGTGTACTAGTAAGTGTTAATTACACTATAATATTTTTTTTAAATTTCGAAGAGGACCCTATTTTGGATGTGTGGATTCGAACTGCATCATTAGTTTTCTTTGTTTAAAGATTAAAAGGCTTTCACATTATCTTAAAAACTTACTTAGGTGATCAAGCAACTCTACAAAAAAACTATATAAAAGATGGCAGCTGTTTTTTGCTAAACTGTGCAATTGTCCTTCTTATTGCCAACAATAAAATGCAATAATTCAGTTATATGAGTTCTAATATCATAAAAGAGACTCACAAACGTAGCCTGGTTTTGCTTTATATTAAAAAAGAAAATTCTTTTTATATATTATCAACTCAAATTCAATGATTGAGGCAGAAAAACTAAACGCTAGCTAATAAACACAATTAAACGAGTCATAAATTCTTTGGAAATGTCCTTTTTGTTGCATACAATATCGAAAACTAATGCAACTGGACAACAATAAAAAATCAATTTTAAAAAATTTGGAAAATAACAAAAAAGTCGTTAGAGATATTTAATGGCTTTGATTGTTCGGCTATAATAATGGTTGTTCAGTTTTGAGCTAGTTATTGTTATCAGATGTTGTTGTGTTGCTTGTTCTTTTGAGTTTTTGCATTGTTCAATAACTTTTTTTTCAAATGTGAATGTTTTTTCTAGTTGAAATTTTTATTGTTAATTGTTGGCCAAGTGTTTGAAGTGTATAAACTGCGAGCTGCATTTATTAAAAGGACCTTTAAGACTTATTGTTCGTCCGGGTGGCTGTTAAATGATTTTCCACTTCTTATTGAATTCGGGTGTTTGGCATGTGAGAACATTTTTTTAAGTTCGTATATGAACAAGCAAGCTGATATGACAGTGGTGGCGTTCAAAATTTTATAAAAAATAATTTTATGTCTAAGAAAAATACCCATATTTATATAATACATCATCGGTCCCATAACCCTAAAAGGTTATTTATGTATGCGCGCGCATACATACTAAAAACATTTAAAAGAAATAAAACCACCACAAATTTTATGAATAAAATTTAAAGATTATTTATTCCTTTTATGAATAAAGTAATGGAAAAAAGCTATTTCCCAAAAACTCAGGTCAATTGGTTAAGGTTTAATATCTGTTTTACTAAATTTAATTTTGAATTTGTATGCGCGCGCATACAAAGGACCGATGAGGGTTAAGAAAAGCAGGTGTTTAGGCAAATATTTTGAGGTCATCATCATAACCTAAAAAAAAAATATTAAAATTAAAGGGCTACAATGGTTTAAGAAAATAGTCAAACGATTGTTTTGAATTTTTGAATTGGAAATATGTTTTTTATGGCTTTTTTATTAAATAGGTTACAAACATTTTCTATTTTGAGTTGATTTTCTGAATTCAAATTTAAGTTTTTTTAAAACTTTCGCCATTTAATTATTTTTAAGTAAAATTATTCTGCTTCATATGATAAATTCTTCAATAGTCTAATATTTTTGATAATCTAGTCAACCGAAATCATAGCAACTGTCATTTTCTACAAAATTTCTAAAAAAATTAAACAAAAATGCATGCATGACCAAAATATTGGCCAAAAACTGTACATGCAATTTTTGTAAAATAATATTTGATAAAAATGATAAGAAAATGTTTAAAAATAAAATTTTTTTTAAATGAAAAAAATGAAAAAAAAATTTTTAAAAATAAAATTTTTTATAAATCAAAAAATAATGAAAAAAAAAATGTTTACAAATAAAACTCATAGCAACAGATGTAGGGAATATTTTTTTTAAATTAAATTCACTTTTTCAATTTTAAGTTATTTCTTTTTTAATACAAAAAACGCAAAAATATTTTATAAAAATATTTCATTTTCTTCGCCACCACTATAGCACCCGCACCTTTGACGTTATGCATTTCTTTGCACGCTCACCGAACAAATGCACAGCAGGACGAATTTAATTATGTCTCATACACTCGTTATTTAAGTGTATCCTTTTCAGAACTTTCAAGTGTGACAAAGCCACCATTTAACAAAATTTCATTCATTTGTTTGTGATTTCTTTAGAATTTTTTTTACTTTAACGCTTCATTGCTTTGTCATACACTCTTCGTATTTGAGCAATTTTAAAACCATTTTAGGGATAATTAATGTGATATGCCTAACTAAAATTGGTTTATTGTTCGCATGTTTTTCCACCAGTCAGTCATTGAAATCCTTTTCACGCTGCATGTGCAACAATTCATTAAAAATATTTTCCATTGAACGGATGAAATTGCTTTTTTTCTCTCTTAACAAAGAAACTTTAAATTTGTCAAAAGACTTTTGGCTATAAAATCAATTTGATGCAATTCATGGAAGATTGTTGATATAAATCGTTTCAAAATCGATGTTGTTTCAAAAAAGGACATATGCTAAAGTTATATTTTCCTTGCTTCAAGATGAATTTTTGGCGGTAAAGTAGCATCATTTAAGCACTTCGCCTTGACTAACATACCTAGTCCTTGAAAAATCAACTCATTTAATAAAATGGCAACATACTGCCACACTTATTACCTTAACCTTCGCTTGAGTGTTTAAATGCTGCAGCTCTTGAAACAATTAGCTAGCAAAATTGTTGCCTTCAACCACTCAAGGTTACTAATTATTCTTTTAACAAAATCATGCTGAAAAATTAGGTTGCATGTTTTTTCTAAAGAATGAAATAAGTGCTCAAAACATTTTGAAGAGGCATGAAGTAGTTAATTAAAGACTACTTTTTCCGCTCTATTATTTTTGCACATCCGGTTGCATTATGTTCCATTTTAAGCATATTTAGTATTTGAAGTTGAGCCACAGCATAACAGAAATCGCTCATGTAGGTCGGTGTAATTAGCGGATAGCTATTAAGAGAGTGCAATAAGTAATAATTATATAGAAAAGAAAAAGTGATTAAGAAGATTTTAAATTTTTTTGGGTTAATTAATGTTTGGTTCTTCAGTCTTACATACCATCTATACGGAATTTTTAAAATTTTTTAGAGAAATTTTGATAATTTTTAAGCCACTAGCAACTTCTTTGTTAGAGAAATCATGTTCAGTTCATTTTTATCGTCAGACAATCAAACGAAGATTTATGTATTTTTCTGAAAATCAAGTAACTGCTTATCCTTTTTCATGTTGGAACGCATGTTTATGAAAAACAAACCCTAAACCGATTAAAAGGACTCACATGTGGGCACTTGTCAACCGCACCACGAGAGTAGTTAAAATATAAATAAATAATTGCAACCGACACCACAAGTGTTACCCCAGGCGAGTCCTAAGCAAAAGATAAGATAGAAGCAGCCAGATTAGAAACAGCAGCGGGAGCATTTCTCCAAAAGGTGCTGGCACGAAGACATGACATTCTCTACAATTTATATTAACATGCAACAAAATTTAAGACATAAACCAAAATACCTGATAAACCCAACACTTGTTATCATTTGTTTAAGCGGCAAGGATCGCAGTGATCCTGCACAGTGTCTGCTGTTTGTCAGAGTCCTGTACAAATATTTATTTCATAAATAAAACATTTGTGTGCTTGAATTTGTTCTTCTTTTTTGTTTGTGCACAACAAATAAATAATCAATGCTAGAATCATGAAACAAGCTAATGCAAGGATCTTGATAAGCATAACAGAAAATAAGACGTGCTTGACTGTTTATGTTTGAGTTGAGACACAGAACTGAAACAAACATAAATAAGGCAAAACCGAAATGAAAAATTGTCAATAGGTAAATTATAGTCATAAATAGCAGAAATTATCTGAAGATTCTTGTCAAGGCAGTGAGCAAGGATATGAGTTCAACGCTGAATTACCAAAAATCAGGAAATCTGGAGGATCTTGATAAGAAATTGTAGATTTTTTTGAGTAAATTTAATGACTTAATTTTTTTACTTCATTCATATTCATTTTCAATTATTTAAGTTTTCATTTTTATCTACATTATCTTTTCTATTATTATTTTATTCATATTCATATTCATATTAATATTCATATATATATTTATGTACATTAGACCGGATCGAAATTTAGATTCCGCCGATCGGGGTCTCAAAAGATATAGAAACTCATTAAAATAATTTCTCCATATTTTTTTCAAATCGGAGAAAAACCGCCGAAGCAATTTTGATTCTCCTGAAGGTGATTTTTGGTAAAAAAACATGTTTTTTCTTGTAACTTTTTATTTTTCACAGAACGCATACCCACATCTGCTAAAATATTAAATTTCCTACTTATACCAATATTTTGACATAAATATTTCATTTTCATTTCCATTTTCATTTTCATTTTCATTTTCATTTTCATTTTCATTTTCATTTTCATTTTCATTTTCATTTTCATTTTCATTTTCATTTTCATTTTCATTTTCATTTTCATTTTCATTTTCATTTTCATTTTCATTTTCATTTTCATTTTCATTTTCATTTTCATTTTCATTTTCATTTTCATTTTCATTTTCATTTTCATTTTCATTTTCATTTTCATTTTCATTTTCATTTTCATTTTCATTTTCATTTTCATTTTCATTTTCATTTTCATTTTCATTTTCATTTTCATTTTCATTTTCATTTTCATTTTCATTTTCATTTTCATTTTCATTTTCATTTTCATTTTCATTTTCATTTTCATTTTCATTTTCATTTTCATTTTCATTTTCATTTTCATTTTCATTTTCATTTTCATTTTCATTTTCATTTTCATTTTCATTTTCATTTTCATTTTCATTTTCATTTTCATTTAAATTCATGTTCATCCATCTCCATCTCCATCTCCATCTCCATCTCCATCTCCATCTCCGTCTCCGTCTCCATCTCCATCTCCATCTCCATCTCCATCTCCATTTCCATCTCCATCTCCATCTCCATCTCCATCTCCATCTCCATCTCCATCTCCATCTCCATCTCCATCTCCATCTCCATCTCCATCTCCATCTCCATCTCCATCTCCATCTCCATCTCCATCTCCATCTCCATCTCCATCTCCATCTCCATCTCCATCTCCATCTCCATCTCCATCTCCATCTCCATCTCCATCTCCATCTCCATCTCCATCTCCATCTCCATCTCCATCTCCATCTCCATCTCCATCTCCATCTCCATCTCCATCTCCATCTCCATCTCCATCTCCATCTCCATCTCCATCTCCATCTCCATCTCCATCTCCATCTCCATCTCCATCTCCATCTCCATCTCCATCTCCATCTCCATCTCCATCTCCATCTCCATCTCCATCTCCATCTCCATCTCCATCTCCATCTCCATCTCCATCTCCATCTCCATCTCCATCTCCATCTCCATCTCCATCTCCATCTCCATCTCCATCTCCATCTCCATCTCCATCTCCATCTCCATCTCCATCTCCATCTCCATCTCCATCTCCATCTCCATCTCCATCTCCATCTCCATCTCCATCTCCATCTCCATCTCCATCTCCATCTCCATCTCCATCTCCATCTCCATCTCCATCTCCATCTCCATCTCCATCTCCATCTCCATCTCCATCTCCATCTCCATCTCCATCTCCATCTCCATCTCCATCTCCATCTCCATCTCCATCTCCATCTCCATCTCCATCTCCATCTCCATCTCCATCTCCATCTCCATCTCCATCTCCATCTCCATCTCCATCTCCATCTCCATCTCCATCTCCATCTCCATCTCCATCTCCATCTCCATCTCCATCTCCATCTCCATCTCCATCTTCAT